>JABSTR010001119.1:0-100000 GCA_013339765.2 Haemaphysalis longicornis
GTTCCCCTAAGGGAAGATGACGACGGTGGTTGAACGCGAACCTATCTCGTCATGGATTCTTTGGTTGGGCAATCCCTAGGGGCATCCTGCCACAATCAGCATCAGAGGCGCTGCGAACGGGGGTGGTAGAGCTGCAAGGCGCATGGCGCTTCCCGCCACAGCTTTCCCACGGGAAATTCAACATCCTGATCTAAAGATTTCCGTTCGTCATTTCCGCTGACGTTCAGCTTCGCGTGCCTTCGTTGTATCAGTAGCTTCTTGACGTAATTTGAACGAGTCAAGGACATAAGGCGTGTTCGTAGCACTTGCTCCTGTCCCGCATTTGTAGCGTAGTGGGACGAGCACCGCGTACCTCCCGTTGCGGCCAGAGAGTCGTGGGATCGAAACCGGGCGCCGCCAACTATTTTGTTTTTTTTGTAGTGTAGTATCGCGCAGCGGTGGGTGCAAGGAGGACAGTTGCGCATGCGCATCGTGAGTGCGGACGGCGACAATGCCGACGCCGACGCGGGACAGGCCACCGCTATAAGATGCTCCGTGTCTAAAACTTTGTTTAGTTTGTGCGTGTGTTTGATCACGGCGGTGCAGTCCTCTAGTCCGGGGCTTCCGTTACCCGTTGTGCTGCTCTCGGTTCCCGGTACGGGAACCATTTCTGGCAAGCTGGATTCGGGGCTAGAAGGGTGGCTCTCATTTTGCCGTCATCTGTTCTTTGGTGCAATGGTCGTCACAGTGAGAATTAAGATCCAGTACCACAGGGTGGGGAGTAACTCTTCCATGTGATTGCAGCACGGGCAATGTGCAGTTGGGAAGATGTGTTGGTAATAGTTGTGCAGCGTTGCAGAACTCGAAGTGTGCGTGTGGATGCGCGTTGGATAAACGCCAGTTCGGTTCACCTTTCCGATCTTTTCTTAAATCCCCTCGGCTCACACAAAAGCCGCTTTTGCGCACCCACATGCCCATCTGCACATATTCCGGCTTTACGCACACTTCCATCGCTGGTGTTCGCAACACACTACTATGCACAGTCACCCTTACGCGCGGAACACGGGGCACGTAGGGGCTCACGTGCCAACAATCGACAAGCCAGATCTCGCAGAATGTGTGGAAACTGCGTCTATTGTTACACGTGCAGAGAAATTGTGGTATTATGCAAGTTTGTAGTGGTCAAAAACTTTGCGCCGCTGAAAGATCTTGGGTGATTAGCGGTAGCAATAATTCCGCGTTTAGGCGTTTTATCACAAATCGTCCTGCAGAAATCCGGTAATGTCAGTTCGAAAAGATTGTAATTGGGGGTGTTTGTTCTTGCTTGTGAGCAAAGTCAGGATGAACACAGTACAATGCCCGTACATAAAACCTCGCTTGACTTATACTGCTATCTATAAGCGAAGCATCTTTGCACTATTTTCAAACGAGAGCGGTTGCTTTCCCTTTCACTTCCTATTGTTCTTCCGAAGCATTACATAATATATAGAAGTATTATTTCTTTTAAATGGTGTGCTTTTAGTTCGCCTTCCCTGCGATCATTTTTTTCAGTACGTGTGCCTTTTCAATGTGTTCCCAACTATTTGTCTAGGAGTATTTTAATTTGTCTCACTCTATCATCCGCACGTTTTGAGGCGCTTCTAAGTTTTTCGTTGTCTTGACTGTCTAATGTGTTTGATTGTGTGTGTTGATATATTGTTTGATCTACTCGGCCAAGTTGCACCATATAAATAGAAGCTTTGTGCTGCCTTAACGAATATGTCACAGTGATTTGCAATGATGTGGGAGCAAAAAGAGGGCATGTGTGCTTTCATGCAAAGGATGTGTGTCACATGCGAATAGCTGGAGTTCTTTACGCTTCCAGTGCTTTTACGCTTGGGGGGGGGGAGGGGTCTGCGCCGTTCCTGTGACACAACATCAGGCTTGGACCGAAAATCAGGCCGAGCAAGGGCACCTGACTATTGCACTGATTTGATTATGAGTTTTAATACTCCGACGATGCACAGGAGATGCGGATCACAGTACGGGAGGGCTCTGGAGTAATTTTGACCATCTGGGAATCTTTAACGTTGGCCGAAATCTCGAACACAGGTGGTTTTCTTGTTTTACCTCCACAAGATATGCGGCCACCGCGCCTGAATATTGCCGGATTGGGCCCTCCACTGAGTGAGCATGTCAATGCTTCCCTCTGCGCTGGCGATAATGAAAATAGTGGCTCAGTTTTAATCAGGGAAAATGGAGGTTTTATTACGCAGCTTCAAGAAAAGACCTTCCCAGTTTTTCGCTACGGCTTTACGCTCAGCCAAAATGTTCTCCTTTATCTTCCAAAACCAAAACCTTACATTGCAAAAAGTAGAAGACAAGCAAAATATGCCACGTGGTTCGGATTAGGCTCAAACGTCCGGAGCGACTGGCGAAAAGATGAAGGGGAGGCAGCGAGACACACTAAGCCGTGGCGACGCGCTGGGATATGGCATCTCAGCAACGCGTGCAGACACTCACGGTTGCCCTCCCCCACACGGCGCGTGCCGTCCTACCTTCGCCAGACGCTCTCGTCCCTCTTGTTTGTGTGAGTTACTCGTTCGCTCGCTCAGTTACGCGGAATCCAGCTACCAGGCGCCAAATGGCTGCGCCCTAAAACACGCAGCCGCATTACATGACTGTAGTCATCAAATGTACGTGCTACGGGAAGCCCGCTTGGATATCTTGGATATCTTTAATTTGTGTGGATCACCGCGGCGTCAACGTATTCCAGCTTACATGCACGCGCAAGAACGGAGCAATATTCGGCAGCTTTTCATGAACATTACCCCAGAATGGAGCCAAATTTCCCAGTTGTTTTATTGAGAGCTTGAAGTGTCATATTACGTAGTCCACAATTCGGTAATAAATTTCATGTATTTCTATTTCAGCTGAGAAAACGACTACCGCAACACCTGGTCGCGTTATTATTGACCGCGATCTATGCTTTGGTAATTGCGGTGAGTGCCCACTTGACTATACTACATTAGAAGCAGCCGCAGCAAATGAGCAATGAAATTCTATGATCTCTTTCTGAGCGTTCGTTCTGCACCAAAGTTTTGAAAAAATGTTCCTTAAAGGCCACTTAATAAGTGTTCGGGCAACAGCCTTCTAAACCCATTTTAACACCATTTTTACATTCTTTGGTAGGGTCTGATACATTTGCTCTCGTAAAAATGTCCATGCTTGAAATGCCACCTGGTATAAATTCACTACTTCTAAAGCCATTTTGACACCATTTTTACATTCTTCGGTAGGGTCTGATACATTTGCTATCGTAAAAATGTCCATGCTTGAAATGCCACCTGGTATAAATTCACTTAGAAGGATTGCGTCTATGTTAATATATATTGCTGACATGAGTTGGCGTCAGTTTGGAAGCCTTGGAATGGGTCAACAACGCTCAGCATTCAGATCTCGGTATTCTTTTGATGCGGAACGTTCTTTTAAAGACGGAACTGTATTCAGCCTGGAAACAATATGCGTTAAACCGAAGACAAAACATTCCGGTTGACCCCACACGGGGCACCTTGAGCAATCTTGGTGACGGTACTGGCGATACCGCGGACCCCGAGCCCCCAAACATAAGCTGGATCGAACCGTGGCGATGTGTTTTTAGGTGGAGGGTTAGAAACCACGAACGGTGGCCGTCGGAGCCCAGGTCAAGCTCCGGCGGATGGGCTCCCTGTCTGTTCACCAGGCAGGGAGCTCCGGGACCTTTTTGACCATCAGGGTAAAGTCAAAGAAGAAAGTACCCCCGTCCCCCTCTTCTATACTACGATATATGGCATTTTCTAAACCCCCCCCCCAAACGTGATCGGCCCCCGAAAAGGGGCTGCACCGATGTTCCTTTTCCTTCATTGCAATCAATCTCTCTCCCAAAGCCTGATAATTTCTCGCGGTTTTCGATTATGGAATCTCTTGACAAGACAAAGCTCATGACTTCCCAGTCTGTGTTTCTGATCTCCGAGTTTTTTGAAAGCCTTATCGGAAAGTCGTACAAGGCTAAGAAACTCACAACGGGAGAAGTTTTGATAGCAGTAGAAAACAAACAACAATCCTCTAACCTCCTCAAGCAAACGCGCATGGTAGATGTTGACATCAAGATCACGCCCCATCGCAGCCTCAATAGCTGCCAGGGCGTGATCTCTGATCGGGATCTAATGAATGAGACTGAAGCAGATCTGCTCGAGGGCCTCCGAGATCAGGGCGTGACAGCAGTGAGGCGAATCACCATACGCCGAAATGATGAAATAATTCCTACCAAGCACATAATCTTGACACTTGACCGTTCAAACCTTCCTGAGTCGGTCAACGCAGGATCAGATGTCCAATCCGACCCTACGTGCCGAACCCACGCCGCTGTTTCAAGTGTCAGTGGTTTGGGCACGGCACAACGTCTTGCCGTCGTAAATTGATGTGCGCAAAATATGCAGCAGATGATCATCTAACTGACAATTGTAAATCCGAGAACTTCACCTGTGCGAACTGCCAGGGACCACACGCTGCGTATTCTAGGAGCTGTGAAAAGTTCAAACACGAAAACCGATCATTGCCTTGAAAGTCAACGAAAACATCACCTTCCCAGAGGCGCGGAAGAGGTTCTCCTCCTTCTCTCTGGGCAGGTACGCCGACGCAGCTCGCCGGGGAGCGGAGGGGCGTCTGGTTTCGGTGGGGACCCAGTACCGCGAGTCGGACTTCGCCCCCCCCCGGGTTGCTTATGGCAGCCCAAGCCGCCTCCACACCGCTCGCTCACCCAGCAGCGGCTGTGGTGGCAACAACGTCTGTTGGGGATGCCGCTTCATCCACGGCTTCCTCTCCACCGGCCCAAAGCACACGCAAGGGCACGCAGATGGAAACGGAGGCAGTCGCAGCAACCCCCTCCTCCTACTGACTGCCTGTGCCATCTGTGGGGCTCCTCACGCCTTCGGCACTGGCAGCGCAGGCAAAGAACACCCGAAAGGGTACCACGTCAAGGGGGCCCAGTCCGCTGGGCACCCCTTTGCCTTCAGATGACGTCATGGACGTCGAGCCCTTCCGGCTTTTATCGCAGTGGTAGGAACGGGCTGCGACGTCCAGGTCAGTAGAGAAGGCCAGAAAAGCCCTTCCAAGAGTCCAAGCCCCGAAAGACCCTACATAAGTAGTCACACTCCAGTAGCTCCGAACGCATCATAATGGGAAGAGAAAAGATAATACAATGAAACTGCAGAGGCCTTCTGAATAATCTTGACGATGTTTACGAAACACTGCATGCTTATCAGCCAAGTGTAATGTGTGTTCAGAAAACACATTAGAATTCTAAACACGCGAATTTCTTGAACAGTTACTTGATATACAAAAAGGACAGGATGGCTGCACGCACTCTTCTGGCGGTGTGGCCGTAATGGCCCCAAAATCCTTAGCCTGCCACCCTGTCACTCTGAACACTGTCCTTGAGGCTGTAGCAATTGAAACAATTATATTTAATAGGTTGATAACGGTATGCTTCATATACATTCCTCTTGATGTTTCACTTTCGAGCTCTGACTTCGAGGCGCTGGTTGACCAGCTGCCCGAACCGTACATCCTTACAGGCGACCTAAATGCTCATAACTCTCTTTGGGGCTCTTCTCGCACGGATGCCCGTGGTCGCCTGATAGAGAAACTCCTTACATCTTCAGGAGCATGCCTTTTCAACAATAAACTGCCTACATACCATAACATAGGACACAACACATACTCATATTGCCGCGAACCATGTATGTGTTTGCTTATTTATTGTTTGTTTTTACTGACGGGCCACGCCCGGCTGTGTTATCGCGTTCCAAGCAAAGCGCGTCTGTCATTCTTTATTTTTATGCCGCATGGGCTATCACATTCAAATAAGCAAACTGTTTCGCCCTAATGTCGCTAGCCCAGAATAATCGTCTGTGATCTACAATGTTCTGGATGTCAATCGACGGTTCCAGAAACACTCGCGCCGAAAGATAAAAAGCCTGCAGAGCAGACGCCTCGGAATTCGATTCTGCGACGCTCGCCGACGCAAGTCACTTTGTTGACCGCTGCTTCGCCGCCTCTGTATTCTTTTGAGTTGTCAGGGGAGCACAAGCTCGCTCCAATAAACTTGTTTCTTCTTCAAGACAACTGCGTCGTCCTTGGCTTTGTGACATCTGGTGGAGGCGCGGGGTACGCACCCTTTATGCTCTCTACAACTTCCGGAAGCCGCCAAGCGAGCCCAACAAGAGAGAGCCGCCGAGTGCAAGGATTGCTACCGGAGTTCGGTCTCATGCCAGAAGGGCCCAAGAGAAGAAACGCTGCAACCAACACCGTGGTGCAAGAAACAACGTCGCCAATCGTCCTGCAGCAGCCCCGGGAACAGCCATAGTTCCGGGGAGCCCCCGCTGAAGACCCCGAAGAATAGTTGCAGAAGCTGGAGCGCGTCCCCATCTTCAACAGGTGGGATGACGAAGAAACTTTCCGTCAAGTCTTCTTTTACTTGGAAGATGCTGCTCGAACTTGGTTCGAGAACCATGAGAGTTCTTTGACCGACTGGACTCAATTCAAAAGGGAGTTCCTTAAGACCTTCACTACCGTTGTGAGAAAAGAGCGAGCTGCGCTTTTGCTTGAAACTCGAACGCAGCACCCCAACGAAGGCGTTGTGATTTTCGTTGAGGAGATGAAGCGACTTTTTCGCCGTGCGGACCCCGACATGACCGAAGAAAAGAAGCTCAGGTTACTAATGCGAGGAGTGAAGCAAGAGCTTTTTGCTTGTCTAGTCCGTAACCCGCCGAAGACGGTGGCTGAATTCGCGTCTGAGGCGGCCGCGATGGAGAAGACGCTAGAAGTTCGAACGAGGCAGTAGGACCGACCTGTCAACGCGCTGTTCTCGGAGACCATCGGTGCTGCAATTGGAAGCTCAGATACATTGCGCGAGACCATTCGAGCAGTGGTGAAGGAGGAGCTTCAGAAGCTTTTTCCAACAACGCCGCAACCTCAAATGGCTTCTCTGACTGACGTCATCCATGAAGAGGTTCAACAGGCGCTGGGAACTTCTCCGCCTTCAGAGGCACCCCGTCAGCCCCAAGCGATGATCTACTCCGCAGCTCTTCGTCAACCCCACCCTGCTCCAACCCGTCGTGAAGAGGCCCAGCCATACCGCCGTCTAATGCCGCCCGCCCGACGCCCTGTAGACCAATACCAGACGCCAAGGTAGACCGACGTGTGGAGAACGCCCGATAATCGCCCGCTGTGCTACCACTGCGGAGAGGCCAACCACATCTACCGTCGCTGCCCTTACAAGAGGCTCGATCTGCAAGGCTTCTCCGTCGACGCACCGCACCCCCGACCCGGCCAGCGCCCTACTGAGATCGACGAATACCTTTCCAACACGAACCGAGGACCTGCCCGCTTCAACCGTTCGCCGTCGCCCTACCGGTACCAGTCGCCAAACCGCCATAACCCCGCTGACTTCTCACGTGGAAGGTCCCCCAGCTCACGCGGGGGAAACTAAAAGCAGCAACTTCTGGAGGTGAAGTTGCAGAACGGCGAAAAAACGAAAATCCTCCAACGACGCATGGCCGCACCGAACACCGTACCTGCAGCCCAACGACTCGATCTAACCCCCCCTCTGGCTGTCTTGGGCGGTGGAGCTTGCGCCTGCAAGAGTTCGACGTTACTATCGCCAAGAAATCCGGCAGGAAACACTCCAACACCGACTGCCTGTCCCGCGTTCCCGTCGACCCACCACCACTATACTCCGATGAAGACATCGCGTTCTTCGGAGTCGTTACGGAGAGCGACCAATCCGCCAAGCAGCGTGCCGACCCCGACTTGCGCGTTATGATCGACTACCTCGAAGGACGAAATGTCGCCGTGCCTAGGGCGTTCAAGCGGAACATGCCAGCATTCAGCCTCAAAAACTCCGTCCTCGTGAAGAAGAATTTCAGCCCCGGAACGAGAACGCATTACCTACTTCTCATCCCTGCAGAGCTCTGTTACGAAATTTTCGAAGCGTGCCACGACGACCCGTCTTCCGGACATCTCGGCACAGCTCGCACCATTGAAAAAATCAAGGCGAAGTACTTCTGGCCCCGCCCTACATCCGACGTCACCCATTACGTTCGGATTTGCCGTGACTGCCAGCGACGAAAAACGCCGCCGACAAGACCCGCCAGCTTTCTTCAACCGATCGCCGTCCCGTCGAGGCCCTTTCAACAGATTGGAATGAACCTTCTAGGCCCGTTCCCTACGTCACAATGACAGAACAAGTGGATTGTCGTGGCGACAGCCTACATGACGCGCTTCGCAGCGACCGCTGCTCTTCCGATGGGCACTGCACAGGAAATCGCAAAGTTCTTCATAAGCCAAGTTGTGCTGCGACATGGAGCACCGGAAGTCCTAATCACGGACCGCGGAACGGCCTTCACTGCGCAGCTGATGCAAGGAATATTACGCTACAGCAACACGGATCACAGAAGAACAACGGCGTACCACCAACAAACGAAAGGACTAACAGAACGTCTGAACAAGACAATCGCAGATATGCTATCGTTGTACGTTGATGTTGAACATAAGAATTGGGACGAAGTGCTCCCGTATGTCACGTTTGCGTAGAACACGGCTATCCAGGAGACGACTCAGCTGACGCCGTTCGAGCTTGTCTACGGAAGACGGCCAACTACCATGCTCGACGCCATGCTTCCGCACGTAGAAGACGACGATCTCAACACCGACGTCCAAGGATACCTTCAGCGAGCGGAGGAGGCCCACCAGCTGGCTCGAGTTCGTACAACGCGCCAGCAGCTCGTGGATGCCCGGCGCTACAACCTAAGTCGCCGAGACGCCGTGTACCACCCAGGGGACCGTGTTTGGGTTTGGACTCCCATCCGACGACGTGGACTCAGTGAGAAGCTTCTGCGATGATATTTTGGACCCTACCAAATTCCACGACGTGTCGGCCAATATACCTACCAGGTGATCCCCGATGGTGATTCCGGAACATCACGACAAGGCACGGGGCCCGAAGTCGTCCACGTGGTTCGCTTGAAACCTTACTATGCAAGATGACGGACTTTTTTTGTTGTTGTTGTTGTTTGTTTGGACTGTATTTTATTTTAGCATCGGGTCGATGCACTCTTAGAAGGGGGGGGGTAATGCCGCGAACCATGTATGTGTTTGCTTATTTATTGTTTGTTTTTACTGACGGGCCACGCCCGGCTGTGTTATCGCGTTCCAAGCAAAGCGCGTCTTTCATTCCTTAATTTTATGCCGCACGGGCTATCACATTCAGATAAGGAAACTGTTTCGCCCTAACGTCACTAGCCCAGAATAATCGTCTGTGATCTACAGTGTTCTGGATGTTAATCGACGGTTCCAGAAACACTCCCGTCAAAAGATAAAAAGCCTGCAGAGCAGACGGATCGGCATTCGATTCTGCGACGCTCGCAGACGCAAGTCGCTTTGTTGACCGCTGCTTCGCCGCCTCTGTATTCTTTAGAGTTGTTAGGGGAGCACAAGTTCACTCCAATCAACTTGTTTCTCCTTCAAGACCACTGCGTCGTCCTTGGCTTCGTGACAATATCTTGACTTGGCGATTGGCTCCGCAGTTCTCTTTCCTCTTCTCGAGGGGGGTGTGGGCACTGACCCATACGGTAGTTACCACTTCCCCACCTCACTAACGTATATAGGTAAAGGCCCATGCAGTCCATCTTCCCTAAACAGGTTCATTGAAGCAAGAGCTAACTGGAATACATTTACACAGACATCCAATCTAAACCACACCTCCATAGGACACCTACAGGTTGAAGAAGCTATCCAACTGTTCCCGGCGCACATCCTCGACGCCGCCGAAAGGTCCGTTCCCCACGCCTCTGGTGCCCCGCGCAACCAGCGGAGGCCGTGGTGGAATGAGGACTGTAGGCGGGCGCGAGAGGCCCAGAACAAGGCGTGGGGTATCCTTCGTCGGTACCCGACGTCGGGAAACCTCCTTTTGTTCAAACGGGAAGGCGTTAGGAAAACGTGTGCGCCGTGAGGCAAAACGAGAGAGTTGGCATACATTCATAACCTCAATAAACTCCTACACAGACACACGATAAGTATGGACACGAATACGCAAACTCAAGGGACAACAAACACACAGCCTGCCTCTGGTCAGCACTACAGGGGACACACTCGAAGACCAGGCTGACACACTCGCACAACACTTCCAACACGTTTCTAGTTCAGCACACTACACAAACACTTTCATAAAACACAAACAAATGGCCTAAAAGAAGCCTATATTAGATAACAATAGGTCAACATCTTCTTACAGCTCCCTGTTTTCAATGCATGAGCTGAGAACTGCTTTGAGCAATTGTAAACCCTCAGCTCCAGGCCCAGACAACATCACATACACAATGATACAACACCTGCACGCAGACACTCTTCTAACACTCTTACACCTATATAACAAGATTTGGCTTTCGGGGCACATTCCAAACTCTTGGAAGGAGGCCATAGTTGTAGCTTTCCTGAAGGAGGGAAATGACCCGTCGGCCCCCTCAAGTTACCGTCCTATTGCCCTGACGACCTGCCTTTGCAAGCTCTTCGAGAAGATGGTAAATCGCAGGCTCGTGTACTTCCTTGAGTACAACGGTCTTCTCGAGAGCTGCCAGGCAGGCTTCAGGGCGGGGCGATCCACGAATGATCAACTCGTAGCTCTTGAATTGTATATTAAGGATGCCTTCGTGCATAAACAGTATTGCGTAACTGTGTTTTCCACCTCGAGAAGGCCTACGACACCACTTGGCGCTACGGGATCCTCAGTGACCTGAAGTCTTTCGGTGTTTCGGGCCATATGCTCAACAGTCTGGCTAGTTCTTTGTCCGAAAGAACGTTTCGCGTGAGAGTTGGTAACGCCCTGTCAAGGATTCATGTGCAAGAAAACGGCGTGCCGCAAGGTGGAGTTCTAAGCTGTACTGTTATTATAATTAAAATGAACTCTCTTGGTAAGGCATCGCCACCTACCATTTCTTACTTTATGTATGTAGACGACGTACATAGATCTTTTAAATCTTGTAATATGTCAATCTGTGAACGTCAGGTTCAGCTCGGTGTTAAAAGACTTGCCAGCTGGGCAGACAAGAATGGTTTTAAACTCAATCCAGGAAAAAGTTCTTGTGTTGTGTTCCCCAAAAAGCGCGGGATCCATCCGTGCCCAGATATTACTCTGAATGGCGTTTCAATTCCTGTTAAAAAGGAGCACAAGTTTTTAGGCGTAATATTCGATAACAAGCTAACATTTGTTCCACACTTCAAACATCTTAAGCAAAAATGCCTAAAAACTATGAATATTCTCAAAGTTCTCTCCCACCAGTCGTATGGTGCAGACAGGCAACTCCTTCTGTGGGTTTATAGAGCCCTAGTGGGATCCCGCTTGGAATACGGCAGTGTTGTATGTGGGTGCGCAACAAAAACGGCACTAAAAACGCCTGCCCCGGTGCTGCATTTAGGGCTACGCCTCGCATGCGGTGCTTTTCGCACTAGCCCGGTCCAAGGCCTCTATGTAGAATGCAATAAATGGTCTCTAGATCACCAGAGGGTGTACGTAGACGTTTTATATGCCTCAAATATCATGTCTATCACAAATCATCCTTTTACTCCGACCCTTATTGATGCATCCTCACAGCAACTCTTTTTAAATCGTCCATCAACCTCCATGCCGTTTCCTCTAAAAGTGCAAGAAGAAGCTTCTCAGCTAGAAGTCTGGTTCTCAGGCATTCACAAGACGCCCATCATTGATTCAATTCCACCATGGCATCTCCGCCCTGTGTCATGTGAGCTGTCTTTTATGCAGTTTAGCTAGAACAGGTCACCAAGGATTGCGATTCTGCAGCATTTCTTGTTTGTGCAGCATAAGTACCGCTGTGAAGAGGTTTACACTGATGCATCCAAGACTGCAACTGCTGCGGCTTGTGCTGCGCATGGGCCGAAATTTCACGTCAGTAAAACAACGAATCTTTGTAGCAGTATATTCACAGCGGAAGCATACGGTATTTTAATGGTAATAAATCACATAGCCCAACATCAAATACTAAAATCCATCGTGTACATGGACTCTCTTAGCGTTGTACAAGCACTTGCATCAGGAAAGCATTTTAAAACTTTGTCATCAATCATGTTTTTAAGGCTATCATGTCTGCATATGCATCAAACCTTCAAAGAACTTTCTGTTAGGTTCCAGGGCACTCTGGAATTGCCGGGAACGAAACCGCACATCGAATGGCCACTGCAGCTACACTCTTGAATACAATGGACATAGCAACAGTGCCATACACAGACATGAAGCCACACATCAGACACCAACTTCACAAAAGATGACAAACACCCTGGAGTGAACAAACAGATAACAAGTTACATGTTAGAAAACCACGCTTGGGACCATACACCACTGACACACGCCACAGACACACAGAAGTCGCCTTCGGTAGGCAGCGGATAGGGCACACCCATGCAACCCACTCGTATCTGCTGACGGGATCTTCTAGACCCCAGTGCAGCAGGTGCGGAGAGGCCCTATCCGTAGTGCACATTCAAATCACATGCAAGGCACTTCACACAACACGACACAAACACTTCAGAGAACTCTACAGACAACATATTCCCCTACATCCATCGCTGTTTCTAGGTGACGATGCCATGTTTTCCGTGAAACGTGTGTTTGAGTACTTGTCAGACGTTAAGTTTTTAAACCTCATTTCCTATCACGCATAATCAAATCTGGCCCTATACACCAGCCATAACCATTGCTGTTAATAATTTTATTGTTATTCTGGATTTAGTAGCCACTATTTTCTTTTACATACTCTTGTTTGGCGCTCGTTGCCCCAGCTGGCCTTGCGCCAAAAAGCTCCAACCATCATCATCATCAACATTCCGGTTGAGGCTTATGAGAATGTGCTTCTACGCTGTGGTTGCTGTGCGACTTTATTGTCGACAGTGGTCTGTTGTTCGCGCCTATTGGCTAAAACCTTTGGAATTTTTCGAAGGGCAGTAAAGGACGGCGAAGAAGGTCATGCTACAAAATTTCGGAACGATTTCAAAAGTTTTGTATTATGTTTACAACTGGAGTTTTCAAAGGGTGTGCAAGGCAGCGTAATGAATAAAAATACGCCCTGGTGCTTTGGCCATCAACATCAGGCTTTTAGTGCGCAGCATCCAAGCGGCAGCCCGTAAAGTTTTACGGTGCCATGGTCTTTCGTTGTAACTCCACTCTTCTGTTCCCGCCTACCTCTCCCGCTCTTCCCCCCCACCCTGCGTTGCTCCTTCCACAAAAACAGGGAGAGAGAGAGAGAGAGACACAGAAAAATTTTATTTATTGTGTGCGTCTTATTGATCACGGCCCTAGGGTCCTCTTGTCCGGGGCCGTTGCCCGATGTGCTGCTGTCAGTGCCCGGTCCGAGAACCATTTCTCGCAAGTTGGATGCGGGTCGAGCAGGGTGGCTCTTATTTTGCTGTGATCTGTTGTTTGGTGCAATGGATTTCACAGTGAAAATTTGCATCCAGCACCACACCGTGGGGAGTAACGTGATTGCAGCACGCGCATGCTGCAGTTAGGGAGATGTCTTGGTAATAATTGTGCAGCGTTGCGGAACTCGAAGTGTGTGCGTGTGGCGTTGTTGGAGAAACACCACGGCGGTTTACATGTGAGGTCCTGTTTTTGTTTTGTGCTCCGAAAACGGACTGTAGTGAGTGTACTGACAGCAGAGTGACGTAGGTGACTGAGAACAGCCGAAGCTGAGTGTTTACCTGAACAATTATTTCCCATTGTGTCGGATTTACAGCCTAAATTAGGAAGACGCGTAGGAAGCTCGTACAATGTGGTGGCTGTCCCCGGCAGGGAGATGCACAGGAGTGTAAGCTGGATAGCGGCGAGGCAGGTGAAGGGGGAGATGCGTGCCGCCTATGCTTAGTGGGGTCGCGGCTAGAACGCTTGGAAGCGGATAATTCGACGTTATCTGAGCGGGTTGCAGAACTCGAGGCAGAGCTAAGAAAGGAACGCAACGAATGCAGGGCCGTTGAGGGAAAGTTAGAAGCAGCTGATAAGAAGCTATAAGAGGCCGTCATTTACCCGAAAAATTACGAACGCCTCGGCCCATGCAGCGGATCGGAGGAATGCACCGAGGTAACACACGCAGCGGAAGGCACGACTTTTAACAGACACTCCCACGTGCTAAAAGATAGGGCAGGTAATCGAGTCGGGAAGCAGCGTGCCAATTAAGAGCAGCACGTGGCAGATAGCGTCGTAATAATAGCGGGATATTCGAACATGAAGAGGAGCAGGGCTGCCGTAAGGCCATATTTCTACGCGGCCTAATATATTCAATGTACTGTGGGTCACTGCTGTACGCTGGTGCTAAAACGGGGCCCCGCCGCTCCATCAAGCTCTCTTTGAGATAGGTTTTTCTCCCGCCCTCCGGCATTGCGTATTCTGTACATGATGGCAATGAAGTTCATTGTTCATCGTTGATAAGCATGTGAAGATCGAGTGTTTTCCCAGTCTGTTGATGCAAACGGTGATGGCAAAACCTAAGGGCCAGCTGGGCTTGTCGTGTAAAGCCAGAAACCTGGTGTTGGTTGCCGCGGGCTTTACGATGTTTTGAAGGGGGAGGAGTTAAAACTTGGCCAGAAGATATCGAAAGGGGTAAACAATCTGCGTAAACAAGGTAAACAAGGGGTAAACAAGGGGTAAACACATTTGCTCATTGCAGTTCCACCGTGCCAAAAATCAAGCAGGGCGTGCACACCGAACGGGCTAGTGCTCGCTGCTAACAGCGAGATCGAGATGCCCTGCGGGAAAGTTCCGTTTGAGTGATAGATATACACAGGGTAATAGACACCATGTGACATCGGGAAGCTTTCTAGTGGGAACGAATTCATTTCAGCCACAGGCTAGGAAAAGGTTGGGTGGACCTTAGATGTAGAGCGGTAGCTTTTTTAGAGGACCCCGCAATGCTAAGGAAGGCAAACTAGGCGACAAATGCGAAGCGAGGGATGTGTAAACACTCAACGCTGGGAGGCAGGCACGCCTAGTGGTAACCAAAGAACCTTAAGATATAGCTGAGAGCGTAGGCAAAGGCGATTTAGTGGAAATTGTTACGGCAAGAGGAGGCAGGCACCAAGCTACGTTGTCATGGCTGACCAGAACGGAGTTCTCAGTCATTAATGTATAATGTGCACTTCTCCTGTAATAAAGATTATTATTATTGTTATTATAATTGCCGGTGCTATTTTCATAATGATGATGATGATAAGGGATCAACAGCATAAATCCGACAGAGGGCATCCAACATACTCCCGTCGCTGCAATAGGCGCCTGCCACAAACTACAGATTTGCAACGCACATTGGCCCCGCTCTTGCTCGCAGTTCGACACTCTTTCACTGTTGGTGCTGCGTATGGTGTTGTTGTGGCGTTATAGGCTTTTGTACCCCTACTTAGCAATCTCTTTTCGGAGGAACACTAGCCCAGCGAATCCCGAAGTTGTCCAAAACGCCTGAGCGGAAATTCGTGCTCCTCGTAGCGGTTCTCTCTGATGCAATGCTTGGCTTGTTACAGGCCTCGAACATGTCCGCGCTGCGTCAGAGCTTCACTTTGAGCATGCGGATTGCGTACGCGTCACATCTTTTACTTCCACCTCCGGGACATAGAAGGAGGAATGCACCATTAGACCATAGTTTTAACACCTTGGTTTTCGTTCCGTAATGATTCTCCTTCCAACGGCTCTCTGGTGTGGTCATCACTTCTGTTTCCAGCGGTGCTTTTACTCGCGTCACCGCTTCAGAAGCGCTGAGTGTTGTAACGATGACACGAACAGGCGGTTTGTATTGGTGATCAAACGGCCAGGCTGCACAATTCCTTGAGTTCGGCTGTGATGGTACACGTCTTTTGCAGGACAAGATGGTGTCAGCAAAAATTTGAGAGAGTCTTCAACTCAAGGGTATGGGCGGTTACATTAAGTGGAAGACGTCGGCTGTATCCGGAGTTCACGGGTCTTCGTTTCAGCGTTTTAGCCTTACAATCACATTTAGTTTCTCTAAGGGTGTTGGCGAAATTCCACTGACGGGGGGGTTCCACGCCGACGACCACTTTTACCATATAAACCTTGCCTAGAAATAACCATGTCCTAGTGGACCGGATTTATGCATGCCACGATTTCTGGGCTTACGCTATAAAGCCGACTTTCTGGGAACGCAACAGGTGCTGGCGAGCAGTTGCATGCCGGCGTAGGTACGGCGTCGAGATATTCAGGCGAGCCTTCGCCGTACATGAAGTATGCGACGAAGATGTACTCAAACTTAACTAGTAGCTGCTCAATGCACATTTTTCGGATCTTGCGTTGTGTTCAATTCGATGGGACCCTTTCCATTTCCCCAAGCTCTATGGTTGATGGTACGTTCTCCCGACATTACTGTGACGACTGGGCAGGTTTTCGGGGAACGAGTATAAGAACTCTCTGGGGGTGTTCAGGAAAACGATCATTTCGGAAAACAATTTAAATTTGAAGTCTAAAGGCTGCTTGTTTTTGAGGCATTGTAACCAATATTTGAGGCCCTGTGTTTGCTCTAAAAAAGCAGATGGTGTATCCACCCGCCTTCTCAACCTCCTGCTCTATTTCCTCTTCAATGAGGTTAAATACATCAGAATCCAATTCAATTAAATCAACTATGATTTGTTGGAGGTTCTTTAAATTAAAATTCCAGTTTCGGTACGTGTTGCTTTGGTGAAGACAATATTAGGTCGGCAGTAGCAGGAATTCTATCGAAATCATCACGGATATGCTTCCTCAACAAACGCAGAGAATCCAGCTCACTAGCTTGCTCTTCGGAGCCGGTACTGTGTGTGCCAAGCATGGTGTACTGGACGGGACGTAGCGTGTCTGCCTTGGTTGGACAGTTCTGCCTGTGTTTGTTGGTGCAACGGGGATGGTCACGCCCGGTGTAGGTCGAGCCTAGTCCCTAGAGGCCGATGGTAGGTACGCCAGTGTTGGCGTCGGTGCCTTAGAGGGGGTCGATGGTCTATATACGGTCGCTATGAGTCATGGCTCTAGGTGGCTTAGGGTGGGTCGGTGGCAAACGCTTCCGGGTCGCAGATGTATGCAGCCACTGGTATTCCTGCTGCTCTTCCCGTCGGTCGCTGGTCTTCTTCTAGGGTTTTTCGGCATCAACTGTTAGGGCAAGAGGAGACAGGCAGCAGGCAATGGTGTCATCGCTGCACATACCCGACGGTTGGGATTCAGCAGAAACAATAGAGCGAGCAGTTTTGTTAGAGACAAAAATAACCCCCATAAGTGGAAAGCGAGACGGAAAAATAAATGCAAGAAATATTTATTCAGCGACATATACATGCAGGGCAACAGGAAGCCTTATAACAAGGTGGAAACTCAAAACTAACTTCAACGGGAAGACATAAACGTGTACGCCTTAGCCGAGACTCACCTTTTAGACCTAGAAGCACCACCTTTCGTGGACAGTAATGTCTTGTATGGATGCGTAAGGCCACAGGAACGAGGAGAGGGGAAGGCGTTGGCATACCTATTAAACAAGCAGACGACTGGCCGAGACTACGTGAAAGCTGTAAAGATCTCAAAATTTAAAGGCTCGATAGCGGGGAAATATACGTGGTTAGGAAATGTGTATCTGTGGGCCGTAAATGGAGCTGGGAAGGAAAATGAGGAAATGGTAAACTGCTTGAGAAGTGATTCAAACGAGTTCAAAGGTTCGGGAGAATAATCTTAGTTGGAGATATGAATGTTCGTATAGAAGATTTGGATAGATACAGTTCAAAACGGCTCTCTAGTGTTAGATATTTGTGTAAGAAAACCAGCTAGTAATAGTAAACACAGAAAGAAAGTGTGCATAAGAAAGAACGTGGAGAAGCGGTTACAGACTGCCCAGTATAGACCATGGTCTAGTATTTGAGACAATATACGAAAGGTTGCTGGAAAAAGGGATTCATGAAAACGAAACAGACAGCTAAGGAAGCGACAACAAGCGCCAACTTTGGCGGCGCAACCCGGAAAAAATTTCGGAATCGGTACATCAGGAAGAAATAATTAGTATAATGAGCAGTTAAAGATCATCGCTGAAACGATGGAAGAGAAAAATAAGGATTACGGCGAAATGATCAGTTTCATAAATCATGCGATGGATGAAGCTATGCAACAAGGCAGCTGGAAAGGGACAAGGAAGCCGGGAAGCTGGTGGAATCAGGAAATAGAAAAGGCTATTCAATAGCGGAAAAAGGCGTCGAGAGAACGTAGAGAGGCAACAAGACGTGGTATGGAACCGGAGCTAGTGAAGAAAAATGGGGTAGCTACAGGGAGAAAAAACAAGAAGTGCAGAAAACGTTGGAAGCAAAGATCAAGAAAAAATGCGAACAATGAATGGCAGAGATACACAAGAAGGACAAAAGCACATCCAAGAACTTTTGTAACTATGTGAAATCACTAAGCCCAAAAAAGGGACATCCACAAGAACATCTTGATTGATAAGGAGAGTAAATATTTCAAATTAGAGCCTACTAACCACGTGACGTCGTTTCCGAGCGGGACCCGTGGTGGGGAGGCTTTAGAGAAAGGATGAATTGATCAGTCAAGGGCTGCCTCCAGAAAACCCTCGATAACGGTTGCCTAAATTTTGAAAAGCTTTTTACCATCCCTAAAAAAAGTAGACAGTGTGTTAAATTTATTTACGCTAACCTGCATCTTCTCTGATGCTACTGAGAGAGTGGTGATTCAGCCTTCACATTTTCTTACTGGTTGGAGGTCCTCTGCACTGCCTAGATCCAATACTGGTGAACCACCTTCAAATCGCGCTGATGCGCTCAGGCATAGTAACTTATGGTAGCAAAAAGTTAGCAACTTTTGGAAGCACTGGTAGGAAGAATACCTTTTGTACTTTAGAAGAGATCATATTAGGGGAGTAGAGCCTGTGACTCGTTTAAGGTTGGCGAGGTAGTGGTCTTCAAAGAAGACAAGGTAGCCATAACATTTTGGAAACTCGGTAGAATGTAATAGACAGTATAGCCACTAAGGATTTAAGGCTATAAAAAGAGCCCACCGCCAGTACTAGTATTAAATTACTTGTAGAAAATTCCTTTGGTTGTTTTAACCGTCTGGATTTACGTAACGTCCAATCATCAAATAATAATTTTTATAAGTATTGTCGAGAAAAATATTACAGGTTTTTTGAAACCACTTTAAAAAAACCACGCGCGTAAACATCTAACAACGAGTTCTCCTCCTTTTTTCAATTTAGGGATATCAAAGAGGATGATTATTTGCACGGTTGGTGCGGCGTTTGAAGATCCGGCGATGCTCCCTTCTGATGACATCTGCAAATTTGTCTTCTACACAGAAGTGTACTTCAATGAAAGCAAAAAGGAAATATTACCTGTGAACGACGAAAAATCCTTTAATGTTTTCAACCAAGCTGCCCTAGGAAAAAGAAACTTCGGAACCTCCATGAAAAGCGGGTGCGTTTTACACAAGTGATCATAGGTAATGTTGAGGTTATGCTTAAAATAAAAGAAATAACAATAAACTGTTGTACAGTAGCCAATAGGTGACCCTTCTACTTGTGCTATTTTAAAACGACCAATCTGTACTCGAACAAAGATTTATTTATTTAATCCATTTTCTGTTCTTAGGGTAATACAGAAAATAGCATCGCCAAATTTTTACCAGCAAAACGAGAAAGAACATTTACAATGCCTGGTGCAAATGTAAATCGCATTAGCCATAACATACTTCCTATGCGCGTAGTAACCGATTTTTTTATGGGTTCCGGCATCCTTAAATAGCGTGGTGTATTTAAATTTGCTCAAGCAGATTGTTGTGGTCAGATTCAAAATTTATTCCAGAAGGTGAAGTATAGCACTGAAAAAAAAACTACTTTATGTTTCACACAAACAAACATTATAGTGCACACAACATCGTAATGCTGTCAAACGTGACATAACGAATGGTTTGTCAGCCACCATCCTGAAGGAGGACAGTTTTTGGCAACAGCAAACAGCGCATTTACCAGGTTTGAGATAGAAAAACACCACAGTGCTGTCTCCAACTGATTCTAAAGTCTTTGCTGTGGTCTATCCGTGTATTGTTTTTGGATTTTAGCCTTGTTTAATATACCATAATGCTCACCAACATACACAAACTAGCTTGGCAGATATTTTCTTGACAGAGAAACAGCAAAGAGGGCACTTTTCTGCTCGGGTACCTACCTGCTGGGGTGAACGACCTTAAACCAGTGCAATATTGATGTATTGCAACTGACATCGGAGAGGCGCAATTGGGCAATTGCTATGAGTTTTGCAACTTCAACAAATCGCAAGCGGCATCGTCCGCAAAAAGCTTGGCTTACAACAGCCCAGCTATGGTTAAATCACGTGTGACAAGCTGTGAGGAGGGGCTAAAAAGTGTTTATCTCTTTGTCTGTTTTCAGTGGCGCACAGTCTCGTATTAGAGGGATGGAAAAATCGCGAAGGACGTCGTTTTTTGGTTGTACTGGAGAGTAGAAGAAGTTTATTGAGGTAGCTTGGACAGTTTGTCAAAGGGCTGTTATACATCAATCAAATAAAATGTTTTCCCCTCAGACCCAGCTACCAATGCTGTATTGTAAATCTTGTAGCATAATGGTTATCGCAGAGTACGACAATTTTCACCCCACAGAAATTGCTAGCAAAGCAGTATTTGCAGAATTATAGAAGTGACCGTCACCATGACCTGTAACGGATTCAGGGGGGTTCCATAGGCGATAGGCTATGACAAAATGCGTGTGCGAGGTTTGGTGTAATGACTGCACAACAATAATTTAAGAGTCATCGAGGTTTCGAGTGAACATATCGGGGCTCTAAAAACCATAACTTTTTAAACAACAGTCGGCATATTCCACTTGCCCATGCTAAAACTAAGAGGAGGTCGCGATGTTTGTATAGTATAGAATTGATCATGCCTAATGGCAACCTTTGAGGCAACCTTCAGTGTATATGAAATTGCTTACACCTTCGAAGAACTAGTGGAAGCTCAAGTCACATAAGATAACCAGGAAAAATATTATTTTCTGGTCATGGGGAAGGACATTGAGTGAACAAGAAATATTGAGTTACAGAAGAGGCAACACAACCAGACGGTATACGCCTTACGAAAGGTCGTCTCAAATGACCCGCTTGGGTACGGTTAATAAAAGAATGTCCTAGTGCCAAATAAATCGACAACTGACGCACCTTCATCTGAGTGAGATGTTAAAGCGAATATTTTAGATTTGAATATTTCCTGTAACGCGTTGTAACGAACTAACAATTGTGAGGTACAGAAAAGTGAGCCTGCGAGCGCCTCGTGAGAGGCAGAAATAGCGGAGCGAGGGCGAGTGGAGGGTTCTGAGAAGTGCTATGTAGAGCCTACCGCGAAAGGGAATCAGTATAAATCGAGGAGAAAAAAGGGGCTCAGCGGTACAATTTGACCCACATAAAGTGCAGAAGGTAGCGACGGGGAGTACAGGAGGCTCCTGGCTGTGGAGAGCGGGCTGAACTAGCTTCAGAAGGTGCTGCCCATGAGCGGGTGAAGTGTTTACGAGCTGGACGGATAAGCTCAGCAGAAAGTTGAACATTGAAAAGACATCCATTGTAGGATCCTATTGCGAAGGTAGGCTTGAATAACGTTTCCTCGGCATCATTCAGTCGCTGCAGACAGTCTGTCATCAGGGGGAACTACCCGTTCCTGGTAGTTTCAATCAGGGCGTGGTACCTTTAGGCGCATACTTTTTACATTTCCGGCACAATACTAACTTTGGCTCTGCCTGCGTCAGAGTTTTCTCCGAATTGGAATTGGAAACAGCAAATTGTTGACCTATTGCACCACCGACATCAAATAAAATAGAGCAGCCGCGAAAACTAAGCAACGACAAAACGCGCACATAGTGAATTTATTGCGCTCTGAAGATAAACGGAAACGCGTTAGCTCCTCGCGATATGGAACGTCTCGCGCTGTTGTGCTTGGGAGCTAAATTTGGGAGGTACACTTCTCTAACCCGGAAATTTCGATGGAAAGAAAAAAATTAAGAAATCGAGCAAAAAATTAGTTTAGTCTTAACACTCTCAGTTAGTCATCAATTAAAAGCTTGCCAACCATTGCCCTGCGTAACCAGCAGCTGGCACAAAACTTGAATGCCCAAGGTTGCCCAACTATTAGGCTTTGGGGAGCAGGCAAGCCTAATAGTTCAATCCTCAAAGGGGTTGATTATTCTGCGCCATTGTGATTTTTGCAAACGACACCTTTATTTTAAATTCACTCTACCCGAAAGCGCAAGTGTCAGGCAGCACTACCGCAAAAATAACATACTTCTACACGATTTACCAACAGTCCTCGACTTTACCGTAAGTGTCGTTGGTGCAATGGAGATATCTGTTGTAATGCTGGCACCTAAACACCGTTTTTATTGTAAAATGTGTTAACTCAGAATCCATTATGAAACTTGTCACCCATTTGGCTTTTAAAAGGTACTAGAACATCGTAAAAGTAGGGTTTATTGTACTCAAGATTTCCCGGATTGCCTTTTGGCATATTGATTACAAAAAAACTACATCGGAACGTACATCAAATCTTTTTGAACATTTTTGTTTTTGTACGAAAATGCTCTTGTCCTGACTGACGACACACCAAGCAACGGGGATAACGTGCCGTCATTTTGCTACGCAGAATTGGTGACTCTGTTAGCCGGATGAGACAGGATGTGTACGACGCCATAAGAAGATTGTATAATAGTAATCCTCAAACACTGTGGAATTCTCAACGCGGATAACTTTGAAGACTACGAACGCTTCACGAAAGGGGACCTTGAGTACTTGAGAGTAAGTATAGTGCGTAAACCTGGTTTTCCTCCCTCGAAGAAGCCTCACAGCAAACCTACGAGTTTTTAAAACTGCCTGCAGCGTAGTAACACATTCTTGTTATCGACAATTAGTGAATAATGTACGTATCTATGGGGCACAAAGGCGAATCCGCTCAGAAAGACTTCATGGGTCATTTACATATCAAATACACTCTCCAAGTATAATCACAGAGTTTCCCAGAACAAAACTTGATCGGCAGTCTACGAATCATAACCCCTCTCTACCGATATCCCCACACACCCCAAGGGGCTTTGTATGAATTGCATCTCAAAAAGTTTATGCCTTCCACTCTGTGAATCAGGTTGGTCATAGAAAGTATGGAGAGCAAGCTGAAAAGTACTGAATCATGTGGCAAGCATATCTCATGGTTTTGGCTTTAGTTGCGTTTTATTAAGAATGTGTGGCAAAATGTCCTGATCAACAAACCGCTATTACCTGTTTGCTTTTTATGAGTGCACTCTTCTAAGAACCTACAACACTAATACATCAACACTGGAGGAGGGGCTTTTATTTCGTATTTTGGTATATATATCTTGCGAAATATTTGGCGAAAGCCCTAAAGCCACACGCCTTACGTTGATTCCTCTTGTTTCCTCAAACAAGAAAAAATAGCTCAATCACAATAAAGAAGACAGAAAAGGGAAGTGTTGTATGGAACGACGTTCCAGGGAACAGTGTTCTTGGAACTAGTTCCTTGTGCGAGCAACAGAGGAAAGCCCCCAACAAATTAGGAGTGGGTAGACCTATAACGGTAACACGTTAAGTTTACGACGGAACGGCAGAGGAAACAGCGTTCTCTCTTGAAACATTCCATCGCTAGGATTTGGCTGTTTTTGATGCCAAGGATTTAGGGCGTCGATGCTAGTACAAAAATTCGCAGACGCCTACTGTGTCTATATCTCTTTAGGCTGCCCAATTTACCCACCCTTCCGCAGACCGCTATACCTGAAATTATATTGACAGCAGAATAACCACGCAGCGGGACCGCGGGCTGTCGAGCAGGCTGTAACGAGTGTGCATGGCCTTGCCACTGCGTGGGCTGCAAATAGGCATGAGACAGGTGCTTAGGTGCCCTTTGATTAGTCTTCTGCCGCGACCTCTTCTTCTGGTATAATAGAGCAACGCGAAAGCCGAGCAGGAGAAGACGCATCTCTACAATGTTCATCGCACACGTTGTAACTACAGTACAGACAGTCGTGCCAGCCGATGGGGCCGTGCGCGACTTCTCTGCTGTCTGTCAATGGACATCAGGGTCGCCGGCGTTACGGTCACCACGTGCAACACAAGGCGTCAAATTCTCAGCCTGAAATTTTTGAAATATTACCGCTGCCACCCAGGGCGATTCGAGAACTATCTGATCATGTGCACAACAGCAACGACTCCTGAGAGCTGCAAGCCGAATCTGAGCTCAGACGTCCTACTGCCCTGAGGCACGGCCATGGCGCTCGAACGCGCCGCCGTAAACTTTCTCATGCACTGAGCGGACCATCGGTTGCGTGCCAGCTTTGCTTTGACGATTGGTTTTTGGAATTTTGCTGGAAATTATTACGCCACCTTTCCTTAGCACCACAGCAGTGCGGTGCCTGTCGTGTATTGTTACGGACCGGTTCCGGCCAGGGCTTCAGCCGGTAACGAATGGCAAGCCGGGTTGTGTATACTCACACAGGGTTACTACCTTCCCAGATTTTGCCGCACAGTCCCTACTTTTCATACAAGGTCCCGAGTCCTGTGCCGTCCCTGTCGGGGCAGCGATATGTCCGAGATTTGTCCCGGACCGCCCAGTTGGGCATTTTTCTCCATCCAAAGCACGCCCAACAAGTCGCGTCACGCTCTACAACACAAAGTTTGCGCTAACTTGCCCCGGCAGAGCCCTAGGTGAAGCTGAACTTCCAGGTGAAGTGCGACAACATTTACGAGTACATTCTCCAGCAAGAGCAATTGTAGCGCGCAGTATGTAGCCAAATCAAGTATCTCCCAAATATGCCGCAACCATAACGAAACAATAAATTTTTGTTTAAAATACCGCCATAAAGAAAACTGATTTTGTTGTATCAATATATTAGGCTAAGCTACCGCATACCCGTCATACCTTCCGTGTTCCTTCTTTGAAGATTTGGTAACACTAACCTTGTGGCCACTGCCATGCAGAAAGTTCCTCGTTTGACAACAAGAAGCCGCCATCAAAACTTACCATTTGTAGAATAAAGGTACAGAAGAAAATATGCGGCAAAATGGCGACCATGAACTCTCAATCCGGCATAGTAACACCCTGAAGCCTGGTTTTTGACACTCTGGCCCCGATGTTTGCGCGTGCAAGCGTTTATGGAGCAATCCAGAACGCTCGAATTGATGCGCACGGCACCACAGACGGTTTCAACGGCCGTAGATCAAAATGTACATAAAACAACCGCTGTCCGTGGCGAGCGCGGATTGTATGGTAGCACACGCCTATGAGCGCATGTGTAGGCCCTCTCCGGAGCCTCGGGGACAGAACCAACTTATCATGAAGTACAACATGGTAGTACCCTCAAGAGCTTTGGCGGTACGGCTCTTCATAATTGCAAACAAAGCCTTGACGAAAAAAACGGCTTCGTCATTCTGGCACCAAGAGCGAGATACAACTCTTGCTGAGTCCGAATTAAGGGCTCTACGAAGATGCCAATATGTTCTCTTGCATTCTTTTTTCACACATACTTTATAGTAAATCAGCATTCATTTAACACTTATGTATTGTTTCTTTCAATGCGGTGTCTTGTACAACATATTTATGTTCGTGCAGGAGAGTAACTTTCTTTCTGCATATCTAAAGCGCATTATCTTGACTCCGCCTTTGAAGACCCACGTCGACAGCGCAATATGTGTTGCACTTCTAATAGACGAGCGCAACCCTTGCAGTTAAGCATATCTTGAATATGTTCTGTGCTCCTTAAAAAAAACTCGTGTAGGAGCGTTTTGTTGAATTCGTTTTATATTCATATAATCTGCTGTCGGCGGTTTCATTTCCGTATAATATACGTATTTCGATGTGAGTGTTAAATTCCTCACTTCATTTCACCTCAGGATTATCTGTCATAAAAAAATATAATTTAACGCAATGTAACAACACGGTAAAATATTCGATGTGTAACTGGAACGCGTTCCTTTCTCAATATGGGAACTTGCAACGGGAACTCTTTTCAAAAATGTGAACGAACAAGGAACGAGCTTTCGTTCCTATTTTAAAAGAACGTGTACAACACTCGCAAAGGGTTCGTTTTGTTTTAACGGGTACAATCACGCATTTATGTCAGAAAATACCGACAAATCTAAAAATCGTGATACAAGTTTTACTAATGTCGGCGTCCCAGACTGTGTGTTGGCCAAAAGACAACATCTAGTGATACCAATGGCTCTGCCTGCTTAAACACTGTGCGAGATTTTATATGCGAGTTTATTCTTAGTATTGGCGGGACTAGTTCCGTGAAATATCGCAGGCTTAGTTTTCTCTTTGTTTAAGCTTAACGAATGTACGGGACACCACTCCTCTAATAAATCGAATACTTTGCTCGCGCTGGTTGTTAGGTGTGTAATATCCTTCAAGAGAAAAATTAGCACACATGCGCGCTGGCCTGCTTTCAATTCATGCCTCTTGACAAAAAGTGCTCACAGACGGGGAAAAGAGCGATAGTGCCTGTCCTTGTTTTCCTTATTGAATCTGTTTGTGTGCACTATTTGTCAAGAGAAAAAGTGAGCAGGTGGGTTCCACTATAATAACAATATTTGCCAGCTTACTTACGTTAGGTATGCCATTTATTTAAAGTTAATCCATAAAGGCACCAGTGAATTCCCCATGGGTACAAGACATTTGACTTGAACGGGATCATAAAAGCAGTAGTTATTAGTCACATATTGAATTTGCAAGCCTAGATACCATTAATCAATATTAGCTTCTTGTCAACGAGACAGCTACTTGTCGTTAATGTTTGCGGTGAGAATCACTGCAGTATTAACGGGAACCCGTCACTAGAAAAATAAAGGACCCCGGTGTGGCATAAACTTTTTACTCTTTAATGCCCATAGAAAACACTACTAAGGGCACTGAAGCAGTAAGGCTTTTCGAATACCAGTTTCAGATGTCTAAATAAGTGCTTTTACGAAACGCAGATACATCTCCATACCTACAAACACTTAAACAAGGCTGATGAAAATGTTTTTGCTCTAAACATCAAAAGAGTACGTTTTTTTCCCTGGGCATCGCGGCAAATAGCCGCACCCTTGAATACGACCTAGTATATTTTCCAGCCTTCAAAACACCTAACAATAACAGATGTTTGGGTCTTCTGTTTGATAAATTTACACATCTATTCTACACTCACGCCAGCTGAATTGCGTGAAAAAAAAACATTTTAAATTCCATACGTTGCAATTCGTCCCGCATAATTAAAACATGCTTCTTGTTCGTTTTAAGTAGTTCTGTGGACTTTCGGAGGGGCTGCGAACGTTTTACTCAGGGGTAAGCATGAAAAACTATCGTCAAAGTCCTGGGCCCTGTCTGCTGCTTCGCCTTGCGTCAAGAGCTTTTATGTGAGCCAACCCAAAGTTTACAGCTCTTGTGAATCAGTCGTGCTCATAATATCCGCTTATATAAAGCAGTTCAGTGTATGCTCTGATGTCGACGTGTATGTTTAATAAAATTCGCTATGTATTGACAAAAGATGTGATAGGACAGAATATTTTTCCAACTGTGTTGGAGTTGAATCACACGTTAATAAGCACATATTTCCACAAAATGCCTCAAAAACCAAATAGAAGACAGGGTTTCTGCCCCAGATCGGTGTTTTACTGCTTTTGACATGTCCTTGAAATCAATGCTTAAATAAAATAACGAACAGATTCAGTGCACTTATTTAAAAAAAAACCACGCAGCGTCCTTCAAATGTGTCGTGGTGTGAATACAACGATGACGATGTTGAATACGATGACGGTGTGGAAGGCGATCTCTCCCTTTTCTAGATGAGTCTGCCGCATAAAATATAATTGTGAATACCAGCCACTAACGTCCGTCTGATTCTTCTATGTCACATACTAAGCAAACTATATACAACACCTTCTGAGCGGACGCCTGAACGTCTGCCTACGTTGGGTCTGAGATTGTGAACAGCTGGATTTTCATCGCCGAAAATATGCACCAATTGCACGATATTTTGCGTGTGAAATATAAACCTTTTTAGGTATGACACTTAGATAGAAAAAAAAAACGTGCCACAAAAATAGAATATTTACTCACTGTTTAGCGTTGTTTTATATATTTTTTTTATTTACACTATCCTGGGGGCCCAGTGAAGTGCCAAAGCAGGAGGGACATAACAACAAAGGATGTACTATGAACAACAGAAGTTTAAAGAACATGCATAGCGAGAAGTTTAGGGACATCGTTCAAACAACGAATAAGAAATTTCACGCATTAACAATACTGGTCAGAATGCAATATGGTCAATTGAGTCAATTCTATTTAAGAATGATGCAGGTAATTGATTCCATTCGGTTACAGTGCGCGGGAAAAAGGAGAATTTCAAATTGTTATTTTATTTAAAGTATTTACTCAGAAAAACCAACAAGCGAAGTCTTGAATTGGCATCGGGTAGAAACATGACTATATTGATGGTTGGGATACTGGAGACGGTGCAATTCTAAGCCTGAAAAATGCAGATAATGGCGGTGTTGCCTGAGTCTTCGGGGGCGTTATACGTCTGAAAGGTCGTGTATGAGAGGGTTAAACATAGATTGTAGGTAATATGTAAAAACACCTTGCTGGCCAGTTTCAAGATTTTGCAACTTTCAAAACGTTTCTGTGAAACTACCTTTGAAGGTTTCGGAACTGCTTAACCGTTCTTTGGTTTTCAGTTTAAATTTCAGCGGATTGTAATAGAGATTACTGTTTCTGAAAGACGCATACAGGAAGGCGTCCCTGATATATAGACTTTATTACAACTACATATAATTTATTGTACACTACCACGCAATCAGCAGCTCTTCTGAAGACATAAATAATAATCTTTAAATAAACACACAGGTACAATGGTGCTATAATGCTAAATACGATACACATGGCAAAAACAAGGTTAGATAAAAACACAGAGAATGAAGTCCCAGCCACTGGAATCAACAAAATTAGTGAACAAAAGCGTTACAACGCCCTCATATGCGAATATACTGTTAGAAATAAAAGAATTTCTTGAGGGCACACCATAACGATGATACAAACGTTGCCGTGTTATTTCTAAAACAAATGTTCCGAGCCTTCACAGCAAAATATTCAGCTGTAAGTTATGCTTATTTTTAGGCTCTGAAGGCAGTAAAAAGTTATTTTTAATGTAAACCTTCTTTAATTGAGTTTGGTGACGGTATAGCCACCAATTATGTGAACAATCCCTGAATTAATCATAAGGCGGTTGGCAAGAAGGCATAAAGTATGGCTGTGTGGCTTAGCACACATTGGCTGGTTGAAAAAGACGTGGGCGTTTGCATTTTAGGTGGTCTGATTGATTGTTTTATAGTTTCTTTTTATTGCGCTGCAAGGAAGCGGTATGACGTTTTAGGCCACATGACTCAATGCAATATTATTATTTGTTTGTTTAAAAGCATCGTATACCAAGAGAAGTGTTGATATAGGCAAAGTATGATGTTATATATTAGGCACACTGATTCCAAATGTCATTTTTAAGGAATTGTTATGATCATTGAGTTTCAGACATAAGTCATAATTCCATCTTTTTAACCCATTTACCACATTTTATCGTTCTCTCGTGTTCACAGAGCTGTAGAATAGATAAACGTATCGTTGAAGAAACTGTGCGCCAGTATTGTTTCCCTTTTTCTTTACTTGCACACGAAAAAAGTTGACATGCATTTTTACTAAGTTTTTTGGTGTCCGTATTAGTGCAAAAGTGTAGCTAGGAACACAATCATATACATTTCACGAGTGTGGTTGGCGGTGTGCATGCCGGAAGTTTTTAAGACGTCACCGTTCTCATACTAGAGCAATCCATTGATATGGCTTCACTGTTGGCACGCAGATGGCTGCTAATATACATGAGAGACGCGGATCTCCAAGATGGTACCTTTTCGCGATTGGAATAACAAGCATGGACTCAAACAACGCAAACCTGCTAATCGACAACGCCATAAAAGTGATGAGGTAACTTATTTCCCTGGTTTAATATTTGTTTTACTTTAACAATAAGCATTGTTTACATGCCAAGCTTTTCGCTATTTCGCTATGTGGATCAGGAAAAACCGAAATGGGTACTTCTCTGGGCGCTTGCATGCAGCTAGAAGTGAATTAGTAGATTTTTTACAGAGTGTGGTGCCGTGCAGCTTTAGGCCGATTGAGGAGCGGAATTCTCAAATGACGGGAATGCAACCAAAGCACAGATTTCGCGACGCCGTTAGTCCTTAGAAATGAGCACAAAACTAGACACACTAGAGAAAAACACATACTACTGAAATCCTATATGCCGAAAATTACCTGTGAAGCCTAGGCACAATACGGGAACATATTGTTACAAAGCAGCAATGCGTACGCTTTCCCAATACGCGAAAAGTTTGCGCTACGAAACAACCGCGTGTATATATTGATTGCCTCGTATCATTGATTTACATTTGGCGGTCTTCAGAATTTCTATTGCACAATATCATATCTTTATCTTATTGCTATTGTATCCGCAAATGTGTTTCGTTAATAAGTAGTTGTGGACTCAGATTAGAAAAGCGCATTATGAGCAATCGCCAATAACACGTGGCACTGGGACAGGGTTCGCAACATACGGGTCAGTCAATGTGAGAGGTAAACCATTTATTTCAACCAATTGCGATTCATGCTGTTGACTGTGGCAGTTGTTATCTAATCAAATCTATGCCGAAACCACCGCCTACAGGTACCGTGAAACAAGTTTATGGATGCTATAAAATATGGTCTACACAAACAAATATTTGCAAACATTGCTAACTGCCGAAACGTACATCCCGTCTTTGCGTCACTAATTGATGTTGGAGTGGGCAATTGAGAGATCCGCGGTCTCCGTGTCGAGCCCTGATAATTATGTTTTTATATGGAGAGCAACGAACATGGCCCACGTGGACAACCATCCCATTAATTGATCTCTTAGTCGTCTTCATCCACGGCTATCACACTGCATTATCTCGCGGCTACTTTTATCTATGCGCACTGACAGCCGGACGCATTCACACACACACACGTACATACTTATGCGTGCACACACACACGCACACACAAACACACGCACAGCCTAACTCGAACACACGCAGCTTCACTGTCGAACGCCGCCTACTATGCGCTTGTGTTCTGGCCTATTTCGAAGTAGCTTGTCTAAAGCAGACTTGCCACTCGCAGGCGGTCACTTATGAAAAAAGCACATGCTCGTTTCTCTCTCGTTCTTTTGCTCGTCTTGAAGAGGTCTTGCTCTCGCAGTCCCTTTCTCTTTTGCCACTCCTTTGTACCTATTCTTATCCTCTTCCCCTCAACTCCGGAGTTACCCAGTGTAGCATCCTGGGTCCACTGCTGTTTTCAATTTCCACCAATTATATTACATCCTCTGCCAAACAAGGCGTTGAAATGGAATTTTTCGCCGATGATTGGCTTCTGTTTTGCTCCGTTACATCCACAGAAATCTGATTAGTATTGGACTAAAGTATTTATTCAATATTACCTTGTGTGAGTGCTGTGACATCCAAACAAAACCGGAGAAAACCTAGTTTATGCGGATTTCTCAAAAACAACAACTACTAATTTACTCGTACAGTAACAAAAGAACTCCCATTTTACTTACACAAAGTTATAAACATCTTGGCATCACAATCACCAGCAATTTATCTTGGTCCTGCCACATTGAACAAACATGATCATCTCGCTGTAGAATATTAGTCTTAGTAATGCACACCCTCAAAAGATCTCCCCCTAGAACTAAACACGTCGCATGTAACCCAATATATCGGCCTTGTTTGGAGAACGCGTTTAAATCACAGATCCGCACACTAAAATAGATATACAATCTTGACAGAGTCCAAAAACAGTGCTGTTTATTTACAATTGCTTCCGCCAGTCTGACTCCCCGCCAAAACTAGTGATTAATGAAAACATTCAAACTTTAGAATCCCGAAGAAAACAGGCAAGACAACAATCATTTTCACCTAGCAAGAAGAATCTGCATCATAGGTCATTCCCACGTGCTCACACCGTTATCTTCGCGTCCTACTAGAGGATACCATTCTTACACCTTTACACCCGTCTTCACACGCACTAATACCTTTCAGTACTATTTTTCCCTCGCGCAATAATAGACTTGAACGAACTGCCGCACCGTATTTTGGAGTTGGGAATGTAATATAATCTCCTGAAAATTACTTCCAAGTGTGATTTATGTTACTTGTGAATATTTGTACATCTGTCTGTTTTTGCTATCTACGCCTGTACGGCTATGTAATTGGTCATATTATAATAGTTGTAACATCTCACTTTCCTGCCTGGCCAATTTTGTGGCGTGCACTAATTTTTAAATAAATAAATGAATAACGCGGCTAAGAATAATCGCGGTTGCCTTGCTGAAGTGCATCTTTCTGGATGAAACGTTGGCATTCGACTGAAGTGCCACGTTGTCCAACGTTTCTCTTGTTTGCCCCACAAACTATCATGGTTATTTTTCTAAAGATGAAGGTGCATGCACATATGTGTCTTGCACTTTGATCGTGAATAATCAGCATTTTTCCAGCTGAGCCATTTTGTTGATTTTAATTTCTTTATTGCTTAAATCCTTATCTCTTGGTGATTTTCGCACGTGTTGATGTCCTATAGAATGCCTTCCTAAGGGTATATTTACGGGTACATTATTATCGAGATAAGCCACTATTTGTAGCGGGTGGAAGTAACCATCAGACACAAAGCAACGAGCCATGTTCTTAGCAGGACTGTGGTGCGCTGTTGTTGCTTTAGGTTCATTAAAAATTGTGACAGCACGAAAAAAACACGAGGGAGCAAGAGAAACACGTAGGACACCAAGGTGAGCCCGCTTGTGTCCTACGAATTTCTTATCCCCGGCCCCGCTTTTCTCGCCTGGATATATTTTTTAGTGTTCTTACATTCATTGCCCATTGCACGTATTTCATCGGTGCCCAATCTGAAGGCGTGCATACAGTTCCGATAGTTGAGGTCTTCAAATTTGTCCAAGAGTCCAGATGATGTTGGCATTAACGAACGTAGGTTGCAAGAGTACTAGCGAGCTAGCTCGAGAATTCAAGACGGGTGACGTTTTCTTTCACAGGGAGTTCCCCATCATGCGACCTATAGTCATAAACGTTCATGTTGACAATATAGCCGGAGCCACTGATTTATACCCAAGGGGACCCAACCCAGAAGAGCAACTGGGCAGCCACAAGCAGAAGATGCTGACACTGGTGAGACCAGTCCTCCACGAAGGACGACAGTTTGGGAACTTGTGGCGTGATATCAAAGAAGCGCTCACGAAGCGTTACCTATTGCCTGTCTCCGTTTCGGTGGCTAGAAGGATTAAAAACACCTCAGCCACTTTACTCCGCTTACATGAAGCCAATGTTTCCCAGATGTAAACGTGTCACCATTTTTGGTAAACGATGACATTTATAAACATGTAAATCGGTAATTGTCAACATACACTCAATTCTTTCTTCGCGGCCGCCAACTGTCGTGCAAAATTCAAATTGTATTTGGCTGTAATATAGTGCACATGACCCTATCACTTATGATTTTATAATACTGGTTTCGAATCGAAATCATTAAATGTGCTCTCGACAAAGACACTTGGGTGTCCGTCTGGAGTTTTGCAAAGAGAGCTGGGTATTTGGTGGGGGAATGCAACGAGTGAGGAAACTGACGCAGGCGTAGCAGGGAGAATACTTTTCCGGGGTTCCGCATGTGTCTGGTGTTCAATGTGTTTTAGTCGCTAACCCTACTATATTCGTGTTACAAGTGCTCCTAATATTTCGCGTTCGCTGTAAAATATACACAGTGTTCCCAACTTTCCAACGGGGATCGCGTTGACAGTGAACAAGGCCAACTATTTGCTTCGATCTTTGTGGTGCGGTAGGCTTTACATTGCTGATTGTTTTATTCAGCAAATTGTGTCACGGTGCATTTTGTGCGGCATCAAAAGAGAACGTTTCTTGCAATACGTCGTTCAGCTGCGTCTTTACTGGCGTCCGCCGAAAATCGTTCTCTCCTCTGGGCTCCGCATGCGATGTTGCGGAAGAGGCAACTGCCGCGACATTTTTCTCTGATACCGTCCTCAAAACTTCCGTTGTCCGCGGAACATGTCAGCAGAGATTACGAGAAAAAACATGGACAGTGATGTGTTGAATACTTTGCTACTTGGGTCTTTTTTAGCGAGCAAAGTACGTGGGCACATTGGGCCAATACAAGTTGAAAATGGTCATTGATACCAACAAAACTATCCATCTGGTAAACGTTTTTTTTTCATGTGGCATACGCATTATCTCTAGAAACGTGCTCAAACCAAATAGGTCTCTATATCCAAGAATAGTGATTATCGGCTTCGCAAATCTCTAGAAATTGTAGAACATGTATTCATTGATTGTTGGAAGTCTATTGCGCTTGGACGTCTCGAAGATAGTCTTTAAAACCCACTGCCTAATGTGCACACAGTATCTGCTGCCTAGCAGTTCTATTAAACACAGAAATATTGTTTGACATGATAATGCCGCTGACGCGGCCCCCATTGTGTAAAACGAAGAAACAGCAGAAAAGGGAGATTTAAAATCCCGCCCGCTAGAAAAACAGTTGATTGACGTGACTGTTGCATAAGCGATGTATATAAAGAAGGACATGATGCTCAGAAGTACGCACAATTTTTAGGTGAAATGTCACCTAGTCTCTTGAGTCAACAGGAATGCACAAATACAAACATCGTTTGTAACACACTTTATTCGGTTCATTATCTAAAGAAATAAACGCAAAAAATCACAATATCATAAAGCAAACAAAAGTATTAAAATTTGATGGTACCTATTTTGGTAATCTGGGTTACAGTGCTTGTGGAATGCAAGAAAAATGTTTACGAAAATGCTACAATAATCCGAAAAAGGTATAAAAATGCTACCACACACTTTTAATCGGTAGCAAAAAATACACGAATGTAATAAAATTTGTTGGCACCCTTACCCTGTGGACGCATTCGAGCTCTCCCGCCGTTGAAAGCCATTTTCGCCACCTGGATCTTTAAAGAAGCCTGTGCACATCGCGTCCCCTGTGGGGGGGGGGGGGGAGAAGGAAGTGCAGGAGGCTTAGTGAAAGCAAGGCATGCTTTTTTCAGGGAGACAACCTTTTACCCGCGAATTTCGGATGGGGGACGTTTGCCTTATAATTGCGGTACCCATTTGGGTAACCAAGGACTGAGGAGGCTAAAAATAGGTTTACGCACGACAGACAATCGAGTTTGTATCTCATGTGTCTTGGAGGTTATTAGTGTTTTGTGTTTTGCTTCCAGCAATAAACAAGGATTAAGGACAGCCCTAAGATAAGTGTTATGATAAGGGGTTGGGGGGAATATTGCGGAGACCTAGTGTAAAAACCCTCACACCTGTGTTTTAACAACACGTATATTTAGGCTTGAGCTTGGTGTGGTGGCGTTCGCCACAGAATACCAAGAAAAGAAACTTCTTTCGTGCGACGCGCCCGGCGCACCCCCTCCGCACAGCTGCGTAGGTGGAGCTAAGCCTCGCCCAGCCGTGACGCGACTGCGCCGACGTGACGACTTCGTATCGCTGCATTTGCGAGACAGCGCCTCCTGACTCCCGCTGAACACATCATTCATATTCCCAAAAAATATGAATTGGCCGGCGATACATGAGACTCCCGAGGAAGAAGAAACGTAGCACAAACGCCGCCGCGTCGCTTCTCGATAACATATGAAACGTACGATACAAACATCGGTATCGCACCGAATGCGCTTCGCATAACGGGAACTATGACGGCAAGGTCCCTAGTACAGGGCTCGTGACGTGGAGTACAAGCGGAATTGCCGGCCAAAAGACCCTGGACTTAGGGTAAAAGAAAACCTCCACCTTCAAGCCCGTAAATCAGTGGCTGGTGAAAACGGTCGGTTTGCCTGGCCCCTTAACATTTAGCGTAGCCTAGCAAGAACATAGTAAAATGTTAGAGAACTTAGCGCAGCCACAAAAAAGCTGAGAGATCTTGAAAAAAACCGGAATAAGCTAAGTTCACCCCAAGCTCCACTGTTTTTTCTGCCTCGCACCACTAGTACCCACCTAGCTTATTTTTTATCTACTCTATACACGGCTACCACTTTCTTGACCAGACGACTACACCACCAACAAAAATGACGACGGTCATTCACAGAGGGCGATACTGAAGTCTTGTACTTTAAACATTCATTAGCCGAAACATTGGCAGTAAAACAGGCATGACCCCAGCATGATGTTCTCAAGGGATTTAAAAAAATTAGTGTCCATTCGCTCCGGCAGGGACAACTTGATGAATGAAATCTGCGTGATTGGGATGCTGCCCTCTGAAGCGACGTGCGGCAATCTCTTTGAATACTCCTCATTCGTTGCAAAGTTGATGAAAAGTAACACTTAAACAGTGTTAGAGTGACGTAAAAATGTTCGTCTAAATTAAAACCTCGTGAACAATACGTGAGTTTTTTTCAGAGGTAAAAAGCAGCCTAACAGCTTAGCCGCACGGTCGAAGCAAGTGCACGAGCAGACAATGAGCACAGTCAAGACGACAAATAGGAAAATTCTGTGAAAATTTGCATGTAACCTCTAACTGTGGTTACAGTACTTGTTGGGGAATCTAGGCGAGCTGAACACACATAACTGACGACCAAGAGTTAAATGACCAACCAAAGGATCATCGAACGCAGAAAAACGTGTTGTGAAGATTAGTTTACTGGTGAGATATCGGTAGCTTTTTGGAAGTGTCTAGAATATTAGGCAGCCACCAGGTAATAGCGAGGTACGCTACAAAAGCTCTACTTCGAACAAACTTAGGGCGAAAACTCTGTCAGGACATCGAAAAAGGGGTCGAACCGTCAAAATGGCCCCCTAGTATGCGGCCGTAAAAATATGAAGGCAACTTTCGAATTCCTGATAAGGATCCATTCCTTTAGCTGTATTACACCATTACAAATTGGTGGGTATGACCGGCAGCTCCAGATCCGGTTATTTTATTAAGCATTCATATCAATTTGAATGATGTTCAACTGCCGGTTCGTGAAACGGTTGGCTGAGGATGGCTCCTTATTCGAGACTTCACCAGCCACATTACAAGGACAGAAGACAAAAAGAGAAATGTTGCTTCACCTTTTTGTGTCGTTTCTGCCCCTTCACGTGAGTTTGTTGTGAAGTACGCGCATACGATTTTCTACGTGTGCTATCGCACATCCATTTTTATAATGTTGGTATGGAAGTGCGAAAACACCTATGGCAGAGTATGATGGTATAGAAGAGGATATGGACTTACTCACTTTTCCTTACACAAGGAAAAGTAACAAACTACACTAGAACGTGAACATGAATATTCCCCTGCACGTTCTTTTTCTTCCGCCTCCCACGCTGTTGCTGCAAGCACGTAAAGTTCGGAGACATACACTACCACGCCGATTTGTTGGAGCAGCAAGCCCACTACAACTAATTGGTAACTTTCGTTTTGTTTTGTGCCGCATCTACGTAACTCTAGGCGGATATCGAAGCTCAAGGCCGAGATAAGTTACTGAAGCTGCCACATCGTGACAACAGGGTGGTGCTGTCGTTTGGATTATATGTCCAATCTTTCCAAATGAATCCTGACTGGACAGATGTCGCTGACAGGAGCCACCTGGCCAAGAGCTCTAAACAAATTCCTTATTCTGAAGTAAGTTCATCAGATTTTTTTCAGGGAAACAGAAATAGACAACTACAGGCTGTCAACTGCAGCGCGATGTGGATTCATTTACGACGTGCTTGTAGATGTCAAAAACGATAATGGTCTGGCGGCCCTGACACATAACTGCTGTTCTTGAATATGCTGCCAACGTCTCACTGTCTTCCACTGCCATTTCCGATCCTATCACCGTAAAGACACTGGAGGTTTGCTCAAGTCAGTTCTATTTTTAGTGAAACCTTTTCTTTGTTTTTTTACTTGAAACAGTACAAAGAAGGGACGCCGCGAGTGTATTTCGTATTACCTGCACATGGAAAGCGTGCGCACACAGTGGCTAAGAATTACTAGAAGGCTAATGATGAAATACGGAAATGACAGTGGACAATCAAAGACGGCCAAGGTAACAAAAAGAAACAACGCAGATGGAAACAAATAATGGCGAAAAAATTGAAGCTGTAACGTCATAGAGATGTACAGGCCAGAAAAATTTGATATCGGAATAGAAAACTTTTACAAGAATTTCATGAGCAGTGCTGTGCTTTGTGAGGCTTGAGCAGGTTGGTTGAGATATAAGAGATTTGTGGGGAAGTATACACAAAATGACGGGGAATGCGTGGTTTCCGGAAAAGAAGCAAAGCCTGCGTCACATATTGTTGGAATGGAAATCTAACGCTTCTAACTACACAAGCTCATCGTTGGGGAATGACCCCACCCTGAAACTTGTGGTGTAAAGAGAATAATATTGGAGAATGTATAGAGCGATAGCTGGGTTCAGAGAACGACGAAGCTGCATGGACTGCCTCGCTCAGTGTGTGCTCCATTTCTTAACGACAACTGGACGTGTGAGTTGTCTATTCCCTTCTTGATCCGCCACAGGATGGGGCCGACACCCGGGAATGCACCACAGAGTGGCGGAGCAAGCAGGGACAGCATGACCCAGATTTCCTCTCCTCCAGAAGCAATGGAAAACACTCTAAGCGACGCAGTGGGCTCTTCTTCGTCTTTCTCTTCACCCCAGCTATCGCCCCCTACGCGCGCCCATCTTATACTTAACTAACAACACACTCCCCTTTCCCAAAAAGCAAGGTAGGGCATTGTAGGTTATCCCTTGACCAGGGCATCTCATTGCTGTTTGAGTGATCAGGCGGCAATGAATGTTGTCGGCGGTTTCGCATTGGCGGTTGCGGAATGAAGCCAAGAGGTGGGAAATACCATAGACGGCTCAGACTTCTCACGGCGTTAACGTCGCCCAGCCCGGGCGTCATGCTCTGTGCAACAGGCAACAGGAGACCTGAAGATGAGCGTGAGCAGTGGCAGCTTCTTTGCGATTAGCGGAAAGACCTTTACGACTTCCTTCAAAACAAACGCGGTCGCTTTTTGTCATACAAGCGTGATATTTATCGTTGCTGCTCAACGTCACCATCCTCTTCGAGCACTCTTTGCGTTGACAATGGCGCCCAGAGTATCCGCGTGCTTCAATGACGTCTGGCGTCTTCGGCAGACCTGCGGGAGACGTGATTGTATGTCCGTAGTTCTTACAGTGAGAAAGATGTCAGCGCACAGGTACCGATGCTCGTATTTCCTTTCTGCGTAGAGAAAAGTCCCTTTGTATTCTGCAGGAACCAAGTGATTAGCGCAGGTAGCATGGGAAAAACCCTTGCGGGTGCATCTTCCGCCTGGACCAAGACGTGGACCTGGAATCCCAGAGGGCTGACTTTGAAGGGAGGCACTTGGTTGCTTTTATGAGAATAACTACCGCTTAAACCGTTATGCAAACTCTCGTTTTCTCAGCAAAGCTATTGCCACAAGTCCATGCTGGAAAACAGCGCCTGCTCAGAAGTCCAAATACCAAGGAACCTAAAAAACTGCTTGGATCTCAAATTAAGGCATTGTTTGTGAGGGCAGTAGTAAATGTGACACAAACCAAACAAATTTTGGGAGGATTGGCTAGAAAGTAGGGTGAATTTTATATATAAAGCCCGAGTCAACAAAGCCAGTATAAATTAACATCAGTGGTTTATATATTCGTAATGCAGGCGCTAAAATGAGAAATTCATGCACGGATGCAGGCATATTGAATTTTGGAGGGACTTCAGAATGGGTTTAGAAAAGACAGGCGATTGGATGATAATTTTTTCTGGATAACACAGTGCAGTGAAATTGCGAAACCTCAGAACAGACCAGTATGAATTGGGTCCTTGGAAAATAAATGGGCATATGACAACGAAAGCAGAAAACTGCTGCGGAGAATGCGAAAATCCATGGATAAGACGAGGAGTTAATACAGTTCCTTGAAGCAATTCATAAAGGTAACAAACTGCCCCTGACGTGGAAACAGCATAAATGCGCACAGGAGGTCCACACTCATAGGGGACAGAAGCAGGGATGCCCTTCGAGCCCAATGCTGTTTATGCTTTACATGTCTTGGTTCCAAAATAAAATAGAAGAAACTCAATTAGGGTTAAACGTAACAAATACGTTGCAAGGCAAAGTGGTGCAACAGCGAATTCCGCTATTATTGTACCAGGAAGACGTTGTTCTTTTAGCTGATAACCAGACCACTATGCAACGGCTAATAAATATTAGCGATGAGGAAGTAACCCACCTCGGGTGAACTTTTTACTGGGAAAGATCGGCAAGTATTGGTTTTAACTGACGCTGCCACTGACGCAGTGTCAATCCAGCATTGCGAATTAGGCACAGTGAAGGAATATAAATAAACAAAGGGGTTAACTACTATAGAGATCAAGAGGAGCAACTTAAGGGGAAGAGGAAGAGAAACGCAGGTATAATATAGCATGGCGCTCTGTAGGGGTATAACAAACTTTCCTGAAAACACGAATTCCTGAAAACCCCAACGGCGCCGGTAATTGGTGTTTCCAGGATTGGATGTGTCTCCGGCAGCTTCCGTTCTGTATTTCTTGTTCGTGTACTTTGCCTTTTGTGTGTCGAGATGTTCCATGCACCGTCCATTTATTCGTGAAATTCGTATGAGAAGTGTTTTTGAACAGCTCCCTACCCTGTCTTTTTTTAATGGATGAAGTTGAATATTGCTGGGCGTTTAAGAAAAGAGTTTGTCAGTATGTATATGGCCACATATATAATGCCCTCCCTTCCCTGTTACGTCCCCCAACCCGCCACTGTTGTTAAAAAAAGGGACACTGCAGCACACCTTCTGCACCTATATAAGCGTGCATGCTCCAACGTTTTATGTTACTCAAGATGAAGACTGGTCCTCCAGTCGAAACGTCAGTAAACCACTGTTTTTGTTTTTATTCGTGCGTCTACCATTTTCTCAAGTATTCCTTCTGGCTCCTCGAGAAGTTTCTTTTACGGCAAATATATATATATATCTATAGCAAATCAGAAAATGGGAAATGAAGGGCTCCGTGAAATAAGACAGAAAATAAGGGTTGGCAGTGAAGAAAACCTCGGAAAGCAAAGGGGAGGTTGTGGTGGGTCATAGAAAGAGATGAAGAATTTTTTGAGTCGAAAAGAAAGTGGTGAAAAAATGCCCGCCGGGTGGGATCCGAACCCACGACCACCAGAATACCGGTCTGGTGCGATAACCACTACGCTACCGGCGGGGCTGTTTCCCCAGCACTTTCTCGGGTATTTATGTTAAGGTATTTTTGTTTCCTGCACATGGGGGTGGTAGCCAGCGCCACTCGGACTACTCGGGGTGAAGGGGACCTTCTTTTTAACCCCCAGGCCGTGACTCGAGTGTCTACGACATGTCGAGAGTGGTCGACCAGCGTTGAACCCTCTTAAGCTCCCTTTGGCACCAAGACTGCCAGAACAGAGGCCCTCGCTAAGCATGTAGCGAATCAGAAAATGGGAAATGAAGGGCTCCGTGAAATAAGACAGAAAATAAGGGTTGGCAGTCAAGAAAACCTCGGAAAGCAAAGGGGAGGTTGTGGTGGGTCATAGAAAGAGATGAAGAATTTTTTGAGTCGAAAAGAAAGTGGTGAAAAAATGCTCGCCGGGTGGGATCCGAACCCACGACCTCCAGAATACCTCCAGACGACCTCCAGAATACATTTTTTCACCACTTTCTTTTCGACTCAAAAAATTCTTCATCTCTTTCTATGACCCACCACAACCTCCCCTTTGCTTTCCGAGGTTTTCTTGACTGCCAACCCTTATTTCTGTCCTATTTCACGGAGCCCTTCATTTCCCATTTTCTGATTTGCTACATGCTTAGCGAGGGCCTCTGTTCTGGCAGTCTTGGTGCCAAAGGGAGCTTAAGAGGGTTCAACGCTGGTCGACCAGTCTCGACATGTCGTAGACACTCGAGTCACGGCCTGGGGGTTAAAAAGAAGGTCCCCTTCACCCCGAGTAGTCCGAGTGGCGCTGGCTACCACCCCCAAGTGCAGGAAACAAAAATACCTTAACATAAATACCCTGAGAAAGTGCTGGGGAAACAGCCCCGCCGGTAGCGTAGTGGTTATCGCACCAGACCGGTATTCTGGAGGTCTTGGGTTCGGATCCACCCGGCGGGCATTTTTTCACCACTTTCTTTTCGACTAAAAAAATTCTCAATCTCTTTCTATGACCCACCACAACCTCCCCTTTGCTTTCCGATGTTTCTTGACTGCCAACCCTTATTTTCTGTCTTATTTCACGGAGCCCTTCATTTCCCATTTTCTGATTTGCTACATGCTTAGCGAGGGCCCCTGTTCTGGCAGTCTTGGTGCCAAAGGGAGCCTAAGAGGGTTCAACGCTGGTCGACCACTCTCGACATGTCGTAGACACTCGAGTCACGGCCTGGGGGTTAAAAAGAAGGTCCCCTTCACCCCGAGTAGTCCGAGTGGCGCTGGCTACCACCCCCAAGTGCAGGAAACAAAAATACCTTAACATAAATACCCGAGAAAGTGCTGGGAAAACAGCCCCGCCGGTAGCGTAGTGGTTATCGCACCAGACCGGTATTCTGGAGGTCGTGGGTTCGGATCCAACCCGGCGGGCATTTTTTCACCACTTTCTTTTCGACTCAAAAAACTCTTTATCTCTTTCTATGACCCACCACAACCTCCCCTTTGCTTTCCGAGGTTTTCTTGACTGCCAACCCTTATTTTCTATATATATATATATATATATATATATATATGCGTATGAATAAAGTACAATGGGGCCGGTAAAAATGTACATTAAAAGAGAAGACTAAAGGGTAATGAACGAACATGTCTTAACGTTTCGGCTTGGGGCATGCCTTCGTCAGGATAAAAAACAGATGGCAAGTAAACTGGCTTGTAAAGCAGCACACGCCAATCACGGTAAACATGGTGTCACGTGTTGTGTTGGGCAGGACGACAACAGTTCATGAACGTTTGATTAACATTTAACTTCAGATCAAGGCTAACAGGATTTCTAAATGCCAGGTCACTTACACTGGCAAGATACCATGGCAGGTGTACAAAAAATGTAGAGTAATGAGAAATGGGTGTGGGAAAAGGGCAGTGGATGAAAAACAAACGTTCTGCTGAACAGCAGAGTCAGCATAAAATATATACAATGCAGAGCGGCTAAATAAAGGGAAAAAGATAAAAAAGTAACATCTGAACAGTCAGCTGGTCGTGTAGAATACAGTATAGATAGCATCACTTGTGAGACTAATGCCGAAGCTAAGATGGAAAAAATGGTAAAAAATTCTTATTTGGGGCACGCGCACACCCACATATACGCGGGCCAATGCAAACACTAGTATATCTACGTAACCAGCAGCAAAAGGCTACACAGACGCGATCAGTGCGAGAAGAAACCCAGCACTCCAACGCTTTCATTTAAACCCGATTTCATAGATTTGAATTTTTGAATGAGATACGATTCCCTGACTTCTGTATCATTATGTGAGTGAATACCAGATTAAAGAATGGTTGCTTTTATTTTGTTGAATGAATGACCAACTACGTTGACATGTTGGGACAACGGCAGGTTCGGGAGGGTCTTAATATGCGACTTGTGATTATTAAAACGAAGTCGAAAAGACTCGCGGGTCTGGCCAATATACTGAAGCCGGCATTCGGTACACTCGAGCAGATAAATGACGTTTTCGGTTTCGCAAGTGAAATTGCCTTTTATGTTTCGTGTGAAATTGCAAGCTGTACTGCTGGCTGTGGCAGTTGTCGTCATTTGGGGAGAAATTTTACATCGCAGTTTTTGGCAGGGTTGGCAGCCAATGCAAGATTGGCGAGTGGTCTTAGACGAAGTTAGTGAATCACGTATGTTCGCTGATCGTCGATAGACTACGCGAGGCGGATCTTGAAAAATGTGTTGGAGCCTCTGGCTTTGCATAAGTATATTGTGATGCTTTATAAGAATTGATGTTACTTTAGCTGCTGAGGATGAATAACTAAGTACCAGATGAGTGGTTTGCTGAGTGCGAGGCTGTGTCGTCGGCAGTAAAAGTGCGTTGCGATCAAACCTTTTTGCTCGTGTCACTGCATCGTGAATAATCTGCGTGGGGTATTTCTGTCTAGTCAGGGCGGCACGGAGTACTGCGCTGTTTTGATTGAAGTCGGATTCTTACTAGTTCTATTATACTATTATAGTTACTATTATTCTTATTATTATAGTTACTATATTATTCTATTATAGTTACTAGTATACTAGTTCTATTATGTTTTACATGACTGCTTTCGAAGTAGAGGTACTGATGGTGGTCTGTGGGCTTTTTATAAAGATTTGTAGTTAGTTTTGCATCCTTAACTGTCACTGTGACGTCAAGAAATTTGATTACTTCGGCCGAGTACTGGTGCGAAAAGAAGAGGAGTTGTTAAAACCATAAATGAAGGAGAGAAGTTCATATTCGCCATGTTTGCAAATTAGAAAAAATGTCGTCTATGAAGCGTTTGTAATAGAAGGGCTTAAGAGCGCATCTATCCAGGTATGCTGTTTCGAGAGAACACATGAAAATATTAGCATAGCTTCGTCCCACCCTCGTTCCCATTGAAGTACTGTTTATCTGAATATAGTGTGCACTATCGAATTCAAAGTTAATGATTTCGAGAATCAGTTTTAACAACGTTGCCCCTGTGTCACCATCAACCGGACTTGATTCGCAGAAAGCTTCATAGGTTTCAACGACAGCTTGTATGCCATCGCCGTGAGGTATATTAGTGTACAATGAGGCTACGTCCAAAGTCACGAGCAGCGAACCGGGCGGAATGCAGAGTTCCATGATATTGTTTAAATAATGGTTTGTGTCTTTTACAAATGAAGGGGGCTTAGGTGGGATATTGTTTATGAGCGAGTCTACATAAAGGGATAGTTTTTCTGTCACTGTGTCATTTTAGGATACGAACTACAGGATACGATTCAGGATAGAATCTACCTGCTACCGGACTGAGTGGAACAAGGGATTTTATTGCGTCTGGTGCTACATTATTAGCCTGTGCCAAAGTTTGTAGGGTTTCCTTGATAGTGGCAATAAATTCTTCTGTAGAATCGGAATCGACACGTTTATTATAATAACTGTCTCAAGGCTTCGTTTACATATTCAGTTTTATTAATGACAACTATTGCACCTCCTTTGTCTGCTGGCTTAATGATATTTTCAGGATGTGTCGCTAACAACTTGAGCGCGTTGCTTTCATTCGCCGAAAGATTCTTACGATATGGGGCCTGCTTTTTGTAGGCGTCAAGAATGTCGCGCGTGACGGCAGATATATACATGTCTATACACTTGTCACGCTGTGTCGGGGGAGTCCAATGCTTATGAGAGGGTAAAGGGTCATGCGTCTCTTAGGGCTGGGGCGATCGTGGAAATACTCTCGAAGTCGTAAATTGCGGCAAAAGTTTTCCAGGTCTTGAAAGAGGGAAAATTCGTTAAAACCACCGGTTGCCGGGCAAAAACTTAGGCCACGGCATAACAGACTCAATTCAGCAGGAGAGAGGGTAGCGCAGGACGAATTTACATTGCAAGAATTTTTAGGACTAGCGGACTGCAGAATTGGCTCGTATTCTTTGCTGACTCCAACATCTAACCGCTGTTCAACCGTGGCGGGCTGTACAATTCCATCGCGGCGAAATTTCTTAGATTTTACTAAACCGATTTCATTACTATTTTTATTTTCGTATTCCTGTATTAAGCCTATTTCGCGTGAGGACAGTTCGGATGACATCTTTATCTGTTTTTCAGTATTGCGGAGCGATTTTTCTGAAGACTCATGGCGATCAATAAGAATTCGTGCGAGTTCAAGTGAAGCATTTTTAAAACACTCTACCACCTAGCGATGTGATGGGCGGACATTTTCGACGAAGCTGGCTTTAACATAATTTGTAGGCCCTAGGAGCTTTGGATGCTCTGACGTAACTTTTGATGGAGGAGGCATGCATCTGGGAACGAATGCATTTGTCGGCAAGTTTTCTTAAATTGAGAAATGTCTTAGAAACTTGCCGGGAAACAGCACCGTTTGATGCTGGCCTGGGTAGTCACTTTCGCAACGAAGGTTTGGCGACGTCGGCGTGCTGGCGGAGTTGGTATCGGGGGGCTTCGGTGGCACTAGAAGTGACGGAGGGAGCGCTGGAAGTGGGTAGACCGGGGGGAGTCGCACATCCTTGAAGGCTAGAATCACGGTCAGACGATGGTTCTGCTGAAGTTGTTAGCGCTCAAGTTGTTAGCGACACATCCTGAAATCATCATTAAGCCAGCAGACAAAGGAGGCGCAATAGTTGTCGTGAATAAAACTGACTATGTAAACGAAGCCTTGAGAGAGTTATCTGACAGTTCCTTTTATAAACGTGTCTATTCCGATACCACAGAAGAATTTAATGCAACTACCATGGAAATCCTACAAACGTTGGCACAGGCTAACAAGGTAGCACCAGACACAATAAAATCCCTTGTTCCACTCACTCCGATAGCAGGTAGATTCTATTTACTGCCAAAAGTACAAAAAAAAAGATAATCCAGTTCGTCCCTTCGTATCCGGTTTGGCACAGTGTCAGAAAAACTATCCCTTTATGTACACTCGTCATAAACAATATCCCACATAAGTTCCCTTCATTTGTAAAAGATACAAACCATTTTTAAACGATATCATGGAACTCGGCATTCCGCCCGGTTCGCTGCTCGTGACTTTGGACGTAGCCTCATTGTACACTAATATACCTCACGGGGATTCCATACGAGCTGTCGTTGAAACCTAGGAAGCCTTCTGCGAATCAAGTCCGGTTGATGGTGACACACTGGCAACGTTGTTAAAACTGATTCTCGAACTAAATAATTTGAATTCGATAGTGCACACTATATTCAGATAAACGGTACTTCCATGGGAACGAGGGTGGGACCAAGCTATGCTGATATTTTCATGTGTTCTCTCGAAACAGCATACCTGGATAGAAGTGCTCTTAAGCCCTTCTATTACAAACGCTTCATAGACGACGTTTTTTCTAATTTGACAACATGGCGAACATGAACTTCTCTCCTTCATTTGTGGTTTCAACAACTGCCACCCCGTATCTCTTTTTCGCACCAGTACTCGGCTGAAGTAATCAAGTTTCATGACGTAACAGTGATAGTTAAGGATGCCAAACTAACTACAAATCTTTATAGAAAGCCCACAGACCACCATCAGTACCTCTACTTCACAAGCAGTCATGTAAAACATTTTAAAACTAGTACACCTTACAGCCAAGCGGTTTGTTTTAAAAGGATATGGTCGCAAGAATCCAACTTCAATCAAAACTTCGCAGTACTTCGTGCCACCCTGACTAGACAGAAATAGCCCACGCAGATTATTCACGATGCAGTGACACGAAAAAGCATGCTTCATCGGAACGCACTTTTACTCCCGATGACACAGCCTCGCAGTCAGCAAACCACTAATCTCGTACTCATTTATTCATCCTCAGCACCTAAAGTAACATCAATTCTTCAGAAGCATCACAACATACATATGCAAAGCCAGAGGCTCCAAAGGATTTTTCAAGATCCGCCTCGCGTAGTCTATCGACGATCAGCGAACCTACGCGAACCTACCACTCGCCAATCTTGCATTGGCGGCCAACCCTGCCAAGAACCGCGATGTCAAATTTGTCCCCAAATGAGGACAACTGCCACAGCCAGCAGTAAAGCATCGAACTTCACAATAAACATGAAAGGCAATTTCACTTGCGAAACCGAAAACGTGATTTATCTGCTCGAGTATACCGAATGCCGGCTTCAATATATTGGCCAGACCCGCAAGTCTCTTCGACTTCGTTTTAATAATCACAAGTAACATATTAAGACCCTCCCGAACCTGCCGTTGTCCCAACATGTCAACGTATATGGCCATTCATTTAACGAAATAAAAGAAACAATCCTTGAATCCGGTTTGCGCTCACATCATGACAGAGAAGTCAGGAAATTGTATCTCATTCACAAATTCAAATCTATGAAATCAGGTTTGAAGGAAAGCGTTGGCTTGCTGGGATTCTTGTGGCACTGATCGCGTCAGTGTAACCTTTTTACTGCTGTTTACGTAGATATAGTTGTGTTTGCATTGGCCCGCGTGTATGTGGGTGTGCGCGTGCCCAAAATAAGCATTTTTTACCATTTTTTTCATCTTAGCTTCGGCATTAGTCTCACCAGTGATGCTATCTATACTGTATTCCTTACGACCAGCTGACTGTTCAGATGTTACTGTTTTATCTTTTTCCCTTTTTCGGCCGCTCTGCATTGCATATATTTTATTCTGACTCTGCTGTTCAGTAGAACGTTTGTTTTTCATCCACTGCCCTTTTCCCACACCCATTTCCCATTACTCTATCTACATTTTTTGTACACCTGTCATTGTTTATTGCCAGTGTAAGTGACCTGGCATTTAGAAATCCTGTTACCTTGATCTGAAGTCAAATGTTAATCAAACGTTCATGAACTTTTGTTGTCCTGCCCAACACGACACGATTCACCATGTTTACTGTGATTGGCTCGTGCTGCTTTATAGCCAGTTTACTTGCCATCAGTTTTGTATTCTGACGAAGGCTTGCCCCAAGCCAAAACGTCAATACATGTTCATTCGTTACCCTTTAGTCTTCTCTTTTAGTGTGCATTTTTACCGTCCCCATTGTACTTTATTCACACGCTTTGTCCACTATGGGTTCCGGAAAGACTACGGGTACGAACATCTCCGTAAAGTTCCCAAAGACAACCACCAGCACTGTCGTGTTAGGTGGCTCACAAGCCAAGTACTTTCATCAGTACTTTGACCCGCAACAGAATGGCACCCCTGCCTTTGTGTCACACTCTGTTGCCGTCATCGACGACGTTCGCTGCTTGCTGGACTTTGTCGCTTGCACCGCTACAGCCCTAATCCTGCACATATGCACCAACGACCTCAGCTCGGGAACAGGACTGCTCGACCTTTGACAAGTACCAAGCCTTATGCGACTACATCGCACAAGAGATTCTCAAGAACTGACGCATCTACGCCTCCCTTATCTGGCCACGAAACAGCAACCGCCGTAAAGGCCACCGCAACCTACCCTTCATCCTAAAATTCAACAGAGAGGCGTGTTACTTCAACCACCTTCTTCATCGGTTTTGCCGACAGTCAAAACTTCTGCATACTCTGAACCATATACTAGAATCGATGCCTGCACCCCGGGTTCTTGCGGCCGACGGATCGCACCCCAGCTACGAAGCTGTCGCCATTATGGCCAGACGCATCAGGCAGCTGTGCTTCCATTCGTCTTCACCACACTGGGCTGCGGGCGCAAGCGTCCCTGCCCCAAGAACTGATCCCTTAGCTAGCCGTCAAACTGACAGTTTGCCGGTAGTCTCGAAACCGCTAATTTCGCGGCCCGATCACCGTGATTCCGAACACACCATCCCACAAGACTCGTCACCTGAAGCCCAGCCGCCAGCCATAACTTCAGCACCGATTTGCCAGCCCCAGGATTGCGTTCTTTCAAGCGCCTAGTCACGTGTCCTCGAAACCGAGCCCGTGAAGTGCCCCATCCCATGTTATGCCTCCCAGGTTGCCCATGCACCACCTAACCCACCACCTGGTCACGCTGAAAAACCGGTGTCAGCCACCGAGTCATCCCCCAATGGAGGGATATTCCACCCACAGGAACGCCTGCGTTCGAGCCCCCAATCTGTACCAGCCCGCCCAGGAATCCATCATCCGACACGTGCCAGCCACTCGGACTCATCTGCAGCTGCCCGGGCTTCACCTACGCATCCGACTGGCAACCCGGCAGAACCATCGTCTGACCGTGGTTCGAGCCTTCAAGGATGTACGACTCCGCCCGGTCTACCCACTTCCAGCGCTCCCTTCGTCACTTCTAGCGCCACCGAGGCCCCCATATACCAACTCCGCCAGTACGCCGACGTCGCCAAACCTTCGTTGCAAAAGTGACTACCCAGGCCAGCATCAAACGGTGCTGTTTCCCGGCAAGTTTCTAAGACATTTCTCAATTTAAGAAAAATTGCCGACAAACGCATTCGTTCCCAGATGCATGCCTCCTCCCTCAAAAGTTACGTCAGAGCATCCAAAGCTCCTAGGGCCTACAAATTATGTTAAAGCCAGCTACGTCGAAAATGTCCGCCCATCACATCGCTAGGTGGGAGAGTGTTTTAAAAATGCTTCACTTGAACTCGCACGAATTCTTATTGATCGCCATGAGTCTTCTGAAAAATTGCTCCGCAACACTGAAAAACAGATAAGGATGTCATCCGAACTGTCCTCACGCGAAATAGGCTTATTACAGGAATACGAACATAAAAAGAGTAATGAAATCGGTTTAGTAAGATATAAGAAAAATCGCCGCGATGAAATTGTACAACCCGCTATGATTCAACAGCGGTTAGATATTGGAGTCAACAACGATTACGAGCCAATACTGCAGTCCGCTAGTCCTAAAAATTCTTGCAATGTAAATTTGTCCTGCGCTACCCTCTCTCCTGCTGAATTGAGTCTGTTATGCCGTGGCCTAAGTCTTTGCCCGGCAACCGGTGGTTATAACGAATTATCCTTCTGTAAAGCCCTGAATAACTTTTGCCGCCATTAACGACTTCGAGAGTATTTCCACGATCGCCCCAGCCCTAATGAGACGCATGACCCTTTATCCTCTCATAAGCATTGGACTCCCCCGACACAGCGTGGCAAGTGTATAGACATGTATATATCTGCCGTCACGCGGGACATTCTTGACGCCTAGAAAAAGCAGGCCCCATATCGTAAGAATCTTTCGGCGAATGAAAGCAACGCGCTCAAGTTGTTAGCGACACATCCTGAAAATATCATTAAGCGAGCAGACAAAGGAGGTGCAAAAGTTGTCAATAATAAAACTGATTATGTAAACGAAGCCTTGAGACAGTTATTATAATAAACGTGTCGATTCCGATTCTACAGAAGAATTTATTGCCACTATCAAGGAAACCCTACAAACTTTGGCACAGGCTAATAATGTAGCACCAGACCCAATAAAATCCCTTGTTCCACTCAGTCCGGTAGCAGGTAGATTCTATCCTGAATCGTATCCTGTAGTTCGTATCCTAAAATGGCACAGTGACAGAAAAACTATCCCTTTATGTAGACTCGCTCATAAACAATATCCCACCTAAGCCCCCTTCATTTGTAAAAGACACAAACCATTATTTAAACAATATCATGGAACTCTGCATTCCGCCCGGTTCGCTGCTCGTGACTTTGGACGTAGCCTCATTGTACACTAATATACCTCACGGCGATGGCATACAAGCTGTCGTTGAAACCTATGAAGCTTTCTGCGAATCAAGTCCGGTTGATGGTGACACAGGGGCACGTTGTTAAAACTGATTCTCGAAATCATTAACTTTGAATTCGATAGTGCACACTATATTCAGATAAACAGTACTTCAATGGGAACGAGGGTGGCACGAAGCTATGCTAATATTTTCATGTGTTTTCTCGAAACAGCATACCTGGATAGATGCGCTCTTAAGCCCTTCTATTACAAACGCTCCATAGACGACATTTTTTCTAATTTGCAAACATGGCGAATATGAACTTCTCTCCTTCATTTATGGTTTTAACAACTCCTCTTCTTTTCGCACCAGTACTCGGCCGAAGTAATCAACTTTCTTGACGCCACAGTGACAGTTAAGGATGCAAAACTAACCACAATTATTTATGGTAATCCCACAGACCACCATCAGTACCTCCACTTCGAAAGCAGTCATGTAAAACATAATAATACTAGTATACCTTACAGCCAAGCGGTTTGTTTTAAAAAGATATGCTCGCCAGAATCCGACTTCATTCAAAACTGCGCAGTACTCCTCGCCGCCCTGAGTAGAGAGAAAAATCCCACGCAGATTATTGACGATGCAGTGTCACGAGCAAGCATGCTTGATCGCAACGCACTTTTACTCCCGACGACACAGCCTCGCACTCAGCAAACCACTAATCTCGTACTCATTTATTCATCCTCAGCACCTAAAGTAACATCAATTCTTAACAAGCATCACAACATACTTATTCAAAGCCAGAGGCTCCAACGCATTTTTCAAGATCCGCCTCGTGTAGTCTATGGACGATCAGCGAAGCTACGCGATTCACTAACTTCGTCTAAGACCACTCGCCAATCTTGCATTGGCTGCCAACCCTGCCAAAAACCGCGATGTCAAATTTGTCCCCAAAACACGACAACTGCCACAGCCAGCAGTAAAGCTTCCAATTTCACACTAAACATAAAAGGCAATTTCACTTGCGAAACTGAAAACATGATTTATCGGCTCGAGTGTACCGAATGCTAGCTTCAGTATATTGGCCAGACCCGCAAGTCTTTTCGACTTCGTTTTAATAATCACAAGTCGCATATTAATACCCTCCCGAACCTGCCGTTGTCCCAACATGTCAACGTAGTTGGCCATTCATTTACCAAAATAAAAGCAACAATCCCTGAATCTGGTTTCTGCTCACATCATTATAGAGAAGTCAGGGAATCGTATCTCATTCACCAATTCAAATCCGTGAAATCGGGTTTACATGAAAGCGTTGGCGTGCTGGCTTTCTTCTCGCACTGATTGCGTCAGTGTAACCTTTTTACTGCTGTTTACGTAGATATAGTTGTGTTCGCATTGGCCCGCGTGTATGTGGGTGTGCGCGTGCCCAAAATGAGCATTTTTTACCGTTTTTTTCATCTTAGCTTCGGCATTAGTCTCACCAGTGATGCTATCTATACTGTATTCCTTACCACCAGCTGACTGTTCAGATGTTACTGTTTTATCTTTTTCCCTTTTTTGGCCGCTCTGCATTGTATATATTTTATGCTGACTCGGCTGTTCAGTAGAACTTTTGTTTTTCATTCACTGCCCTTTTCCCACACCCATTTCCCATTACTCTATCTACATTTTTTGTTCACCTGTCATTGTTTCTTGCCAGTGTAACTGACCAGGCATTTAGAAATCCTGTTAGCCTTGATCTGAAGTGAAATGTTAATCAAACGTTCATGAACTGTTCCCGTCCTGCCCAACACAGCACGTGTCACCACGTTTACCGTGATTGGCTCGTGCTGCTTTATAAGCCAGTTTACTTGCCATCTGTTTTTTATTCTGACGAAGGCTTTCCCCAAGCCGAAACGTTAATACATGTTCGTTCGCTACCCCTTAGTCTTCCCTTTTACTGTATAATATATATATATATATATATATATATATATATATATACAAGATAAGAAAAACTTCGAACAAGGTAAAAGCAGGATTGTGGCCTACGTTTCAGCAAAGAGAACTTGCTTTCCTCAGGGCCCTGAGGAAAGCAAGTTCTCTTTGCTGAAACGTAGGCCACAATCGTGCTTTTACCTTCGAAGTTTTTCTTCTCTTGTGTTCTACTATCTTCAAAGTTCTACTACTCCCTATATATATATATATATATATATATATATATATATATATTTATAGTGGGGTTTATTGACAGGACGTTTAGCCAGGCTGTACTATCGCGGAGTCCAAACTCGTCCAAGCGACTCTCGGGTATGGGCACCAGTCTCGCACACAGCGCTCGATGGGGCTGCCTAGCCCAGATTGAAGCACATGCCTACTTGTGGTGGATTGTCCCAGATCCAAGCACATACATCGTCTGACGCGAGACGGGCACGGCACACACCCATGAAGGAAGTGCCCGTGATATCTTTATTACAATACATATATATATATATATATAGGTATATATAGATGGAATATATATATGGATTGGCGTTACTACTTCGGCGGGCGGGTTCGGGCTCGGAACCCTTTACCTTCGAAGGGCGTTCCTTCAATATATATATATATATATATATATATATAATATAGTATATATATATATAAGATATATATATATATTGAAGGAACGCCCTTAGAAGCTAAAAGGTTCGCGAGCCCGAACCCGCCCTACGAATTAACGCCAATCCACATGAGAACAAATCACCGGTTTATTCCGGGAGAACACAGGAAGGAAAAAACAAAGAAAGCAACTTTGGAGGCACTGTTACGGTAGTACAGGCAGCAATTTGCAACATGCTGGCCGGTGGTGGCGGCGTACTGCGAGGTAGCAGCATTGTAGCCCACGCCGCCGTGCGTTCCCTGATCACGTGAAGACTTCCTGCGATGCAGGAGAAATGTGCCGTGAATGAGAAGACTGCAGCTGGCGCTGCGCAGAAAGTTTATATTAGGGTGTGTAGTGCATTTTTTTGCGTCCATCCATGCTGCTTTTTATTTTTTTCAGTCATCTGATAACCGCTCTACCGCCATTAGCTGCAGACTGCGCAACTTACCCAAGGGGCATCACTAGAGGCGGAGGTGAAAATACTTAAAAAGAGGTGTCAGCGGTGGCGAGGAGGAGCCGCGGAGTGGCGCCAATCAAATTGATGACACCGGAATAAAAACTGGTAGGGTTAGACATATACTGCTTTGCAGTAAAAGGGGAACAAACTCGTATGTAGGCCCTACTCTAAATTTACACCACGCATATGGGGCATGCGGGATTAGTGGTGGAGCGTTAATTGCTGTTAGACATCTTGAAGACCGTAACCATACGCAAGAAAGCTTCGACACGACCTTTTTTATTCTTACCATTATTCATGAAATAACAGCCATAAAAAGAATTGAACTCGCTGGCTTGTTGTTAGCACCAAAACTCGTTAGCCCTTAACACACCGCGCAGTGCTCAACAGGCGTTGCAGCAGGATCTGCAAAAACTACTAGCGACCTTTTTGTCCTGCCCATGTGGAATGTTCTTTATAAACTACTTTACAGAGTCGCGCGTACTGCTTATGGAAAGTGGGGTGCCTAATAAGATATTGCTCAACCTAGCCTCCACACCTGCTCAAAGAAACACCGGAAGAACATGAACGGAGCTTAGCCATGACTGCAGGCTTTTTTTAGAGTTTATATAGTGCTTCACCTTAATACATGTTGCCAGTATTGGGAAGCGAAAAGGTAACAATACACGTATACATCGCACAACCTTGTCATCCAATTGCAGTTTTCCTACAAAATATGTGTATGTAATTATCGAAGCCATCGATACGAAGCGGCGTTATAATACATGGTCACAAATGTTCAATGTAAAATCCTGCCTCTAGAACAATAACTTGGTTTCCCGTCAGCCCGATTTGCTTTTAATCCTTAAACTTGTCCTCTGTTTGCGAACTTAAGGTTTATTGAAGACAAAGTAATTACAAGCCGAACACTTTATATCTTGGAGATATTTCACTTTTCTATAATAAGTAAGCGCCCTAGTTTGACCGCGCATTGCCACACCAGAACGAACATACTTTTCACGATGTTGCCTTGTAGTAGATATGGGACAGTGCGGATAATTGTTTTGTAGCCGTAACTTGGTCCTTAGCTATCATACTAAAATTAGTATCTAAAGGGCGTGCGTTCCGGCTAATTGGTATTCTATAACGGTCATTTTAAGGGCAAAAAAGCACAGGGACACCGAAGAGAAGTACGATTTCAGTAAAATTGACAGTTGGGCTAGTTGGTTTTGATTCATCGTAAGAAGCGCCTAAAAGAGACACAGAAGAGCGCCGTCGTGTGTGTCTTCTCTTCTGTGTCCCGTTTTAAGGGCTTCTTACGAACAAAAGTACGAGCGCTACTTCCTACTGAAATTTTTGAAATCACGGTAAAATATATAGCGCGAAAAAGAGAAGAGATACACAAAAGGCTACAATTATACCGAGATTAAAATAACGGAATTGCTTGGCACTTCCCCACTCGTGTCACGAATTACCACGACCAGTTCGTTTTTTATGGACTCTGTCTCCTAATCGGACAAGGCTACCGTTGTTGTACTTATACACTAAAAATCGCCTACTTGCATGATAGCTACCGCCACTATCCCAAGCGTGTGCTGATCACAGTCATGAAACAATATCACACAGTTTCGAAACTACAGCTTATACTTGGGGCATTCACCGCAGTGAGTTTTAATGTTCGCAACGTTTCTTTTGTGTACGTTATTTTGATGTTCGCGCAAGCTGGAGTTTACGCACCATGCCGTCAGCCCTACATATACCCTTCCGCAGGGTAGCGGAACACGGTACAGAACCCCTCTATCGCATTTCACGTACTTGTTTTGGTGTCCAAAGCTACAGCCAGTATATTTTTTTTGTACAGGACAGGTGTATCTGCAAAGCCTCTCGAGATTGGTGCGGAGATTACAACGCGAACGCCAGCCCTCTGCCCTGTTTTGTTTAGCCGATGTGCAATACCGTGAAAATACAGCATATCCGCCATCAGGCGGTGCTCGGTGCAGCCATGCGCACTTGTTTCAGCCGCTTTTATTTCCCATTTCTCGTGCCGGTGGACAGCCTCAACCTCTGCCACAATGCCGTTTTCAGGGTACCCTGATCGTCTCAGCCGAGATACCTGCGTCTCCACAGCGCTCTGCACGTGATGGACGCAGGGTTTATTGAGAGCATTGCTGAAGTCCATCCTTGTTACTGTGAGTTTAACTAGCTTGGTTTGTGAAGAGCTAAATGAAAAGAGGGGCTTCTGGCTGCGGGGTGCGTAACTCCAACAAACCTGGTTTGCTAAAAACATCAGCCTCATGTCCAAGAACTTCAGAGCGTTACCTTCTGGTACTTCGTGAGTTATCCTAAGTGGGTTCAGGCAGTCTTCGAACACTTCCAAGGTTGACCGCGCATCATTGTCAAAGATAGACGCAGCCTTAGGAAGGAAAACGAAAAAATCATCCACGAACCTGTACACTTTGACCACATTTGTAAACAGCAATCGAACCGCCACAACCCGGTCTTCCTGCCCTAGAAAAAGATGGCTGAGCACAGGAACAACACGAGACCCTATACAAACACCCTTTTTTGTATGAAGGTTTTGGCGCTCTAGGAAAACTAGGTGGACTGCAGATTCATCGACAACAGGTCGAGAAACCCTTTTATTGGTACTCCACTTTCATTTTGAAAGGCTATTACACCAAACTCAAGAATGGATTCTTTGACACACTCTAGGACTCTGTCATGTGGCAGGGAGTAATAAAGGTCTTTGATGTCTACAGAAAAAGCCAATAAATGCACGGTGGGAGTGCTGTGTCAAGAAGCCACAAACCTCTTCCGAGTTTCTGCTGTTAAAGAAATCCCCAACGTCCAGCAGCTGAAGGTGTTTTTGTAAAAACACATCTACGGATTTCTTCCAGGTGTGTCATTCTGACACCATCACTCGAAAAGGCATCCAGTTATTATGTGTATTCATTGCAAAAACATGTCACTAGAAGCAGCTGAGGCCAAGGCTCGCAAGCTATGAGAAGAAATTAAGTTATCAGGGCTGTCGAAACATATTGAAAATGCACCAAACTGGTGCTATACATGTTTTTTGTTGTGAAGACACGTAAGGATGGGATGCTTTTTTGAGTGATAGGGTCAGAACGGCACACCTAGCAGAAAGCTTTAGGTCTGCTTCTAAAGAAACAGCTTCACCTGCTGGACGTTGGGGATCCTTTTCGTACCAGAAACTCGGAAGAGGTCTATGGCTTCTTGACAAAGCACTCCCACCGTGCATTCATTGGTTTTTTTCTGTAGACATCAAAGACATTTATTACTCCCTACCACATGACCCAGTCCTGGAGTGTGTCAAAGAATCCATTTTTGAGTTTGGTGTAATAGCCCTTCAAAAAGAAATTGGAGTACCAATGGAAGGGTTTCTCGACCTGTTTTCGATGTATCTGAAATCCACCTAGGTTTCCTGGAGCGGCAAAACATTCATACAAAAAAGGGTGACTGTATACGGTGTTGTGTTGCTGCAGTGCTGAGCGATCTTTTTCTGGGCAGGTCGACCGGGTGCTGGGGGTTAGATTGGTGTCCACAAATATCGTCAAAGTTTACAGGCTCGTGGATGATGTTCTGGCTGTCCTTCGTAAGGGTACGTCTAGCTATGACAATGATGCGTCGTCAACACTGGCAGTGTTCTGGCTAAGGCGTTGCGCTGCTGAGCACGAGGTCGCTGGTTCAATTCCTGGCCGCGGTGAACGCTTTTCTGATGGAGGCAAACAGCAAAAACGCCCATGTGCTCAAGATTTCGGCGCACGTGAAAGACCCCCAGGTGGTCAAAATTAATTCGGCACCCTCCACTACGGTGCATCTAAACGCCTGCGTTGCGTCGGCGTGTTAAACACCACAATCAATCAATCACTGGCAGTGTTGGAAGGTTGCCTGAAATAACTTCAGATAACTAACAAAGTACCGGAAGGTAACGCTCTGAAGTTCTTGGACATGAGCTCATGTTGTCGGGCAACGAGGTTGACTGGAGGTACGCATCCCGCATCCAGATGACCCTCTTTCAGTTTAGCTCTGCACTCACGAAACTGGTGAAACGCTCAGTAGCAAGGATGTGCCCCAGCAATGCTCTCAAGAAATTCTGAATCGATCACGTGCAAACCGCTGTGGAGACGCAGGTATCTCGGCTGGGACGATCAAGGTACCCTGAAAACTTCATTGTGGCAGAAGTTGAGGCTGTCCGCCGGCATGAGAAACGGGAAAATAAAGCGGCTGAAACAAGTGCGCAAGGCTGCAAAGAGCGCCGCCTGATGGTGGTTATGCTGTATTTGCACGGTATCGCACATCGGCTAAACAAAATAGGGCAGAGGGCTGGCGTCCGCGTTGTAATGTCCGCACCAATCAATCTCGAGAGGCTTTGCAGATACATATGTCGTGTACAAAAATAATGTACAGTCTGTAGCGTTGGACACCAAAACCAGTACGTGAAATGCTGTAGAGTGGTTGTGTACCGTGTTCCGTTAACCTACAGAGGGATATATGTAGGGCAGACGGCAGGGTGCGTCAAATCCAGGTTGCCCGAACATCAAAAGAACGTACACAAAAGAACGAATGGGAAGCTTTCAAGTCACGCGGTGAATTCCCCACGCATGAGCCGTACTTTCGAAACTCTGTGATATTGTTTAACGACCCTGCTCAGCGCAGGGGTGGGACCGTGGCGGCAGCTGAAATGCAACTACAACATCGGTATCCTTGCCCGATTAGGAGGCAGCGTCCTTAAAAAAGAACGGGCCATGGTAATGACTAATACGTGTGGGACAGTGCGAAGGGATTTCGTAATTTTATACTCTGTGTAATCGTAATCTTTTCTGAAGGTCTTGTCTTTCTAGCGCTATATATTTCACCCTGATTCAATAAAATTGAGTTGGAAGTAGCGGTTGTCCTTGTCGTCTGTGTGTGTGGGTTTTTTGCGCTGAAGATGAACGTTATGCAATTAGTACGAGTTCTTAAACTTTATTCTTGATGATTTTCAGTAAGCTAGCCTATTCTTTATATACCACGCATAAACGACATACTTATTTACTTTCTGTCTTTTAAAAAAACCTGGTAATATTACGAAGTTTCTAAAAGCAATATTTTGCTTCTTTAGGTGTGTGGCATGGAAGTGAAAAATGAAAACGCAACAGATAAAGCGGCTGTCTACGTAGCTAATCTAACAACAGGATTTCTTGCTATTTTTGACGACTTGAATACATTCAAGCAAAAGGTGAGCTATGTCCCATATATAGGGTGACCCAAGGTCTTAAAAAAGACCAATGGCGTTACTTGAACACAAACTTGCGCATAATGTTTCGAGTACAGTGGAGTAGCCGCCAGTAACTTTTTCGCTAACGAGATTTAATTAAATAATTTTAACTATTTTTATTCCTCGAGAAGAACGGCCCTTATCACTGAAGTCTCACTGGGACAATTGTAGGTACCCCCGAGAGGAATCGAACTATGGTATTTTCAGTACCAAACCAATTGCGCACTCATTTATTCTGACTGATTAAGAAACCCCGCGAAATATGAAAAATGCAACGTGACGACTGCTCCGCGCGCATCGTAAAGCAATGCCCTCGAACAGGCTGCATTTGAGTCAGCCAGAATGAAATGAAAAAAAGAAAGAATGAAGAAATCGTGGCCGAGCTTGTGCCTTATCTCCCACACTGGCCTGCCAGACTTGCAGTTGGTGCTACTTCAATGCACACCCTCATCAAGGTGATGCGCTTTCCTTTGGGTCGTGGGACGCTGAGTGCAGTTCCTTTCAATCCGCTTATGTGAGGGAGCTGGTTTATGATGCGCGCGTGAGTACCGTCACATGGTATTTTTCATATTTCGCGGGGTGCCTTTATCAGTCAGAATAAATAGGTCTAAAGTTAGTTCGGCGCTGAAACTGGAGGCGTTAGTTTCCTCCCTTGGGTACCTGCAACTGCCTCATTGGCAGTTCAAGGATGAACGCAGTACTTCTTGAGTCATATATAAATTATACCTATTTACCTAAGTCTCATTAACAAAAAAAAAGCACTGGCTGCTTGGCCGTTACTTAACTGCACTGGAACCATCGTGCACTAGATTTTCTTCCAGTAACGTCATTGCTCATTTTTATAAACTTGGTGCATGATAGCTGGGACACCTTCTATACTTGTGTAGCAATACCAGCCACATATTCTGCCTGCTTTGCAACCATTTAAATAAAAACTATAAACTAGAGAGTTTGTGTCGCTTAGTTACAGAGTTGCTTTTCTCCTATAGGTTTTTGAATTAACGTTTGTTTTTATGAAGCTCTTACTACTAGCTGGTCAACTTCATGGGGAATTACATTGGCGTGTAACTGAAACTTGCGTGATACTTCAACCTAGGTTGCACAACCTGAGATATTTTTAAGTAACAGCACAATTGAAACAGTTGCAATGTGCGGCGGTGCTCGCTCTTGCTGATGGCACAATTTCTCACTTTATGCGTAAACTCAACGCGAAGGTGTTCTACTTGAGCAGTCAATCAGCCGTTCGTTTCATTATTTGTAGAATACGCGCCCTCGGCTCGCAGCGCTAGCATATTGAAGCACTTTCTTCTTCTGTCTGTTCCCAAGTGAATTACCGGCTTGATGTATGGATGCTTGTTTTAAAACTCCTGTGCGGTCTACTTCGCTGGTTGCTTATGCCCGAAACTTTTTTAAAGTTGTTTTTTGACTGGCACCGTAATATTTTGTCAGTGCATTTTTGAACTGAACAGTATTTTTATCAATATTGCATAGCTTTATTTTAAACGAACCTTTTGGTTTGACATGTGTTGAAAGCCCTAATAGGAGCTTCGTGTTCACAAGCCCAGAATACTTTTTATACCAAGATTACACTTGCAATGGTCGCAGCAACTTGAACGTGACTTTCCTGTGTTCAGGACAGTGTAACCTGGTTTGAGGCCACCGGTAGGAGATGACATTTCTATACATCACCCTAAAAAGAGGTGTTGGATTCTATGCCGAGCTTTCGCCTGAAGCACTGAGGCCAGTAAAATAAAACAAAGATTGAAATCAGCAACAAAACAATTTTCACAACGCGAAGTAAAATAAAGCAAAATACAAAACATATATTGGAGTAGAATCTTATATACATTAACGTGTGCATTAGCTGTGCTCCTAAAGACTAAAACAACCCGCCAAAATACGAATCCGGAACTCAATGTTTACAAAAAGCGCGAAAGGGAAATGCGAGACTTCAACATCTGTGTTGCCTACAAGCAGGCCTGCCGGTACTGAAAGCCGGTATAAGTGATGGATGCCGCCCGCCTTCGAGACATACACCTGTGAAGCGGCGATATGCCGCTGGGGGTGGGCGGAAATGCTGAGGGGCCAGCGTGCCCTGCCGCCGAAGCAGGGAAGAACCGCTGTAGGCTGCACCCAATCACAGCTTTTAAACACGATAGACTTCGTTTGTCTACATGCACATGGAGATTTTGGTCTCTGTCTGTCCCTAGACTGAGCCGCCCGGCCAAAGGTAACGCAGATGTTGCGGAGACATACGCAATGATATTTCTAAGCACGCAAATCCGGTGTCAATGTTCGTAGGTGCCGACATTCTTGAGCAAAAACAAATTATTATAGATATCTCAGCCAAAACATGAATACATTAGAAATATTGGCAGGGGTCATTTATCAAAAATTCATGGATTCTTGATCTTTGCAATAGCGATTGAAATACTACAGCCACTGTAGAAAAAACGTGGCCGTAGAAAAAACGCCAGGCCGAGCGCGGCGCTCTTGTACCGGTTGCTCAAGCTTGCAGTGGCCGTCGGTACGCACGCCCGTGTTTTATATGGCCAGTGCCAGGTGGTACCATCAGTATCACCACTAGTGTAGCCACAGGGCACTAAATGAGGTGATACAAACCAACCGAATAGCGGAGATATGGCTACAGAGAACGAAGAATATACTATGTAAAGGCAAAGGGAGCAAAGCCAGTATTGATTGGTACAGACAACTTGCCGTAGCATCTGTGGGGTATAGATGGTGTTGCAGGAAATAAAATCATAAATTCATGGATTGAAAAAATGAAATCCTAGAAGACCACCAGAATGGATTTACACAGGAAAGGTGCTTGAATGATACTTGGTTAATGATAACACAATTAGAAAGCTAAGAATGAACCATTAGGAAATACCTTGTTGGACATTGAAGGGGCATATTACAACGTAAACCGATAAGAAGGGTGCTGAAACTGCAGGGATTAGATGACTAGTTAAGAGAGTTCCTTCAAGCAATACATATAAAAAGATAGGAAAGTGCACCTCACCACGGATGGCCAAACAGTTACGCAAACACTCAGCCCTCATCGAGGACTGCAGCAGGAACACCATTTGATCTCAATACTGTTCATAATTTACGTGCCAGGCTTTGAAAAAAAGGTCAATTCCAGTTCAACCTAACCCACAAGTGGCAAGGCGAAGAGAATGGACAACGTATTCCGCGAATGTCATACGCAGAGGGTGTAGTTCTTTCAGTGGATAACCACAGAGATATGCAACGGCTCATAAGTATTAGTGACCTGGAATCCACAGACTTCGGGTTATGTTCAAGCACTGAAAAATCGAGAATCATGCTTTTCAATGACACTAGCACTGACGCAGTGCCAAACCAGCATGGCGAATTACTTCGAATGAAGGGATGTAAGTATTTTGAAGTGAATAAACCAAAGAAAAACCAGCTAAGAGCTCACGGGGAACATTTAAATGGGGTCATGTAAAAAAAATGCGTTTGTTTTAACGAAATATTTGGTGGTTGCTTTAATCTTCGCCGTTAGTTCATCACCAAACAATGCTTTATTCAATCGGAAATTGTAGAATTTAGGCCACTTTTTTAGCCTCCCGCTGAATCTGGTGTTTTGTGACGTAAGTGAACGTAAGTATGCGGACTAGTGCTGCAGCGAACGATGAAACATCTTGTTTACTGGCAGTCGTCCTAGATAGCGCCACCATACTGCTCGAGGTTGCTGTACGGTCCCGTTTTCTCTTAACAGCAAAGCTGCTTAGCTAATTGTAATTTTTAATGTCCACAGTTTAAAACACCGTTTAAAATAAAAAACTGTGTTTAAACTGTGTTTAAAAGACAGTTTAAAATACCGTGCATATAAGCACGGCCTCGCGGCGAGCGCCCGGCAGTGAACAAAACAAAGAAAATGCCTACCACTCGTGTGTGCTTGCCTCGCAACGACCGCCCAGCGTCCCCTTCGCACGTTTACCAAGCTAAGCATACCAACGTAATAGGATTTCCCATGGTTTTGGTGCCGGCCCGGCATTTAAAAAATCAAGCCTAGTGCTCGTGTGCAGGTGCTTCATGGCAACCGCCTATTTCTCCCGTCGCAATTTGTCAAGCCAAGCATACCAACTTGGGGATATTTGCCAAGATTTGCAAAAAAGAACCTGGAGTGACCGCTTTAATCGCGGCTGCACATGATCGTCACAAGAGAGACACGTCATAACGTAAGCCCCTCTAAGGCGATGTCCAATATTATTCACTTCCAAAACAGTGAACGAAGCTCACACTTACAGCAAAAATGATGATTTAAACGTCGTTGCTGCAGCGAAGAAGTAGCAAATTGCCTGGAATCGTAGGTTTTAATCTCCGTGATGGTCGCGAAGGTTGCGCACAGCCTCGCTGCCTTCAAGTCTTACGCGTTAGTTTGAGCGTCCTTCATTTTTTTGACCGACTTTGTGCGTGGATAATGTTTGTAACGCCTACAATACTCTTTGCCTTCACCATTGATGATGCAGGACCAAACGTTACACAATAAAATGTCGCTTATGAGAGTTGCAGTGTAAGCTGAACGCAATAGACGGCTGCGAAGCTATTATCGGCAGAGTGCACGCAGTACCCACTGGTGCTTCTATGTTTATGTGCCCGTTGTTAACTTCCATTGTTTTCCCCACCGTTTTTACTCCAACAACAAATATATTATTCATTAAATTTAGGTGCAAATAGCTTGTTCTGCAAGCTTACAACTGCTGTTTATTTTGCGTTAGATTTTGCCGGCAGAAGACAATAGCTCAGCGAACTTAATACGTCATAGATTATAGTTCGGGAAATTAGCTATTGGGGTCTCATGGCCATTATCTTTTTTTTCTAATTGTATAGCCTATTTCAATGACGTTTGCGTTAAAAGTGGTGTCAGTGTAATTCTAGCGAGGTAATCTTCCGAATTATGAAACAAGCTGGCGTTTTGTCTGCACAGCCACTGTAACAATATAAGGAAGCAAAAAGCAGCTACGATGAATATATGGTCACGTGGCCAAAGACGACGCAATTGTTTTCAAAGAAAACAAGTTTATTGGAGGGAACTTGTGCTACCCTAACAACTCAAAAGAATACAGAGGCGGCGAAGCAGCGGTCAACAAATTGACTTGCGCAGGCTAGGATCGTCGAAAAGAATGCCGCGACGTCTGCTCTGCAGGCTTTTATCTTTCGGCACGAGTGTTTCTGGAACTGTCTATTTACATCCAGAATATTGTAGATCAGAGAAGGTACTTCTGGGCTAGTGACGTTAAGATGAAACATTCTGCTTATCTGAATGAGATAGCCCTTGCGGGGTAAAAAATAAAGGATGAAAGACACGCTTCGCTTGGGACACAGATAACAGAGCCGGGCGTGGCCGGGCAGTAAAAACAAACAATAAATAAACAAACCAATACGTGGTTCGCGGCAATATATAGCTGTTTATAGGCATAAAGAATGCAAAGTAGACATAGAATTTAGGAAACTAGTGATGCTCAGATCCTCACAATTGCTAATGCAGCAATATGGTAAAATGAGACTCTCTAACATGCCTTGAAGTGAAGAAGAGAACAGTAGGCCGTTTGACCCCACGTTAAAACTAACGAAGCAGTGCAGGGAGATATAGGCTGGCCGGCGTTTAAAGTTCAAGAAGGTAGAGTAAAACACACTTTGAGCGGAGGTTGAGAGCAATGAATCCACGTAGGTTGCAGTGAACGTTTTCTGATAGCTTTGCATGGAAAGCGTGGACACGCACTGCCTAAGCAAGAATAGGAGACCAATGCCTAAATATGGAAACAACAGTGGAGAATCAGACAGCAAAGCAACCAAAACAATCGAGGCAGATAGAAACAGAAATATTTATAAAAAATGAAAGCCAACCTATCGTTAGACATATATAGGGCCGAGAAATTGTGCATCAGAAACAAAAATCTCTACGATACTCTGAAGGCCAGTGCTTTGCTTTTGAGGCTATAGCAGGGTGCCTTAGAAACGAGAGGTTTGTGTGCAAGCATAAAGATGGTTATGGGGTATGTGTGTTCTGATGAAAAGAAACAATCTTTGCAACACGTAGTGTTAGAATGTGAGTGTATCAATCCGAATCTACATGAAGGAAATATTCAGCTTCCAGAGGCACTAGAATTTATTGGTAGAACATAGGGAGTAAAGGGTTTCGATGTGACTGAAAGAAGATTACAGTGATAGTGAACGAAAAGCTGAGAGGGGAATGTTGCCTGGGACAGCTACCACCTGCAACAGAAGAAAGGTATTTTGTGCCAGCCCTAAGAGCAGCGATAGAAATTAACCGAGCACAACATTGATATATGAGATTCTTCGGCGAGATCACAAGTCATCACACTGCTACGAAGAGGATATCATTAACAATAAATAAATAAATAAATCAAAAGAACCTTCGCCGGTGGGATCTGCGGCTACCATCTTTTGTCTTCATTGATTGCGCGGCGGCGAAAATGTAATCAGTCGTGCATTACTGTATACGTTGCGTGCGGAGTACACGTAAGTCTGGAAAGGACGGGGCCACATTGCGCACTTTTGCACCCTATAGAGACCTCTGAAGATTATCGCGTTTCGACGACATTTGAAGCGAAGAGCGAAGGCACGACGCGATTTTTGACATCCGCAATGCTCTGTGGGCGTGGGCTTCCCGTCTCTGAAAACAGCAGAAGCTTCGCTGCCCGATGTAGCGATGAAGCTTGAAGCTCTTGAAGCTTCAATTCTGTCTGCATCTGGCGCCGCTTGGAATCCTGCGCATAAAAGTGGGAGAAGGGAAATGCTACGTACGTAATTATGAGGGGAAGTCGCGAGAAGGCAAGGAGCAGAAAAGCAGATGTGGGGAGGCCATGGTGTGGCGGATATTGTCTGATGAGGGTGTAAGGTGGGGGGGCGTCTGGCGTTGGCTGCGCCTAGTAATGACGTAAAGTGTGACGTGCAGGTGTTCTCCTAGTTGAGAGAGACAGCACGCACTCAGTGGCATCAGTTTCTGAACTACCGATAAGACGGGAAGACCTAAGACAAGGCAAAGTAAATCTAGTGAAGACGACTAGCTTTGCTCTTTCCTCAGTCTTCGCATCTCAGTTGCGAAGATGGCCGGATTTTTTTTCTCCCTCACACTGCAAAAATATCCACGAGTGATCGAGTGCTGCTCGTCGGGCCGCAAACGAGGAACGCGATCGCCGGAGATAAGCTCCGGTAGACTCGTACTCAACCGCCATTTTTTACGGTGTCTACGTCAGTACAAGTTAACCATACAACACTCCAGAAGTTCAAGTTCAAGGACGATCTTAATGAAAGCCAAAGTACCAATATTGCAAGGGTTGAAACAGCAAAAGCGGTTCCAACAACTCCCAAATTGTACAAATCAAGGTTATCACACAGTGTGGAAGGTTAACACATAAAACAGGTAAGCTAAATGAAAGATAGTAAGTTGATATTTATACAGCATTATTACGTATTTCCTAAACACCATTGCAAGATTAGCATTACAGGAATCACTCAACAACGCATATTTTAATTCGTTACACCCATCTCACACATATTGAAACACGTTTTCCGCAGTTTAGTTTTCAAGATTAATAAGGGCTCGCTTAAGACAAGAGAGTGATTCTTGATGTGGAAGCTAATTGAATGTGGAAGCAAATTCTGTGGAAGAAAATTTTAGGCACATAATAGGCTCTGCAACCTTCACCATACCGTCTTCGAACCCGTGATCAAATATGAAAAATAATAATCAATCGATCAATCAATCAACCTTTATTAAGTGCCCTGGAACAGCCGAAGCATTCATGCTGGCGCACTAAGAGGGGAAAAAGGGTCCCATTGAAATGCATCAGCGGCAGACACATAAACAGCCAGTAAAAAAGGTGGGTGAGTGAAGACCAAAAAACTGCGAATACTACAGAGCATAAATTGTAGTCATATTCACAATAATAATAATAATATTAATTAAAAAATAATCAATCAATCGTTTATTAACGTGTCCAGGAGCAGCCAGAGAGGCCTTTGTGCAGGCGCACGGAGAAAAAAATGAAAAAAACAGGCAATGTAAGATGCCCACACCTCACAAGTAATGCAATTTAAGGACAGCGTACTGACACACGCACACAAAAATTACACACTGTCGTACACCAGAATATACATGCACCCACGGAAAACACAAACACACACATACACACAAAAACAAGTACAGTGCCTTGCAGTAAGGCATGCGACATCAAGCAAGTGGTCGTACTACACAGATAATTTCAAAAACATTCATAAATGTTAACAAAGTTTACTTGCACAGAAATGGAGTGAACGAAGATAGCTTAAATGTAAGAAAACTGGAATGGAAGGAATGTACATGTAGAGAAAAACACACATAGAATAAGGAGAAGATATAAAAAGGAAAGTCTTGTGTTGTCATCACTTCATACCGAAGTACCCGCATGTGAACAGAGGGTAAAAATTGTCACTTATATGACAAACTCACATACCTGTTTGCGGAACTGTGTCGAGAAATTATTAAATGTCTAAATATTCTCTGTACTGATCGCACGTACACTGGAGGCGAAACATGGGGCACAAGCCACGCACACAGCTCCGATAAAAAAATGTGTCGTGTCTTATGGTGGATTTTTGCGGCACATGGAGTGTAACATGTTGCAGCATTTCAAAACCAGACACCGTGCCGGGAATGAATATGAACAAGAAAAAAAGATCAGCCCTAATGCGTCTGGAGTTTAAGCACTCTAGAATCGGTACAGAGAATGAATCAAAATTGTTATGGCTAGCAAAGCGAATATTGAAGATAGAGATTCACTTTTTATGGACACTTTCAATATGCTTACAGACTGTTTTGCATGCGCTATTCCATACCACAGAAGCTTACTCGAGCTGCGGAAGACAAATAGTCGTGTACAGCTTGAGAAAAGAGCCCGGCTCCTTGAACTCCTTTAATAGGCGACATATAAGGCCAAGAGATCGGAGGGCCCACCGAGTGACCTCCCGGACGTGCGCGGAGAAGCTCAATGTACTGTCGAAATTAACACCAAGATCCTTAACCTCCCCAACACGTGGTAGTTCTGCACATTTATTGTTATAGGAGGACAATATGCTGTCAGTTTCTCAAGTGTAGCTCTTTACCTTTGTTTTTAATGTACTAATAAGTAGTTTGTTGCTTGAACACCAATCTGAAATGGACGTGATCGCTCGCTGGAGAGCGAAACAGCTTGCGGTTATAAAACAGCCCTAAATAGTTTGACATCATCAGCATATAAGAGAAAGTAGGAATCATGAATTACTCAGGAAACATCGTTTATGAAAATGAACAAAAAGACGTGGCCCCAGAATAGATCCCTGAGGGACACCACTTGTGGCCTCGAAGGAGAGGGAATACTGCCCGTTTGCATGCACGAAGCATGACCTCTCCGATAAATAATTACATAAAAGGGATGTGATGGATGGTTGTAAATCGAGTTGGCACATACTTTCTAAATAATATATCATGGCAGACGACATCAAAAGCCTTGCTCAAATCGAAGTAGATGACATCGAGTTGTCCTCTTATCTGCACAGCTTCCGAAGCATGCGGCATAAAATTTGCAAGATTAGTGGTGGTTGATCTCCCAGCGAGAAAGCCGTGTTGCTGAGGTAATAATATAGTTTTTACGCTGAAAGTGAGCGGTGTATGTAGTACAGTCTGAAAGAGCTTTCAACCAGCACAGAAAATAGAAATCGGACGGTGGTTTGTGGGATCTAACTTTGACCCTGACCTAAATATAGGAACAACCCGCACAATCTTCAGACGAGTGGGGAACTTACCGGTATTGAGTGACGGTATTATTGTATAACAATATTCAATCAATCAATAATGTTTATTTACGTGCCCAGCAACAGCCAGAGGCCTGAGTGCTGGCGCATGGATATTTACATACAATCAAAATACAAGAAACACATGGCAAGAAACAAACATGCGACAAGACACGCACAAATTGAAGTAGTAAAAATGACAGGAATAAAGCACAGGCGGAACCTGGGTACAGGTAAAAAGAAAAAAGAAGACGCCTTTGTTGCCGCGCTTGCTGTAAAGGCCACACAAAAAGCAGAGCGACAATGTTTTACAGTAATACAACAAAAACAACACAAGAGTATAGAGACAAATGATAAAACGAACAAATCACAGTAAACAGTTTCAAAAATAGGCAACTATCAGTTGGTTTAAGAGAACCGCAGGGAAACCAAATTCTAGGAATGAAAAAAAAAACGAATGAAAGAGATATCCTACGGGTTTAACATATTCTATTCAACAGCACAGTACGGTAAATTGTATGGGATTTTTTTAAAGATGTCAAGGCCTTCAAAGAGGCGGTTGTAACAATTCTGTATTCTCTGCGCCGGAGAGTGATTGGAGTTGTGCGCAGCGGTCAAGAAAGGGCGATGCGACATGGAGGGCTTTTGTGGAACACTAAACTCTAAACAGTTAGGCCGGTGTACGCAAGAAAGGTCACCATGAACAATTTTGTGAAGAAATGTAAGATCTCCACGCATACGTTGGCTGTTCAAGGAATGGATGGAAGGAACTATGGGTAAATCAGAATCACGATGAAAACTGTGATTTTGATGACAGTGCTTTATTATGGTCAAGAAAACTTTATTTGCACACGTTCTAATAATTCACTACTAGATTTGGAGATGCCGTTCCAGGCAAAAGAAGCCTATTCTAACTGAGGGATGCATATTGCATTGTATATCATTAGGAAGGGATCTGGAGAAGAGAATTTCTTTGTAATCTGACACAGGTTTTCAAAACTTCGGAGCGCTTGCCGGGTGATGAGCCTAATATGAGGAAAAAAGAGTGGGTACTGTCGAAACGCACACCGAGGTCCCTAATCTCCTCAACCCTTTGCGAAGAGCTTTCTCAATACCGTAAGAAAACAGCAGACGGTGGGTTTTTCGGCTGTACGTGACAACCTTTGTTTTAGCGGGGTTTAAAATTCGACAGTTTTTGTTGCACCAGACAAATAATTCCGAAAAATCCCTCTGCAAGGCACAGCAGTCCTGAACACTGCTATTGTGCCTAAATAGTTTGACATCATCAGCGTAGAGAAGACATGAAGAGTTTGTTAACGCTATTGACACGTCATTGATAAAGATAGAAAACAATAATGGACCAAGCACCGAACCCTGATGTACACAACTTGTGGCAGTGTAAACACTAGACTTTTTTGTTGTTTACATCTACGTAAAAGGACCAGTCAAGGAGATAGTTGGACAACGAGGCAACAAGGCTTGCATCTACACAGGACGTAGTAAGCTTGTTAATTAATAACTGATGGTTCACCGCATCAAACGCCTTATTGAGGTCAAAATAAATAACGTCCAACTGGCCATTTTCACAAACTGCAGCCGAAGCCTGTGTCATAAAGCTTCCAAGATTTGTGACCGTCAATCGACCCGAGAAAAGCCGTGCTGATTTGGTATTACGACGTTCTTGAGGCAGGCAGCAAAAACTTCATGCTGAGCTGAATGAAAGACTTTTGAGTGACACAAAGGACTCAGATCAGGCGATAGTTAGTAACGGCTGACTTATCACCAGACTTAAATATTGGAAAAGTTCGAGCAATCTTCCATGCACGAAAGAAATTGCCGAAAAGTAAACAGTCCTTATAAAAGGAAGTTAAGACAGACTCAAAATTTTGCAGTAACCCTTCATGAGGGCTGTTGGAATTCCATCTGCACCACAGGAAAATGATGGTTTCATTCGTTTAAGGCTATCATTGACAAATTTTTCATCGAACATAAGTCTATTAAAATTAGACATATTATTAAACTCTAGGCGTTCGTTGCTACCATCTGGCAGTTAGAGACAGAATGACAATACTGAGCCAAGCTGGTGGCAACATCCTCAACCTGTCCACCATCGGAATATAAGAAGGGTAATAGGTTCTTTAGAACCCTTAGAACGGCCGCGTACATACCTCCAGATGTCACCCGGTTTCTCAGAAACAGCAGCTTCTAACGTCTCTATGTAGAGCTGGGGGTCATGCCGGTAGAGGCTTTTACAAAGTGAACGATACCGACTAAACCCCGCTTTCGATTTGTCAAGCCCAGAACCCTTGGCCTTTTTGTGGATGCTTTCCTTGGGTTTAAGCGAACTTCGAAGTTCTTTAAAAGCCAGTGGGGAAATTTCAAATGAATAGGCTTATAACAAGGATTGTACTTTCCCATGCCGCTCACGACAATTTCCGTAAAACGCCGAACCCGCTCTTCAACATCATTTACATCAAAAATACTACACCATTCAGCAGATGAATAAAAGTGATACAGCCCAGCATAATCTGCACGCTTGAAAGTATATCGCCGGACTGCACAAGCGTCAACACCGCCAGAGCGATGCTGGGTGGCGACCGAGACAGAGACAGTAAGATGGGGGTGAAACTTGTCGGGGTGCGCAAGAGATATTTGGGAGGCACACACTTGTACTTTTTTCAAGATCGAGAAGCACACGTCTAAAACATTGCCACAGAAGTTTTGTATGTGGCAGAAGTGCTGCAAGGATGTGAGTGATTGCTAATCTAGTAATATGCTGCACTTCTGCGCTGCATACTGGTTTTTGGGCTGAAATGAAAGACTGTTTCAGTGAATACCTGGGGTGTTGAGTCCCCAAGTATATTAATCCTATGGTTCGACTGTGCATTTGAAACATTTTCCGTAGATGTAAGCTTTTGATTATATTCAGCAGGTAAAATACCCGGGCATATATAGAATGCACCGATGGGCAGAATCTCGCCCCTCTTGAGGTCTACCTCAACCCAGACTGATTCCTCAAGGGTCTCGAGGTCTGCACGCCACACGCATTGCACTGAGCGGTCGATGGCAATGAGAACACCACCACCCTTTGGCTTAGGTCCAGTTAACTTCCTTTCGGTTCTAAAAATTTCATAGTTCGGAGGAAAATATTCGGAAGACGAGATATTGTTGCAAAGCCAAGTTTGAGTAATAATAATATTAAACAATTTGCAGCCCATAACATTTCTAAGAAATTCGGAGGACTTAGTACGTAGACTCTCAGCGTTTTGATAATCGTATTTCGATAGTGTGTTTCTTATTGGTCATGCTCAGTAGGTTCACAGCTGTGCACCATGCCAGGGTGGAGCTTGCCTTGGAACGGCTTGAAGAAGCAGCCCTTTGGCCACATAGGCGGGTCGCCCAGGCGCCTAAAACACTCATCGTTAACAGGTACGCAAAAAGAATAGGAGTCCTACTTGGTCCAAAGGCGTTTGCACGACAATGGCGTAACGTGCACAGTTGACAAGTGGGCCAACAGTTCAGCTGATGTGGTGTTAGCCAACAGTTTCGAAATAAAGATGGCACTAGAGCTCGGTGGTCGGCATACCACAACCAACTGACAAGCTTCCGACGTACCCACACGGGGAGGGCTCCTTTAATTGCTGCAAGTTCGTCGGTGGGCCATTAAACAGTGTCGGACCTAGGAGGCGGTGGCAGAGGGTAAACAGAAGGGGAAACCAAAGTGCTCGAGGCCGTAGCAGGTGGACTGCTGGGGCGTTCAAAGAACGGCGAGGCGGTGGTAGAGGACAGGAAGGGGGCGCCTTCACCAGCTGCACGGGCGGCGGCTTCGGAGAACGAAGACATCGTAAGGATGCCAGTCTGCGGTGATGTCACCGGCGGCATAAAAGGATTAACAGGCTTCGGGGAAGCAGGCGGGGAAGGTGGGGAACGCGCCAGCTCCCCTCGCAGGCAGCGAACCTCCTCACGCAGGGAAGTGACGATTGCAGCCTGCTGGGCAAGCCCAGCCACGTTGTCCTGTCGCAGAAGCCGGTTCTCCTCACGCAGCTGGGTGACTCCATCGCCGAGAAAGGAAAGGCTGGCGCAGGCTTCAGAGAGGAGATTTCTCAGACCAGCGACCTCTTCGCATACGTCCTCAGAGGGGAGGAAGCTTGCTCCGACAGGGGACACCACTCGTTCGGCCGCGATGTTTGCTGGCTGACCGTCTTCGCTGGTTTGCTCACCGCGGTCTCTAGGCCTAGCGGGTGACGCCGCAGCCACACAGAGATTACACACGAATAGCTGCTCACCGGAGATCAGACACTGCTATTCCTCGTTCGGAAGAACAATGCACTTTCCGTGCGCACGTCGTTCACACGCAGAACATCGAAAAAACTCCTGCCTACCGAAGAAAGCGAGGCAGCAGAGAAGACACTTGTCTTTACTTGGCGCCAGCATGCGGCGCAATCAATCAATGGCTCATGTTTCGTAGCAAACGATATCTGTTTGTGACTTCGTTTACATGGCTGGGCCAAGGAAGCCCGGCGGCCCGGCCGCGTAAGGTGGCCTACCAAGGATTGTGGGTCATTTGTACGTGTTAGAGACGGGGCCCAAATACGCCGCCCGATGACCAACGTTTCTTGAAATTATGAGCTCATGGCCGGAAATGAACGTTTGTCTGGAGACGGCGGTGGAACGAAGCAGTTTTGCTGCGTATCCCCCGCTTTTCCCTAGAGATCTCACCCGGGCGCCTCTAGGTACTCTCTGTCTCTATAGACTTCATTTTACTTGTCTCTAACCTAGCCTGTGGGCTGTCGAAAAAGCGCATTACTCAGAATCTTACGCGCGGACCTATTGAAGTGCGTGAATGAAACTAGACTGTGGATAAGACTGTCAATGAGCATGGTTGTTCAAGCAAGTGGGCCCTATATGGACCATTTGATTAGTGTTCATTATCGTAACGTACAGAGTTCTTGTGCTCACAGAAAGAAAATAAAGTCAACCGACTTACACTGCTGCCGGTCACTCATCATGCTGCCACTCCAACAGGCAACAGGAGCGGTTAAATTAATTTGCTTGTCAAGGAAATCAAAGTCGAAGATATGAGCCTTTCTTGAGTCCACAAGTGTTTTGCTTGACACTGTGTCCCACATCCTGGTTTTACACGTTCTTTTGGTCCTCCCAGGGTAGGAACAGAAAGTTTTTGATCTGCATAATCTTCAGCAGGCTGGTCCAAAAAAAGGTTTTGATGATGATGATGGTTGGATGTCAATGGCGCAAAACCAACTGGGTCAAAGAGCGCTAAAACAATGATTATATATGAGATGTGAAACCGTAAGCACTAAGATAAGTCAGAAAAACACAATTAGAATCAGAAAACGACATTGAGCATGGCTGGTGTATAGGGCCAGCGAGTGATAATGCGTGGTATAAAATGAGATCTAAAATTTAACTTCTTTTAAATATTTAAAAACACACGTTACAGAAAACATGGGATCGTCACACAAAAAAACGGTGTGTGTAGTGGGACGTGTAGTCTGTATAATTGTGGAAAGTGTTTGCGTCGCGTTGTGTGAAGTGCTGTGCATTGAATGAGTATGTCAACTACGGAGAGGGCATCTCCGCATCCGCTGCACTCGGGTCTTGAAGATCCTGTGAGCAGATACGAGTGCATTGCATGGGTGTGCCCTATCCGTAGTCTAGCCAAGGCGACTTCTAAGTGTCTGTTCCGCGTGTCAGCGGAGTATCATCCAAAAAGTGGTTTTATAACGTGTAACTTCTTATCTGTCTGTTCACTCTAGTGTGCTTGCCATGTTCTACGCAAGTGTTGTCTTATGTGTGGCTTGAGGTCTGTATATGGTACGGTCGTTATGTCTACAGTGTTTCTGGGTGCAGCAGTAGCGACCCTCTCGTCTGCCAACTTGTTCCTAGCGATCCTTGCGTGTCCTAGGACGCAGCAGAGGAGCAGCTCATGCTTTTGCGGATACACAGACATGAAATTGTTGAATACAATATTATCTGTGTGGTTTTTGTGGGGCTTGGGCGATGATAGTGCGCGAAAAACACTCAAGTAATCTGTATAAATGATGAAATTAGGAATTTGATTTTGAAGAATGTGTCGTACAATCAGTAAAGTTCCATACGCTTCTGCTAAAAAAGGTGTGGTGTGCGCGCTGATGGTTCTGGCTGCGTTAAAATTCAGATCATGAGCAGCACAGAACACCATAGTTTCTGGTTTTAAAAGCGTCACTGTAAAATTCTGCTCATGGGTATTTAAACTGCAAAGAGAGAACGTGCTGTAGTATTGCAGCTAGCACAACCCGATTTTTGTCAGGTTTTATAAAAGAAAGGTCGCTGGACACAGGAGCAACTTCCAAATGCGGTAAATGTCTGAAAAGAATGATCTCTACAATCTAAAAACGAAGCGCTGAGAATCGCGGCTCGCTCTATCACTCTTAGCGAAAAGTGCAGAGGAACGGATGGGTGATTTACAAAGAGCAGAATTGGGGATGTGTTGATCAAGACAGGATAAAAATGAAGGTTGTTTAGTGATAAAATTGTAAAAGCATAAAGCGAGTCCATGTACACCCGTTGGTACTCAATTTACCACTTGTTGCACTCGACACAGAAACTTTGGACCGGGCTAGTGCGAAAAGCACCCGACGCAAGTCGTAGCCCTAAGTGTGGCACTGGGTCAAGCATTCGAAACGCTCTTTTGTCGCCTACCCATACACGACACTGCCATACTCCAAACGGGACCCAACTAAAGCAGTATACAAGCGCCGCAGGAGTTCTTTGTCAGCCCCATACTATAGGCGGGAGAGACCTTTAAGGATAATAATTGTTTTCAGACATTTATGCTTAAGTTCCTTGATGTTTCAAATGAATGCGAGTTTGTGGTCAAACACAACACCTAAAAACTTGTGCTCCTTGTTCACAGGAAGCGACGCGCCATTGAGAGTAATGTCCGCGTCCGAATGGACCCCACGCTTCTTGGAGAACACGATGGAAAAGCTTTTCTTTTTGCAGGATTCAGTTTAAAGCCGTTCTTGTCTGCCCAGCCGCCACGTTTCTTGACACCAACCTGAACTTGACGTTCGCATATGATTAAAAGATATCTGCCCGTCGTGTACATACATGAAATAAGATTGTAGGTGGCAGTGCCTTTCCAAGAGAGTTCATCTTTACTATGAAGAGATTACAGATCAACATGCCACCTTGTGGCATGCCATTTTCGTGCAGGTTAAATTTTGAGAGTGCAACCCAACTCTATATTGAAACGTTCTCTTTGACAAGTAACTAACAAGGGTGTTTACCATGTTACCCGAAATACCGAATGACCTAAGGTCACTAAGCATCTCATAAGGCCAAGCGGTGGCATAGGCCTTCTCGAGTTCGAAAAACACTATCACACAATAATGTTTGGGCACGAAGGTTTCCTTGATGTACGATTCAAGTGCTACCAGTTGATGGTTCGTTGATCGCCCCACCCTGAAGCCGGCCTGGCAGCTCTCGAGAAGACCGTTGTACTCAAGCAAGTACGCGAGCCTGCAATTGATCATCTTCCCGAAGAGCTTGCACAGGCAGCTCGTCAGGGCTTTAGGGCGGTAACTTAAGGGGGACGACGGGTCCTTTCCCTGCTTCAAGAAAGTCACTACTATTGCCTCCCTCCAAGAGTGTGTAATGTGCCCTGAAAGCCATATTTTATTATATAGATGTAGAAGTGTTTCAAGTGTGTCTGCGTGTAAGTGCTGTATCATTGTATATGTGATGTGGTCCGGGCCTCGAGCTGAGGGTTTACTAGTGCTCCGAGCAGCCCTCAGCTCATGCAGTGAGAACTCTGTGTTATAAGAAGATCTTTACGTATTGTTATCAAGTATAGGCATCTTTTCGGCCGATTGTTTGTGTTTTATGAAAGTGTTTGTGTAGTGTGCTGAACTGGGCACGTGTTGGACGTATTGTGCGAGTGTGTGAGCCTGTACTCGTCTGCGTCTCCTGTTGTGCTGACCAGAGGCAGGCTGTCTGTGGTCCCTTGAGTTTGCGTATTCGTGTCCATATTTCCCGTGTGTCTGTGTAGGAGGTTATTGATTTTGTGAAGGAACGCCAACGGTCTCGTTTGGCCTCATGGCGCACACGTTTTCCTAACGCCTTGGCATGTTTGAACAACAAAAGGTTACCCGACGTGGGGTACCGACGAAGGATACCCCATGCCTTGTTCTGGGCCTCTCGCGCTCGTCTACAGTCCTCATTCCACCATGGCCTCCTCTGGTTGCGGGGGCCACTACAGGCGTAGGGATATGGACTTTTCGGCGGCGTCGAGAATGTGTGCCATGAGGAGTTGGGTAGCTTCTTCAATGTGTAGATGTCCAATGGATGTGTGGTGTAGTTAGGATGTCTCTGTAAATGTATTCCAGCTAGTTCTTGCTTCATCGAACATCTTTTGGTAAGTATGATTGCATGGGCCTTTACCTATGCATGTTAGTGAGGTGGGGAAGTGGTCACTATCTTACGGGTCCGTGCCCACTCCCCACTGGAGAAGATGAAACAGAACTGCGGATCCAATAGCCAAGTCAAGATATGAGTATTTGTTGTGTCCTATGTTTATGGTGTGTTGGCTGTTTCTTGTTTAACCGGCATGCTCCAGGGGATGTTAAAAACATCTCTATTAGGTGTGCACGGCCATCCATGCGAGAATAGCCGCAAAAAGAACTGTGTGCATTAATTTCGCCTTTTAGGATGCATGGTTCGGGCAGCTGGTTAACGAGCGCCTCGAAGTCAGATCTCGAAAGTGCAAGATCTTCAGGAATGTGTATGGAGCACACCGTTATCAACTTAATAAATAGCATTGCTCGAATTGCTACAGCCTCAAGGACAGTGTTCAGAGTGACAGGGTGGCATGCTAAAAATTTCCAGACAATTATGGCCACACCACCAGAAGAGTGTGTGCCGCCATCGCTGTCCTTTCTGAACACCATTTAACTATTCAAAAAATTTGTCTAATTGGATTTAAAATGTTTCCTCTACACACATTACACTTCGCTTATTAGCATGCAGGATCTCGTAAACATCGTCAAGAATATTAAGAAGGCCTCTGCAGTTCCAATGGATATTATTTTCTCTTCCCATAATGATGTGTTAGAGCAACTGGAGTGTGAATATTTACGTTAGGTCTTACGGGGATTGCACTCTTGCGAAGCGCTATTCTACCTTCTCTAGAAGTTTCGATGGAGGGACCCGCTCCTTCCACTGCGAAGCAGACAGGAAAGGTCCCACATCTATGTCACCAACAGAATTGGAAGGGGCACCCAGGGTACCAGACCCCCAAGGGCGTCATGCGACCGCCGAGGGCGTCATGAGCGGCTCGAGTGGCTCAGGCAGTGCAGCGGAGGTAGGAATGTCCGCGGGTGCCTCCGTCTTCATGTCCTCCGTGCCGTCGCATGTCCTTTGGTCTGGTGGAGAAGAAGCAGAGGATGCAGCGGCACCCCCAAAGGGCGTGGTTGCCACCACAGCCGCTGCTGGCTGAGCGAGTGGTGCAGGGGCGGGTTGGGCTGCCCGGGGCAACTCTAGGGGGGGGGGGGGGACGGAGGCGAAACCAAGTCCGACTCGTGGTACTGCGTCCCCGCCGAAACCAGATGCCACTCCACCCGTCGGCGAGCTGCGTCCGCGTACCTCCCTAGGGGAAAAGAGGCGGACCTCTTTTGCTCCTCTGGAGAGGTGATGTTTTCTGTGACCTTTATGTTATATTTTTTCAAGTTGAAACTTCTCGCATTTTTTTCAGTACGCCATGTGGCGGCCATGAACGTTAATGCTTAGGAGTTGTTGTGAGCTACAGTTATGAGTGGGATGGTCATGTTGGGCGCACTTGTCACAGGTTATTTGGCCCCGACGCGAGTTAGTACCATGCCCGAACCACTGGCACTTGAAACAGCGCAACGGGTTCGGGATGCATACTCGGACATAGCACCGGATGTGGGCAGGAAGAACGAAACGGTCAAATGTCAACATGATATGTCTAGTCGGTACTAACTTATCGTCTCTTCTTATCGTGATCCGCTTGACTGCCGTCCCACCTTGACTTCTCAGGCCTTCAAGAAGATCGGCCTCTGTTTCGTTTGCAGGATCTGGCTCCGAGATCACGCCATGCGAGCTGTTGAGGCGGCGGTGTGGCGTGATCTTTATTTCAAGATTGGCCATACGGGTCTGCTTTAAGTGTTTTGTGGCCTGCTGGTCACTGTGTACCCAGACCAAGATTTCCCGGTTCTTTGTTTCTTAGCTTTATTAAAAGGCCCAACAATACTTTCCAGAAACTTCTAAATCAAGCACACGGACTGTAAAAAATAGGCCTGGCTTGTTCAAGAGATTCAATTACCAAGAAGGGGGGGGGGTAGTTATCAGGTTTTCGGATTGTCATGGTCGGAAGGGGTGGAAAGTATATATTGGTGCAGCCCCTTTTAGGGGCTGATCATTGGGTTTGGGAAATTTATAAAACCATACAGCATGTATAAAAGCAGGGGACGGGTTTACTTTCTTCGTCAGCGTTGCCCGGGTAGCTAAAGAGGTCCTGGAGCTCCCTGTCTGGAAAAAAGACAGGGAGCCCTTCCACCGGAGCTTGACCTGGGCTCCGACGACCACCGTTTGAGGTTTCTAACCTTCACACTAAAACCACATCGCCACGGTTGGTTCCAGCTAATGTTGGGGCATCGGGGTCCGCGCTGTCGATAATACTGTCCCCAAGATTACTCAAGGTGCCTAGAGCGGGGTCAAGGAAGGTTTTAAACGGAGTGTAGTGCTTTCTTGAGGTTCCGTTTTTTAATGACATCATTTGCACAAGCGTCTGATTAGGTTATTGCCTGTAACAATAAGTTTCTTAAGCATGCTGGAAAGTACATAATACCGACCTTTCGCACAGTACGTACATCATTGAAATGGTTTAGCAGTATGTATTTTGTTTAATTATAAGAATTATTTCCTATTACTTCTCACAAATTTTTTCTTCAAGGTACGATCACTTGTATATTAGGCCCAAATCTGCCTTCTGTGGTATGAGATTTTCTGGACAGGCTTTCTCAAGTGCGTTCTCGTATTTCACAGCGCACTAAAATAATTTTCTCATGAGAAGTACTATTCTTGCTGGACCGCACCGTTAATGATGCATTGACATTGTCTTAGAACACACAGCCTGTGCCTTGAGGACACCGCTAAGAAATTCTGCAGGCCCAGGAGTAGCCAACGAGGACACAACTGTGGGTTTCACCACGAAAACTGGGGCACAATGACTCCGAAAAGCCTGAGTGCTCCCACAGCCAGCCGGCTATGTAGTTTATAAAGGCACTGATCACGTCACTGTTTATCACTCACGTGTTTACAATCCATCATTTAACTATGACACTGCTCACCACTAAGTGTCCTGAACGCACCATCCGTAACCCTCGGCAAAACAATAACCGGCAACCCAGCAGCCCTGCTTGTTGAACATGCACCTCTCACGACATGGCTTTTAACACGGCGACTATACCGGCCTATTGGTGTTGGGCACACCTCGCTCATTGCCCACGTATCATCACATCATTAACAGCCAAAGTTAAGCCAAGAATATGAGGCAGAGCACTACGAATGCGGAACTTTCGCGTTCAGCTGATCTTTGTTACCATGTTTCATGAAGCGACATGATTTGTGACCCATTATTTCCTTGGTCCACCTTTTTTATTGTATAGGCGGCTTTCGTAGCTTTTGTAGTGGCTTATGAAATTTGAAAGCAGCTTTGTGCGCACAGGTACTTTGCTAGGAATTGCCGCAGTATTACATGTATTGCTTTGTGAACGATTGAACGATCACCAATTAGAATCCCCTTTGTGTCAACCAGCTGCAGTTTCCTCAGAGTTAGCCGTGCATGCGTATTAGTTTCCAGACTTTTGTATTGCATTTAACAAGCTTTGGTGAAATTACCTTCAAAAATTGTCCTTTTTGTCTTCCCACAGACAATTCACCGCAAGAACACTTTCCCGAATTTTGGATTAGCTCTCTACAATGTTGAAATGGACGATTACAGAGGCGTTTGCGGAAAGAAATTTGCGAGGCTTCGGGCTATCGCAAATGCATTCAAATAGAACCGGCATCATGCCTAATATTCGTTCTTGAACCAATACATCGACCTCAACTGACTGTGGATACTTAAAAGTTTTATCTCCAGAAATATTATGGTATAAATAGAAAGATGAAAATTCCTCAAACCTGGTAGACTCTGTTGTGTTTTGCTTAAGTACATTCACCATTCTTTCTTTAGGGAATATATGAGAGGATATGAGTTGATCCTGACGAAAGTAGATTGTATGAACATGAAAATCTTGGCTTCGCGGATGAAGTCTAGTAAGTAACAATCGTGGGGCTCTTGTATCCTTGCGGTGTTTACGGTTGCGTAGTCTGTTCTGAATATCCGCCTTCACTAACCTCATTTAAGACCCTGTGTTGAAAAAGGCATGTTTGTACAATACACGAAATCAAGTAATCGCGTTGCGAAAAAGCCTACAAGTAATCGCGCGTTTCTTTTTGCTTTCCGTTCCATTTCGGTGGGTTTCGCCCCCTGGGAGCCGGCACAGGCGGTCACGTTTTGTATGGGCAATTATTTTGAACCTCCGAATCGGTGAACTACCTTCACTGGCAAGAGAACGGCTTTACCATCGTGCCTCTAACGTTATTCAGCACGCTTCGGTCCCTCAAGTGCAGACTATTTTAATTACCCGACTTTGAACTTCCCCTGCGGCGCTTCTGCTAAGCCTACCACGTCAAAGTTGTTGCATACTGCTGCCTCGGGCCGTTCCGGCAGGCGCCGAGTTCCCACTCCCAGCGCCAAGAGGCCATATGATTCCACCAACTGAGTGACCGCACTATCCCATCGGTAAACCCCTGGACCGATGTCACGTACTCACGCCTCTAAAAAGCCCTTTCGAGGCCACCGGGCAAGGCCACGTCAGCCTTACCGCCGCAACGCGGTGAGTCAACAGTTTCACCTACCACGGGCGCCAATACCAGTCGTGCACCGCAACCGCGGATGCCGAAAGACAATTACGTCGTGGTTTATCGACCCTGCTCTGGCCTAAACATCGTAGGCTGGGCTCGTCGCACAGGTCTCCAAAGCTTCGCTACAGCAAGTGAGGCTCACCAGGAGTAATTCTACAAGCCATCGTTATTCAAATCCAGACATCCATAAACTTCGTCATCGCAAGCAGGCACAAGGCCAGTCATGCCATCACGCTGAGCAAGATCTCATGTGTGCACATCGGCGGAGTACAATCGGACATGATGCCGTACCTGAAGCGTCCTCCCGACACTTGCCGTTTAGTCATCCACGGCTTGTAACCGAATACAACAAATGAAGCTCTCGCCGACCTCCTACGAGCCAACAAGCCTCAGCTCATATATGCTAGCCTCGTGGGGCGTACCACCTTGGAACTCTCGACCTTCCAGGGCCCTCACTTGCCCTTCTACGTGTAAGTCGGCAGCCTCCTATGCCGTTGCCGCCCATTCCGCCGACCTGTACACGTTTGTCAACTGTGCGCCCACACCAGCCAAAGGGAAGGTGTCTGCCCGCATCCCTACCGCCTGACTTGCCCCGCTTTTGGACTTGTCAATGCTCCCCTACACCAACTGTGCAGTCTCCAGTGCACATTGTGGAGCCTCCCCTATGCCACATCAAGAAAAGACTGCCCTATAAGACCATACCTAAACCCCCTGTATTTATTCCGCGCCCGACACACCACCTCTCCAGCACCCCACGTCACCTCCGACACGTGGGCTGGTCAGCTGTTGACCGGCGCTCCCATGCTGCTGATGCGCTTGCAGTGCTAGCTGGTCCAGCCGAAAGGTTCGCCCCTCCATCCTATTCCTCTCGGACTGCCGTTGACGAAGGACGAAAGGCTCCCGGAAGCGCTTCGGGCAGCCCTTGGTAGCCGTAACTTGCCCACTCGCATAGCGAACACAGGGACTTGCACTCATATCCGGGTTTCGGATCTTTGACCCCACACTGGTGGCACACACGTGTATTGCGCTGAGCATTGCAGCAGGGCCATCCAGCCTCACAACCAGACCAGCGGGGGCGGCCCCGTGATCGATCCAGTACCCCATCCGCGAGAAGGAGAGGAAATTCAAGCACCAGGTCCTAAATCCGGGTAACACAACTGTGCCCGACGGGGAACGACGACAAAAAGGTAAGCTGGACATGAGTTGTGTCTCCTACTGCTCGACACGATCCCCCACCCACACCACCAAAAAACACAGATTCCAACCTTGTCCAGAATAATCAACTTTTAAGGTAAAGATGGCGCAAACACAGACCATAAATGTGTCATTAGAAAAAAGGTTTGCCGAACTAGAACGATCCCGTGACGAGTAGCTCCCAGATATTCGGGAACGGCCTTCACGCATCGCCGGGACAAATTTGAATGCCATGGACACAGCTCCCTCTGTCCCTCCCGCTCCGGGGGACTGTGCAAGTTTCTCTCCACAAGCTGAAGTTAAAGCGATAGGTCAAAACAAGACTTCGTCGGAACGCACCACAGACCCTTCTCGCAAGAACACCCAGTCCCAAGGAGGCAGAACCTCCCTCGAAGACCTACTTAAGGCATTCTCGACCTAGATACAGACCCAAACTTACCAAATTAACCGACAACTACAGGCGCAATCCGCTCAGGTAGCCCAGAACCGCGTCCAAATCGATCAAGACGTAGGTCGGGTCGACCAACTCGTAGCTCGCATCTACCGGCTAGACGGCAGAAGGTGGATGGTTGAAAGCAACTGTCTCTGCAAAAGGCAAGCTCCGAAGGAAAGCTCTCCAGTGTCCGAAACAGGGATTTCGTTTCATTTCCCGATGAGTACGCTACCAAATAGACAGGACTCCACCGCATTGCTCCAATGGAATTGCCGAAGAATCAAAGATAAGTCGGCAGCGCTACAACAGTATCTCGGTACACTCTCACCCCCACCTGATATAATTGCAGTTCAAGAGACGAATGGTGCAACCAAGCTCCCAGGACAACGTTACTCACACGGATACGTCGGGACGATCTACGGAAAACTTGGTCAAGAGCAACATAACAGCCATGCTGCACCTTATCCCAAAAGGGAATGTAAAAAACGACCAGATATAGATGATACTGTGTGCGAAGCCCTCCAAGTCGTTTGTAGCTCTCCTCTCCTCATTTTAGGGGACCTTGATGCAGCGTACAAACTTTGGTGATACACATACAACAGTAAGAGTGGGAACGATCTACTCAATGTTATAGAATCGCACATCACGCTCGCAAACGATCCACACACCCCAACCCGCACAGGAACAGCCTTTCTCGAGGCACAAGCTCAGACTTATTCCCTCTTCGAGGCTCACTCGACATGACGTGGACCAACACCAGGAAGATTTTCGCATCCCATCATGATATTGTTACGAGATGGATTTATTTACAGTGAGGTTGGACGGTGTAGGACGAGCGTAGATGGTAGAGCGGTCCGTGAATGATGGGGCCAAGCCGAAGTGCAACCTCGTTCTCTTCTTTCGCCAACTCCGGTGATGAGGCTGACATGGTTGCAACCCCTGGCGTGTAATATTGGCGTAGCATTTCTCCTGTCCCAGACGAAGCCCTCTGGGCAAGTTAACTTACACTGCGTTCTTGGCAACGTTTTAGGCGGGCAACATGCACCACTTGTGTCTTTTTGGATTGTCGCCCACTTGTAGTTAAGCGGGAAATAACATACGCAACATCGCTGAGACGCTCGATCACAACAAACGGGCCGACGTAATGGGACAGAAGCTTCTCGGATAGCCCACGCTTTCGCAATGGCGTCCATAGCCACACAAAGTCACCCGGCGTGTACGTAACATCACGTCGGCGACTGTCAAATCGCTTCTTGGAGCGCTCTTGGGACGCGAAAGTACGTAGGCGAGCAAGTCGACGGGCATCTTCAGGTAGGCAGAGCATCCTCGCCAACGAGGGTTCGTCATGCAGAGAGAAAGGAAGCATGGTGTCCAGGCCGCTGCTAAGTTGACGGGCGTAAAGGATGAAAAACGGGCTGTAACCGGTGGTTTCATGCTTCGCCGTGTTATATGCGTATGTTATAAATGGCAACAGCTCGTCCCAGTTTCTGTGGTCCGAAGCGACGTACATCGCTAGCATGGACGTCAATGTTCGGTTGGTTCGTTCCGTCAGACCGTTAGTCTGAGGCTGGTATGGCGAGGAGTGGCGAAATTGTACTGCACAAAGGCGAAGAAGCTCTTCAACCACCGTCGCAGTGAATTGGCTCCCGCGGTCACTGATTATGACTTTTGGGGGTCCATGGCGTAGCAATACGTTTCGGAGCAGGAAGAGCGAGATTTCTGTCGCAGTTGCAGAGGGTACGGATGCCATCTCAGTGTAGCGTGATAAGTAATCCACGCATACAATAATCCAGTGGTTTCCCTGTGATGAGCGCGGGAAAGGTCCCAACAAGTCTATGCCAACTTTTTCAAAAGGACGGTATGCCGGGTCCACAGGCTGAAGTCGGCCTGCCGGGACAGTGGTGGGATGTTTGTAACGTTGACATTGGTTGCAAGAAGCCACATAGCGCTCAATAGTTTTGCGCATGTTGGGCCAATAAAAGCGTTGTTGGGTGCGGTGACGAGTGCGGGCAAGCCCCATGTGGCCAGAAATTACGTCATCGTGCATAATGTTCAGAACAACGTTGCGAAGGAATTGTGGTACCACAAGAAGAATGCGCGAACCGACGGCGGAATAGTTCTTCTTGAATAGCAAGCCGTTGTCTAGGCAGAAACGGCTATTAGGGTTCGACTCGGCTGAGGCGAAAAGGTGGTCCAAACTCTTGTACTTGCGTTGTTCTCGTTTGAACACAGCTATATCGGCAAACGCCGTCGACACCGAGGCGAGGCACTAATCAAGGTTGTCAGCATCTGAGTCCGTTGATTGTAATGGCAGCCAGGAAAGGCAGTCGGCATCGGCATGCTTGCGGCCACTCTTGTACGACACCGTGAAGTCATATTCCTGTAGTCGGAGAGCCCAGCGCGCCAGTCGCCCACACGGATCTCGAAGATTGATGAGCCAGCAGAGGGAATGGTGGTCTGTGACGACTGTGAAGGTATGTCCATAGAGGTACGAGCGAAATCGTTGTGTGGCGAAAACGACCGCGAGGCCCTCTTGTTCTTTGACTGTGTAGTTCCGCTCTGGCTTACTGAGAGTGCGGCTCGCATAAGCAATAACATGCTCCCCGTCACTGTGTCGTTGAACAAGGACTGCCCCCAGTCCAATACCACTGGCATCGGTGTGCACTTCCGTTGGGGCTGCGGGATCAAAGTGACGAAGCACCGGCTCCGACGTCAAGAGATGCTTCAGGTGGCGGAAAGCGATGTCACAGTCAGAGCTCCATTTGAATGGGACGTTCTTCTGGAGAAGGCATGTGAGAGGGTAGGCTATGTCGGCAAATCCGGGAATAAAACGGCGAGAGTAGGAGCATAGTCCTAAAAAGCTGCGGAGGTCCTTAACAGAGCACGGTTCTTTAAAGCGGCTGACGGCTAAACCTCTTTTGCGCATCTGGTCGGACGCCCTCTTTATCGACAACGAGACCGAGTACAAGTGTGCGCCTTTCGCCGAATCGGCATTTTTTCGAGTTTAAGATGAGACCAGCCTTGTCCAAACATTCCAAAACAGTGGCCAAGCGAGCGTTGTGCTCTTGAAAAGTGCGACCGAAAATCACGATATCATCAAGGTAGCACATGCACACCTCCCACTTAAGTCCACGAAGGACAGTGTCCATAAAGCGCTCAAACGTGGCAGGGGCGTTGCAGAGTCCAAAAGGCATTTCATTAAATTCGAAAAGTCCATCGGGCGTGACAAAGGCGGTCTTTTCTTTATCGTCGGGGTGCAGAGGAATTTGCCAGTAGCCTGATCGTAAGTCAATTGTGGGGAAGTATGAAGCCGAATGGAGACAGTCTATTGCGTCGTCTATCCGGGGCAGTGGATATACGTTCTTCTTAGTAATTTCGTTAAGGCGCCGGTAGTCGACGCAGAAGCGCCATGACCCATCTTTCTTTTTGACCAAAATCACCGGCGCCGCCCAAGGACTTGATGATCACGCCCTTCTGCAACATCTCGTGGACTTGTTCGTTAATGACTCGTCGCTCAGGAGAGACGCGATAAGGCTTTTGCTGTATAGGCCGTGCTCTTCCAGTGTTAATTAAATGGTGGGTCTGTGTGTTCGGTACAGAAGAGCGTTGATGTTGGCGGGCGAAATCAAACACACTTGAGTACCGCGTAAGCACTTGTACCAATGCGCGACGTTTTTCGGGGCCAAGGGATCCATTTACCATGCCCTCCAACTTGGCAGTGTCCACCGGGCAATTGTGAGAAGAGGAATCCAAGGTTTCTGTCAAAACCGCCACTGAAGAAGACGCAAATTCGGAGAATTTGGCAAGCTTCAGGCCACGGGGAAGCACGGCGGGCTCAGAAGAGTAGTTAACTGTCCACAATGCGGTGTATTCTTGGACAACTGAAACAACTGACCGTGGCACCAGAACGTCTTTTTTGGAACAATTCAGAGGAACTGGTTCGACCAATGCTTCAAAGCCGTCTACGTCAACTCCGGGGCAAAGAACACAAACAAATGCCGCTGACTTCGCTGGTATGATTGTGTCAGCCAATACGCAGAAGGCATGGTTATCGGAAAAAGAGCCTTCCACAAGGGCAGGTAGCACGGTCCCATCCACGTAAATTTCTCCATTGCGACAGTCAACGATGGCCCCGCACTGCTTTAAGAAATCCAGACCCAAAATAACATCGTGCGTAGATCGTGGAAGCACTGCAAATTCCGCTCTGAACGTGTGGCCACCAAACGAAACATTCACTGAGCAAACCCCAAGAGGGCACAGGCACTCACCACCAACACCCCGAAAAGTCACCATTCGGTCCCATGTAAACATAACTTTACGGCCAAGGCGGGCTTTGAAAGCTAAACTCATGACAGACACTGTTGCTCCGGTATCAATCAAAGCCATTGTTCTGGTGTCATCTACCAATACTTCAACTGTGTTCTTTAGCATAGATACAGGCGAAGGTACTTCCGATTGAGACTGTCCGGTAGGAGGCATACTACGGGATGATTGTGCTGCGGCCTCACCTCCATTGGCCGTGCCGGCTAGTTTTCCGGCGGTGGCGACCGACGCCGGAAAGGTGAGGGTGAACGCCGCTGTCGTGTGCTGGGAGGTGTTATACTCCAGTCAGATGCAGGCGAATCACGACGAGGCGGTGGCTGTTCCATAGGGCGCAGATACTGTGGCAGGGAAGTGTCGTAGCGGCCATTCCGAGTGTTGGGGCGGTTCCACATAGGCGGTTGCTCGTACCGTGGTGCTCGACGGCGACGGCGGCAGAAGCGGGAAATGTGTCCCTCCATACCACAATTGTAGCAGGTAGGGCCACGCTCACGGCGGTCAGGGAAGTATTCCTCGTACACGTCGTCAGAACAAGGTTCAAACGTTGGACGCCGAGGACGCTGGTCATACGTTGTACGCTGGGAACGCTGAGACAACCGTTCAACGTCGCGACAGTTGCGTGCTGACTGCTGGACATCAGAGCGATGCGGACTGTGAGTGCGAGTCATAAAGCTCGCATCGTGGAATGGAACACTCGACGGAGAAAGTGTGTTGGCCTGGACGTCCTGTAGCACGTAGCTGTCCCGGATGCGTACGCTGTCGGTATAGTGCCGGGACTCTCTTTGTAGTAGCAGTTCCTCGCGGACAATGCGTCGTATCATTTCAGCAAAGTCGGCAGGCGGTTGCAGGTCAACGCTTGCCACAGTCTTAACATTAGCCAAACGGCCCAACTTAGGTGTAATGCAACGCTTCTTCAACGCCTCGAAGGTGCGAATATGCTGGACAACGTCTGACGCCGATTCCAACTTTTCACGTCCTATTAAAAAGTTGTAGACGTCTTCAGCGATCCCTTTTAATAAGTGACCCACTTTATCATCTTCAGACATTTGCGGGTCAACGAGTCTGCAGAGCTTAAAGACATCTTCGATGTAGGTGGTGCACGTCTCGCCTGGGACTTGGGCGCGATGGAGCAACGTCTGTTCAGCCAGCTTCTTCATTCCGACGGAGTCGCCAAAGTGGGATGAAATTTCTTCGACGAAACAGTCCCAGGTTGTGAACTTGCTTTCATTGTTATCAAACCAGGTCAGGGCAGTCTCATCTAGCGAGAACACGACGTTCGCGAGTTGTGCAGCGGCATCCCAGCGGTTGTATCGGCTCACCCGTCGATAATGCCTCAGCCATTCCTCAACGTCTTCATCGGCGTTTCCAGTGAACATTCGGGGCTCTCGCGGGGGATGCCAGCGAGGCGTGGGGGCCGGCACAGTGTTCCCACCTTGAGGCATCGTAGGAGACAGTGGTGGCAGACCCGCGACACGTCGGCTACGGCGGAAATCCTGGAGGTACGGCGTGGCGTACCCCGCACCTCAACCAAACTGTTACGAGATGGATTTATTTACAGTGAGGTTGGACGGTGTAGGACGAGCGTAGATGGTAGAGCGGTCCGTGAATGATGGGGCCAAGCCGAAGTGCAACCTCGTTCTCTTCTTTCTCCAACTCCGGTGATGAGGCTGGCATGGTTGCAACCCCTGGCGTGTAATATTGGCGTAACAATATCATACAAGTCCTCATCAAAGGCTTCAGCTACAAGCCATACATCGGTACAGCCAAGTCAACTCATTGAGAAGAATTCAGAAAAGAAAGGAAATCTCGTGACCATTCGAAGGGACAGTCTTACGACCAGTGGGTAGAGAGTGTTATACGAGATGTAAAGGCCAACACGAAAACAATAGCAACAACATACCAAACACCGCATGTCGATTTCAAACTACTGCCCATCTGGGAAGCCAGACACAGCCTGACCAGACGCTGGAAGAAGCATAGGCATACCCGCCGGCTTAAGAAACGTATAGCGCAACTAAGTAGGCCGGCAGCGGAGTACGCCGTCCACCTGTGCAAGCAAAATTGGCTTACGTTATGCGATGGCCTCCAGGGAACACTATCTACTCGCAAAACGTGGCACCTGCTGCGACACCTTATCGAACCCCTTGTTGAGCCACGGCATGGCGGGAGTCAAAAAAAGAAGCTCTCCAAACATAAGCAGAGGGTTTATTTTTCGACTCCCGCCACGCCTTGGCTCAACATTTTTGGTGCCGACAACCGGGCACCCACAGCGGGACCTGCCGAGAGCATCGAGGCAGCGGAGCCATCATGGAGAAGCTCAAATTCAAGAGGACATCGGGGCGGGCGGAGAACACAAGGATCATCAACGAGGCAAGTGCCGCCATGGCCGATCCTTGCGCTACGGCCGACCAGCTGGCGTCGCTTTACGAGAGGCTCAAGGCTAATAACGACGAGCTAAATAAGATCAACGAAGAGCTCGAAGCTCATATTCAGCATCAGGGGGCATTTGAGGCCGAATATGCGGGCGTGATCGAGTATCAAGATAACGCGACACGCGTCTTCGCTGAGCTAAAAAGCAAGAGCAACCGCCTTTCCCATGCAGCTGCACCTATGACAGGACCCGTAGCGAACGTCACCCCCAAGTCGCTGCTACGACTTCAGAGAGAACCGGGCCAAGCTTACTGAAACTCACCATCACTCCTTTCTATGGGGACCTGTGCCGATGGAATGAATTTTGGGAGCAATTCGACCAAATGATAAACAAGAATAGAGGCCTTCCAGTTGGAGAGAAATTCCACTACCTACGACTCTTTCTGAAAGGAGATGCTGCTTCGGCAATCGGAGGGTTACCTACGACGGAGGCTTGCTACCAGGATGCTCTTGCAATGCTGAAGAAGCGTTTCGGTGATCGCACGCGACTCGAGCAAGAGTATTTCGCCAGGCTCCGAATGATCAACCCGATCAGGTCCTCAAGTGGCACAAGTGGCCTTCGCAAGCTCAACAACCAGGTTTTGGTCAACATCCGTGGCCTCAAAACCATCGGCGTGAACAGGTCCTCCTTTTCGTCGATGCTCTCAGACATCCTGTTGCTAGCCCTTCCGCACGACATCGTGCTCCAGTACCATCGCACGCGCACTGCTGAAACACCTATACCGCAAGCGGATGCACCTGAGGATTTGCCGACAGACCTAGGCCGTCTTCGGAAGTTCCTCAGCACCGAGCTGGAGAACCGTGAAAAGAGTGATTTCAGGGGTCAGACACGACAAGACACCAGGCCTGAATATGAGGCAGAGAAAAGCATCCTCCCTAGAGACTCTAAGCCCACGTCGTGTGTTCTCTCCAGCACTTCGGCGACGTCCGGTGAGGGGTGCACATTCTGCAAGTCAGAAGGTCACATTACGGAGTCTTGTCTTGCGGACATACCTTCGGAAAAGAAGAAGCAAATTTTGTCGAAGGAGATGCGATGCTTTCGCTGCGCGCTGAAAAGACACCGAGCACGTGACTGTCGCCGGAAGATTACCTGTGCAATGCGTGCGCTGGTAGACATGCATCAAGCATCTGTGGCCCCAGAAAGAACAACACACGGGATTCTCGTTCTGAAGGAAGTCCGAGCCCACGCACGACAGTCTGCGCATCAGTAGGAAAGAAGTCAGGAGTTGTTACAAGTGGATGCGTTCTCCTCCAAACTTTCCGAGCCTGGGCAGTTAGTGACAACGCCTGCCGCTACGTCCGTGGCATATTCGACGGTGGCAGCTAGCGGACATTCGTGACCGAAGAACTTTGCAAACACCTCAAGTTGAAATGCGTCGGATTCATCAATATTGATCTGAACACGTTTGCCAACGCCAAAAGCCAACCGGCCGCGAGGCGTCGTATTATTCGAGCTTCGACTGAAAAGCCAATATTCCGACACCGAAGTTGTCCTCAGCACCATAGAAATACCCAACATTTGCCAGGACATCGAGGGCTCGTCGATAGATTCGTCCTTCGTACGGGCTTGCAAAACATCGGGAAAGGACATTGCTGATGAGCTGCTTCACCCTGACGTCATCACTCGCGGTGGCATAAGCATTCTCGTTGGATCGGACCAGATGTGGAATAAAATGTCTGGCGAATTGGTGAGGTCCCAAGAAAACCAGGCTATGATTGCTATAAACACTAAACTTGAATGGACGTTTCAAGTCAGCAGCACCGAGTTGACAGCGGCAGCAACTACTTCGCGCACGATGGACGATACCAAGTAGAGCTACAATGGAAAACTACCGTCGAGGTTTCGAACAAGGACATGCAATCCGGAAATTTTGTGACACAAATCAACTATGTCTCGGGGAGAGGGGCTACCGGTGCTTCAAGCATAAGCGAGCTGAACCCTTCCTTAGATGCAGGCGGTATCCTTCGGATCGGGGGATGCTTAGCCCATTTGAAAGCATTGAAAATGCACAACCCAATCATATTGCCTGCAAATTACCCATTTTCGTCTCTGCTGGCAGCTAGAGCCCACACTCAAGTTCTACACAGCGGCGTGAGAGACACGATGACACAACTACGAGAGAAATACTGGATTGGCCGAGCACGATCCTTGGCGAAGCGAGTGGTCAACGGCTGCCATCTGTGCAAACGGTTCCGAGTTAGGCCCGGAGATGCTCCGACTGCCCCCCTTTCGAATGACCGCCTATCGTCTACAAACGCGTTTGAGGTTGTAGGAGTGGACTTCGCTGGGCCTCTCTATGTACAATCGCCAAGCGGCGATTCCAAGTGCTACATGGCTCTCTTCACGTGCGCCACATCAAGAGCGCTCCACTTGGAGTTAGCCTCTTCGATCACAGCAGAGAACTTCTTGCTCGGCTTTCGGAGATTCGTGGCGCGCAGGGGCATACCCAGGGTCATGTACTCAGACAACGCCCGAACTTTCAAGAAAGCCTCGGTGGGCGTAAAACGAGTCTGCCGACTCCTCTCCGATCAAGACGTCGCTGAGCATTTAAGCAATGCTGGCATCAGGTGGAAGTTCATCGTACCTAATGCCCCGTGGTGGGGTGGTTGGTGGGAGCGGCTGGTTAGGACGGTTAAGCAAGCACTAAGAAAGGTACTGGGATAGAGCCAAGCTTGGGTTTGAAGAACTGGCTACCGTCCTCACCGAAGTAGAAGCCGTTGTGAACTCCAGGCCTCTTACTTTCGTGGAGTCGGACATAGGGGAGCCATGTGCTCTCACTTCTGCCGATCTCCTCATTGGTCGTAGCCTTACGCATGTGCCTACCAAGAGTGACTCGAGAAACGATACAACCACCTGTTCCCGCAGTGATGCCGGGCGGCGGTATCGGTATCGAGTACGTTTGACAGAACACTTCTGGGCAAGGTGGATGAAAGAATACCTGTTGCAGCTTGGGTCTGCACACTTGAAAACGAAGAAAGCGGCCACTGAAGTCAAAGTAGGAGACGTGGTGTTAGTGTACCAAGAAAAAACACCGCGCCAAATGTGGAAACTGGCCATAGTTCAGGAGGTCTACAAAAGCACCGATGGTACCATCCGTTCTTGCAAGATCAAGCTGCAAGATGGGCTTGTGACAACCAAACCCATACAAAGACTTTACCCTCTTGAAATTCGCGCCTAGCTATTTTCTCGCGTCCCGGAATGTGTAGAAAATTATCATCGCCATGCTTCTGCGATGCATGAAGAGGACGAAGAATAAACCTAGATGCGACGGAGATGCTGAGAGATAGCTCGCGCTCAGAGCTCGCTCTCGCGGCACGAGGCTGGCTCCTCAGCATCTACGTCGCATCTAGGTTTATTCTTCGTCCTCTTCATGCATCGGAGAAGCATGGCGATGATAATTTTCTACACCCTCATGAACAAGGGAGAGACCAGTAGAAGCCTAGCACGCGCTATGCATTTGTAGCAGGGAACCACGGATGACCTCATTCAAGACTTGAAGAAGAAATACCTACGCGCGGGAAAAGGTGCTCCTACCCCTCATAAACATCCACCCAATCTCGTGCTAGACATATACAATGATGTCTACGAGGTGCGAGCCGCCATTACAGCCTGGAAACGCTCCAGCTCACCTGGGAAAGACCAAATCCCCAAGCAAGCGTTGGCTAACTTGGATGCCAGGGCTGTAGAAGACCTCACAGAGCATTTCAACATCTTCTGGCGCACAAGCAAGCTTCCCATCCCCTCTAAGGCAGCTGAGGTGCCACTGATCCCGAAACCAGGCAAATCACCACATATAGATAATCTTCGGCCGATTTCGTTAACATCCTGCGTTGGGAAAATCATAGCGAGAGTAATTTTTCTTACGACTTCAGCAATACCTCGATGACACTCAGCCAATTCCCAGCTCGATGTTAGGATTCAGAAAGCACCTGAGAACCTGAGAGGTCGTGATTCAAATCAAGGAGGACATACTTGTTCCGCCCACGAGACACTGCCCCCGGGCCATTCTGACCCTCGACCTTAAGGCAGCATTTGATAACGTGGCACTCAACGCGATCTTCAATAACTTGGCAAAAACAGGCTGCGAAGAGAGGACATACAACTGCATTGCCGATTTCCTCTCCACCCGCCAAGCTCGTCATAATAATAGGGGATGTTTCCTCTGATCCAATTACTCTTAGGGACAGGGGAACTACTCAGGGGTTTGTTTTACCTCCTTGCTTTTCCATATAGCGCGGATACAGCTGCCGAAACGACTAGAAAAGATTCCTAACGCAAAGCAGGGCCTTTACGACGACGATAATACTATGCACGTGCGAAGAAGGGGCTTGGACTTCTGGACTAAGAAGCCATCCGTACGCAAATAACTGCTCAATAAAGTTTTTGTTCTCTCTCTCTCTCACCCCTGCTGCTGACTACTTTGCTCATCTATGCCATGCGACCTGCACCAGCTCCTGAAACCACGCTTCCCCCGGCCGCGCCTGGAATATAATTTCTAGCCGAAATGAAACACCAAGACGCCACCATGATCCAGCGTATTGAAGTGCTCGTCACAGCTAACCGCCTCTCGAAAACACTACTTCCGCCAGAGACTGCCTCCCTACACTACCCCTACCCTCCCTCTCTGACGTACCAGCCAACGGCCTTATTGATGAAACGATTCGTAAGCAAATCATGCCGCTTGTCGAAAAAAAATTAGCTTTGGCTTAGCACGGCTATGCCAGGAGGTACCTAACGTGAGCTAAGGTTCATCAATACACTCGCCCAAATTTCCGTCTTGATTCAAGCTATTTCTTACTCGTGTCCCGTGTTTTTTACGCTGTGCAAGATGAATACAATCCAGTTCATTAAGATCCAGTTCATTCCAGTCCAGTTCGGTCTAGTCCAGTCCAGTGCAGTCCGATCATTGCTCCTCGGGCATGCGCGTAACGGCTCTCGAGGAGCGACGTGAAACAGCTATCAAGCGGCTCTTGCGCCGCCTAAGACTTGGCTACTGCGCAACGGAGGTGCACGGCTGGGCATGCGCCGGCGACAGTGCGTCAGCCGCGGCTATCACGTCACTCCTCTGGGATGCGCAGACAAGCGGACGTGCACACCCAATTTTATAAACAGCCGTATTCCAATTGCATTTGATTTCAAGTCAATCAAATACAAACCAATTTAATCCAATCCTCTCCCATCTAAAGTACTGCCCTTCAGGGTCCTCGCGAAACTGCTCAACCTCGGCAAGTGTAGCTTACGCTACAGAACAGAACAACGGTGCCTTGGCTGCTCTCAACAAAACCATTACCGACACCACCCAAACCCTCTAATGGCTCATCGCCTTCCTCACCCAGATCATGCACTCCCTAGAACAGGCGAGCCCATGCAACCCTACCCAGCTCTCATGCAGCGCCCCGACGCCCTCGAAGGCGATAGGACTCCTCCGTTGCAGAAACCGAAGATATCTAGGCATCCCGGTGCACAGATTGCCGCCGCTACCCCTCTATTTCTGAATGATGACTGACCCCTCCGCGATTACCGTCTATGAATGAAACTGCCGGTCATTTCACAGCAAAAAGCCAAGCTCGATCACAATATATGCTAACCTCCCCCCGGATTTTATAGCCCTCCAGGAAACCGAAACGCCAACCCCAACCCTTCGTGGCTTCGAATCTTTCACCCGGAATCCCTCCGACCACACAGCAGTGCTCGTTTCTAAAACCTTGAAGGCGCAACAGCATCATTTCCGTTGATTCATAACCCCGCACTTTCGTTGAGATTCTTCCAATTCACCCGGGTCAACACAGCTCCTTTATCCGCATAGGGTGTTGAAGATCATCATCAGCGGATCTCCCGTACAAGGCACAATTGAACTGAGGAAGACGCCTTGCCTCATGGACTGTGCAACCATCATCATCTATCTTTTTCTGCTGTTCCTTTCTCATTAAACCTACGCTGTGGAAATGTCCTCCGGTGTCTCGTTACTAAAGATGGTGCCGTGACCGGGATACAACTCCCCGCAACCTAGAGAATACAACCTGCCATCGAGCAGCAGTCAAGAAAATGGCGGCGCAGCAGCGAAGCAGCTTGGAGAAGACGAGAAGATCGCAGCAGGCCGAACACCCACGTAGCCTACGGATCCTCAAACGTAAGCGGAATTTTCACTTCAGAGAAGAAAAATGAGCAAGAAGTCGTCACGAAGAAGAGAAAGGCATTGCGAACGCAAGTCACGCAGCTAATTAATGCGGCGGAGGCTCAATGCAGCAACGAGCGGACCGGGAGGACCTGATTGCCACGCAAGCCCAGATAAAGGTTATAGCATCATCAAGCCTAGAGAAGTGAAACGAGCAGCTGAAAGGTTATTTAACAGATGAGGTGGAAGACAGTGAATTCCAGAGAGTGATACAATATGACTTGAAAACTGCAGCAATCTCTTCAAAGATCGAGAACTATTTAATGGAGGCAACGGCAGCCATGCTGTGAGCTCACGCGCAAGCACAGAGAAGCGGATCAACGAGTCATGCAACGCATGGTGCGCAAGACTCCACGAAGCTTGTGAAGCTGCCGTATTTAGAAATGATTAACTTTAGTGGAAATTTCCTTGAATGGACTAGATTTTGGATGCAATATGAATCAGCAGTTCACTTGAGACCTAATATGAGCAATGGACAGAAGTTCAACTACCTCATGCCGACACTAACCGGCAAAGCAGCCGCAGCGATTGAAGGACTTCAGTTCTCAGCGGAAAGCAACTATGAACAAGCGATAAAGATACTAAAAGAGACCTTTGAGAGACCCGAGCAGTTGGTGGACCTGCACATGAAAGAGCTGTTGCGACTCGACAAAGTACCATCAGTCTATCAAACGGAAGCACCGCGAAAGCTTTTCCAAAAGGTGCAGATACACACACTGGCACTTCACGCTCTAGGAGTGAACACAGACTGCTACGCCTTAATGTTTATGCCAGGAGTGAAGAAGGCCATGCCAGCAGAGCTACTGATCCAATTCAAGGCAAAGGAGGCTAACAGGTCGACGGCTAACAAAGAAAATAGGTCATCACTGGAAACAAAAAGTGTCTAGGCGCTGCAAAATAATGATAGAATTTCTATGGGAACAGGTGTGCTTACGAAAGGGAGCTCAGCGGGAGTAGGAAACAGCAAGTACGGGACCTAAACAGGAGAACAAAAATCCGTACAGCGCAACCGCTCGTTTTTACAGCTCTGCACACAAGGCCTGCTTGTTCTGCAAGCAAACTAACCACCTTACTGAAGACTGCACGCGAAGCATACCTATGAAAGACAAAAATAAGGCGCCAACCGAGAACAAGTAATGCTTCAGATGTACTCGCCCGTATAAAAGCAAATGACTTTTGCAAGACAAGCAAAGGCCGCCATGCAACATCAATATGCAAGACAAAAGAGAAAAAGAGACAGGAATTCACCACAGTACAGCAAACAGCAACGTCCCTGATGCAATCAGTTGGGAACCCGATTAAAAACTGCGTGTTGCTGCCCACAGCAATAGCCAGGATTCAAGGAGATGCGTCAGAAGACATCTGTCTATACTGCTTGATAGTGGTAGCCAAAGAACCTTCATTACAACATCTCTGGCGGAAAATATCGGAGCAAAGACGCTAAGGCAAGAAAAGCTAAGAATGGAATCCTTTGGAGGGAACGAAAAACTTCAATGCATGGACTTCGTGAAGGTGACAGTAAAGGGTTGAGAAAAGGAGTCAGTTATAGCTGTCGACGCTCTTAAAGTAGCGAGCATCTCACATAGCCATCTCTTAGCAACCGACAGAAACATCAGAGACAAGATGCGGGAACTCAGGCTAAAATTGGCGGACGATGAGTTTAAAACTAAGGGCGTTGTAATAACCGGACTTCTCATCGGGTCACATCACTACTGGGAGCTCGTAACGGGACAAATACGACACATCGAGAACCCACTAGTCGCAGCCGAGACCACACTTGGCTGGATAGTGCATGGACCAGTGGGCGACAATACCATCAGGCTGAACGAGACACAGGCGGTGATGGTACTCGAGGCTGATGCAAGTAACGTGCAGTTGAAGACAGAACTACAAGATTTTGGAGCTTAGAAGCCATCGTAACCGAATCAAGGACTAGCCAGATGGACAAAGGTAGCATGATTGCCCAAACGTTCAAAGAACAGGTGTTGAAAGAAGATGGGCGCTATAAGGTGAACTTTCCATGGAAGTAAAGCATCGGCATGCAAACCAACAAGGACACTGCAATGAAATGACTCATTCAGCAGACAAGGAGGTTAAACAAGAACAAAAATCTGATAGAAAGGTATGTCAAAGCCATCTCAAAATACTTCACTTCAGGAGTTGCCGAGAAAGTGAGCGAAAATTCCAGATGCGAGTCCAGTTTATGTTATTACCTGCCGCACCACGCGGTAATAGGGGAAGACAAGGAAACGACGAAATTTCGTGTAGTCTTTGATGCATCATCAAGCTCAATCAAGGCAAGTCATTAAATGACAATTTGGAAGCCAGTCCTAATTTCAACGAAGATAGGCTTCCGCTACTTCTCAACTTTCGGAAAAAAAAGGTAGCTCTAATGGGTGATGTTGAGAAAGCATTTCTACAAATAGCAATTCACGAAGAAGACCACGATGCATTACGATTTCTTTGGTGGAAACACGACGCTGAAGGCGGGCTGACTCACGAAGTCGAAACTTGGAGAATGACCAGAGTCACATTTGGAACAACTCCAAGCACGTTCCTCCTGGCGGCGACAATTAAACCTCACTTGGAGCAAATGAAGGATGAATTCCCAATTACCACAGAGAAGCTGATGAAGGGAATTTACCTCGACGACGTGATTTTTGGAGCAGATACAGTTGAGGAAGCTGTTAAGCTGTACAAGGAGTCCAACGAGATTTTACAAAGAGCATCAATAAACCTCCAAAAATGGACGTCGAATGAAAAAACGCTCAATAAGATATTAGACGAGAATGAAAAAGACACAGCCCACCAAAAAA
>JABSTR010001120.1:0-24508 GCA_013339765.2 Haemaphysalis longicornis
TTAGAGGACCAGGAAAACGCGTTGGCACAACACTTCGAACACGTCTCAAGCTCTTCACATTACACAAGCACATTTATACACTACAAAAAGTCAGCTGAGCGGAAGTCCATACGTGACCACAAGCAATCAAACGACTCCTATAACTCTCCATTCTCCCTTCACGAGCTCATGACTGCGTTGGCTGGTTGCAAGCCTTCGGCGCCAGGTGCAGATAACATTACGTACGGCATGATCAAACACCTTCATACAGACGCAATCAATGCTCTCCTGTTTTTATTTAACAGAATATGGCGTGCTGGGCACTTTCCTAAGGCGTGGAAACAGGCTATTGTTGTGCCACTGCTGAAAGAGGGAAAGGATGCATCTGTGTTTCAAGTTATCGTCCAATTGCCCTGACCAGCTGCTTGTGCAAGCTGTTCGAAAAAATGATCAACAGAAGGTTACTATACTTCCTGGAATACAATGGTATTCTGGACAGCTGCCAGGCAGGTTTTCGGTCGGGCAGATCAACAACAGACCAACTTGTCGCTTTTGAATCCTATGTGAAAAATGCCTTTGTTAACAAACAGTTTAGTATGTCCATATTTTTTGACCTAGAAAAAGCATATGACACTGCCTGGCGCTACGGCATCCTGCGAGACCAGAAATCTTTTGGAATTTGTGGGAATGTGCTTAATGCCCTTGAAAGCTATTTGTCTGAACGAACATTCAGAGTGAGGGTCGGGGCTGCAGTATCCGCGCTGTATTATGCAAGAAAATGGCGTTCCTCAGGGTGGAGTACTTAGTTGCACACTTTTTATAGCTAAGATGAACACACTTGTAAAAGCTTCTGCCCCGTACCATTTTTTACTCATTTACGGGATGATGTTCATATCAGTTTCCGGTCCTGTAACCTGTTCTATCTGTGAACGGCCGTTACAACTTGCCACAAACAGGCTTGTAAAATGGGCCGACGAAAATGGCGTTAAGCTAAATCCTCAAAAGAGCACATGGTGTCTTATTTGCCAAGAGGCGTGGTATTCACCCTGAGCCCACCGTCCAGCTCAGTGGAGTAGTGGCTGTGCCTGTGAAGAAGAAACACAAATTTTTAGGGATTGTGCTAGATGAAAAGCTGTCATTTTTTCCACATATAAAGCTACTCAAAATAAAATGTATAAAGGCAATGAATATCCTAAAAGTCCTATCCCACCACTCCTACGGCGCCGATAAGATGTGCCTGCTGCGTCTCTACAACAGTTTAGTGAAGTCGCGGTTGGACTATGGAACGTAGTATACGGGTCAGCTTCGAAAACTGCTTTAAAAATGCTTACCTTGGGCTTCGCCTTTCGTCAGGAGCCTTCCGAACGAGTCCTGCACAAGCCTATATGTGGAATGTGACCAGTGGTGCCGGAAGACCAGCGCTTATACACAGACCTATTGTATGCTGTGAAGGCAACATCCATAAAAAATCACCCTTCTTCGTTTATTGTCAATGACACCTCTGCCATGCACTCGTTTCTCAATCGGCCCTCTATATCTATGCCTTTTTCGTTGAGAGTGAAAGTGCACGCTGAAGAGCTTGGGTTTCTTTTAGCGAGACTTACAAAACTTCGATCACAGACCTTGTTGCTCCCTGGGAAATGTCCCCGATTTCTTGTGATTTATCTTTTAGAGCCATTAACAAAAGAACTGCACCAAGAGAACTCATCTTGCAGCACTTCCTACATCTACGACACAAATATCCCTACACAACGTTTTACACAGATGCCTCCAAGTCCGCCCATTCTGTGTCATGCGCTGCACATGGCCCAAACTTTGCTATCAATACAAAGACAATGAACAAAAATACCAGTATTTTTACAGCTGAGGCACACGGCATTTTAACCACTGTGGAACACATTACAGAAACCAGAATACACAGTTCCATTATTTTTACAGACTCCCTGAGTGTAGTATTAGCTCTCCATTCAGGAAAACCAACGAGAAACATTATTTTAAACCGTCTTATCAAATCCATAATGTCTGCTTACGCTCTAAAATTGACTGTAGTAGTGTGCTGGGTACCTGGGCACAGCGGAATTTCGGGCAATGAAATTGCTGACCAGAATGCTGCTGTGGCGGCTCTCCGCAGTGTTGTAGATATCCCACATGTGCCCTACCTAGACATGAAACCACTAGTTCGGAGTATGCTTCGGAGGCGCTGGCAGGTACAGTGGGACACACAAATCGAAAACAAACTGCACATTATAAAACCACACATAGGGAAATACAACACAGAGAAACGGAACAGGTTCACAGAAATATCAATATGCAGATTAAGAATAGGTCACACACACGCTACACACTCATATCTTTTAAACGGAACCCCACCACCATCTTGTGAGAAATGCGGACGAAGACTTACAGTCCTCCATGTATTGATTGAATGCTTGGCATACCATGACGCAAGGAAACGACACTTCCCAGAACTATACACCTACACGATACCCTTACACCCATCCTTGTTTTTATCTGATCAACCCCCGATTAGAAGTGAACGCCTTTTAGCCTATCTCGCTGACATTGGATTTTTAGCACTCATCTCATACCATGTGTGACATCAGGGCCACCCAATGCAAATAGTGAGGGCGGTTCTGAGCGTTTTCATAACGTGCCAGGGACGTCACCGCCATCCCTGTTATGTTATGGCGCTCCCAGCACACACATAAACATCGTAACTGTTACCTCTCATCTTATTCATCTTCGCTTCTTAGAGTAAGGGCCCTTTACACCCATATATACATTATTTTTATCAAGTACATCACAATCATCGCCATGGCATTTTAACAAATGTGACAAAACAAACATTGTCTTGGCGCTCTTTGGCCTCAGACGCCCTTTGCGCCAATAAACTATACATAGTAGTGGATATCACGCCACAGTACACGCAGAAAGGCTAAAAATTCCCCCGCATTTCCCCGAGGGGGAGAATGTGAAAGTGCGAATGCACGGTTGTCGGCCCGCTTGCGGCGCTTGCGCTCGGCCCCCGCAGCCCACCGCCTCGCCGCCTTCTCTTCCATCTCTTCCATCGGGTTTGTAGTATCACGTGTACACCACGCAGTTATCAAGCCGCTATAACGCCGCTGAGTCGCCAACGCACGCCGCTGACGACGTAGTTTGAATGCGTTAAAGATATAAGGCGCGTCACTAACACTGATATCAGCGTCGCGTCCGTGGCTTGGTCGGTAGAGCGTCGCGCTGCGGCCGCAAAGTCCTCGGATCGAAACCTGGCGCCGGATGCTGTTTCTTTTTTAAATATAGAGGAGCACTGCGGACGCCGCCGCCGCCGCCGGCGGCGGTGGATGGTTTGGGGTCGCTTATAAAGTGCATTCGCACTTAAAACGCATTCCAACAAAAAGAAATCTACACTAGCCAGAGACGTGAGCGAGAATGCTGTGGCTCAAAATTTAAAAATTGCGCGCTTGCGGTGCGCCACCTGCTGAACACAAAACAAACCTTGGCCATAAAAAATTGCGGCGTGTGAACAAAGCGCAAAATGCACTCCACACTCCTTCTTCCCAGCTCTTTGCTGTTCTGGCTGGTTTTGGCGGCGTGCCAACAAAGCACTAAACGTACTCCGCACTCCCCTGCTCTGGCTGTTCCGCGACTTCTCCATGGCGATCCGTGGTGGTGTTGTTCAGCTGTGTTCCGAGCTTTCTTTGTGCTCTGGTGCGTGCCTTGCAATGGGACAGTGCATGAGCTGCACAGACGGTTTTAAAATGAAGGGCGTGGAGCATGCGTTGATGCACATGGAAACAGCACGGCCGGGCGGAATTTCAGTGTTGAACCTCTGCGTGTACGCTACGGGCGAAAATAAGGTTTTTGGTCAGTGGACAAGGATCGTCGTGTGTTTCGTGGGCCCAGAAAAGGGAAATTTCGGGTGTGAGAAAAGGAGTTTTGGAGTACCTTGACGGCACCGAAGACGGTGCGCCGTGAACAGACTACGAATGTGAAGCCGCAAGCGACTTCAGCGAGGAGGAAAGATCCATGGGGAGTAGGACATGTTCAGAATAAAAAAGAAATTCCATTACATAATCACCCAGGTGTTCTTACATAAATGGTAATGCTCTGACGCACTTCTCTTAGCAACTTTATTGTGTGGAATTTCAACTTTAAAAAAATGTGTTGCAGTTTTTTCCCGCATAATGAACCCTCCGCCAAAATTCGTGCCGAATTTTGTGGAAAAAAAGTCGGTTATTTACGCGAGTAAATACGGTAATTTCTCGGGGAATACGTTATCATTTGCTGCCACGTAAGCGCTGGGGACGCTATAAAACGCAAAATCTTTCGAATAAAACCAACTGGTATTTTGTCTTCATGGCTCCTTTAAATGAAATGTACTGTCTGGCTAGTTGGTGCATTATGCCTTACGAAAATTGTGCTAACTGGACATAAAGAGGAAGGAAGACAATGTTCACAGATCAAGCAAAATAATATTGGCCACAGTAAGAATTTGGTCTGTCTTCTGAGCCACCCCTGCTACTGCTCTACAGCCAATTGTGCTAACCGCTGCACCACCAAGAAGCATGGCACTTTTTGCGTGTCTTTTAAACATCGCTTCCAATTTAGTCGTGTATCTCGAACCGAGCTGAAAAGATTAGCTGAGAAACATCTTCGCAAATTTCAACTGGCAAACATTTTTTATTTGCCAATAATCCTGATTTCTCCCTGTCAAGTTCTCCAAGTGCCCCTTCCAGGGAGGCTGTAAAACATCGGGGAGAGATTGTGTCTTCTGGTCTGATAGTCGTCCTTGTCAGGAGCCTTTCGCTCTTGTGAAGGATTATCCTGTCCTTGCAGTCCTTGTGTGTGTCCTCCAAGCATCTTATTTACGTCCTCTTTCAATGCTTCCAGTACTGCAGAAGTTTGTTCAGAATCACTCTTTTTAACAGTTTCTAAATTCTGTGTAAAAGGGTGTATAATATAACTCAACTCTGGTGCCCGATTGATAAAACATGATCAATCTAGTATGTTAACAGCTTATGCTGTTATATGTTTCAGTTGTATTTCAGTTATCCAGCCTTGTGACATAATTATATTACTGGTTTTCTCGGCTTTAAAAATAATTTTGCAATCTTTTCTCGAACAATGCCGCCTCGATCCTTTAGGTGGTTCATTGTTATGTCGTCACCTGGAGCCTCTCCTTTCGTCTAAGTGCAATCTCCTCTTCCTCTTTAGTTACTGATGGCACCTCGTGAACCAAGGTAGTTCTTTCAGTACTGCTTCCTTGGCTACTGTTGCCAGCGTGCAAATCTGGCTAGAACCTTTCCGCTATTTACGTTACTCGTCCACTTGCGGCCAATTCGCCATCGGTTAAAATTATTGCAGGCTCGTTGACAAAGACCAAGGCAACAACCTGTTTTCGTCCTGTGTCTTCTTTTCGTAGGACACGCACAAGTGGGCTCAGGAGTTGGACGAAGAGTACGTTGAGCTCTCCAGGAGGTGCGCGGACCTGGAGCTGAAGACTTTGTGTCGAGCCAGCAGGCCAAGGCTGTCGCAGATGCCAAGAAGCTGTTAGTATTGCATTGTCATCAAAGGTTTTTTTAAGGGCTCCTTTGCGTTTATACAATGTGCGCATGTGCTAAAATTTGTGTATGCAAGGCTCCTTATGTGTAAATGCCTCATTATCATATTTAATTAAGCAGGCCTTTAGCAGTAAGGTAAATGTTTGGGCTTGTTGGTTTATTTCAAGGAAACAAAATGGTGCTCAAAATGAGACCAAGAAAGTGGCTACAGACCACACAGTACTCACTAACATCAAATGTTCACTTGCAATGTGGACTGAAATGCTGCTTCATGATAAGAGCAAACAGCAGAAAGACAGTCTAAACTTGTAAAAGTATACATACAGAGTCTAGTCCAAGTATAACAATTATCGGTAATAACAATACAGTCTAGTCCACTTATAACAATTATCGGTAATAACACTGGGATTTCCTTGGGACTTGGATATTGTTATAAGCGTGTTTCTTGTTTGTTTACAGTATACTTCAGTCATGAAGAGCCATGCAGGTGGGATACACATGATACATACAATACATTTGAATGCATACAAAGCAGAGAAATGAAGATGAAACAAACAAAAATCATTCCCCGTGAAATCGACGGTGTGTGCAAATTTAGCGGAATACATTCATGTTCCGATTTTGAGCGTACACATGCGATGCAGTTGTAAGCAGTGCGTAACACGATTGTGTTGTAACAGAGCCCTGTTTGCCGACATTTCAACGTAATGAAGTTTCGCAAACAGTTAAGCACAAACTTTCGGTTCTCGAAGTAGATTCTGGGAAGCGTGAACTTTGACACAAGCTTGTAATAACGCACGAGTTGTGAATGGGTCGCCCCGTGACGTGTCCATTGATGGAGGAAGCCGCGCACGGCCGACAATCTGCAAAGGGTGCCCTCTTAGGAGAGATTGAAGAGATTGACAAGTGAGGTGTGCAAAGTGGGCACTAGACATCTGCGCCACGGCCACCACGTCTTGTCTCATCTCGGCTTCGTTCATGCTGCATGGGTTGTTGTGGCAAACACATTTCTGCCGCTGCGCTTTTCTGTCCTGCATGCTGCGCACATTGTTGTTACCTGCCCACGTACGCGGTTACTGCGTTACTGTGGTTACTGGAATGGCGTTGCCTCGGAGGCAGGTGGATTGGGAGCAGCACACTAAAGCTAGGTGCCGTGTGGGTGGGTGCCTGGCAAGTTGCACCAATTCAGAGGGGTGCCCATGTGGTGGCATTTTTCAAAGCATTCATAGTCGCCAGGAAGTCGAAGCAAGCTAGAGATTTGACTGCCGCCTTCACTAGCAGCAAGGACTAAGATTCCTAACATAGATTTCGACCACAGTATCGGCTGCTGCTTTTTCACAGGTGCAACTTTGTCTGCTCCAAGAGTTCCAACTTGGCAAGGGCAGTTGAGCTGCAGTTCGAGCTACATGCGTCGCAGCATGGCTGCCACGAAAGCTGCACTGTTGCCACTGCCATTTCAGCTGCAAATGTCAGTGTATCAAGGTTTTATTGCAAAGAAGTAGCTTGCAAGTTTTACAGACTTGTTACAGCAAGGTTTTCCTGCGTATGGATTGCATCCACGCACGGGTTGGCCAAAAACATAAAGGCCATGTGTTGGTGGAGATTAGGCCAAGTCTACTCAAAAGCTGTTTAGGTTAGGAAGCCAGTCCAAGGGTTCATCGTAGTGTTTCATGTACGTTTGATTTTCTCAGGGAGCCGTGAAATGAAATTTTTTTTGAAAGTGGCAGAGCCCTTCTGTGAGCTTTGTCATTTGTGCTGTACGTAGAATTCATACCTAGTGTTCCGAGCCCTGTTGCATGTTGTGGCTTCAAAAACTGGGCTTCCAAGTGACTCGCTCTTTCAGGGTTAAAGGGGTACGTGGCTCTTAAAACTGTTTCTTTTAATTTTTAAGTAAACGCCTTGAAACTTGTCAGCCTTGCTGTTTTTTTCCCACTGATTTTAAATTTGGCATACTTTTTTAGTTGGTCAATTAGTTCCCGAGATAATTAGAGGAAATTCACCATTTTTGGAGGAACAATAAACAAGTTGGTCATAAAACTAATCTTTGCATTTTCCAGCACTATGAACCTTGGTGAGTGCAATATGACAATCAGTTTTTTGATGCATCGCTTGGAACTATAATTTTACAGCTCATTCAACTTCCGCACTTTAAATGGGCACTAAAAATGGTTCCTTGCCCCTGTTGCCACCAAGGTTTATTGAGCTGTAAAATTACTTCCAAGCGATGTATAAAAAAACTGGTTCTCTTATTGCACTCGCCATGGTTCGTAGTGCTGGCAAATGTAAAGGTTAGTTTTATGACCAAAATTGCTTTGTCTGTTGGTCCTCTAAAAATGGTTAATTACCTCTAATTATCTCGGGAACTAATATACTAACTAAAAAATGCCATATTTGAAATCAGTGGGGGGAAAAAGAAGCAAGACTGACAAGTTTCACAGTGTTTACTTAAAGAAGGTTTTTTTAAGAGCAGTGTCCCCCTTTAAGTAATACAGAATGAGCAATGCGGTGTCGTTGTTGGGGCACATCGTAGCACAAACTGTTGCTTCTAGTCACATTCTGCAGTAAAATAAGGTAATACAGTGTAATTCTTTTTAAATCAACGTTTTAAGTTGAAAGACGGCGTGTAATGAGATTTTACTGCCCTTTGCACCCACTGTGCAGCCTGGCGGACGCACAGAAGAGGTTGGAGCGCTCAGTTGTCAACCAAAAGGAGACCACCACTGCCAGCGACAACGAGACGCAGCAGATCAAGGAGAAAGTAAAGGCAAGTGCTCGCCATCACCTTGTCCTTTTAAGCTTCCTGTACAGCGCTGTATGGCTTCCTTTGCATTGTTGTATGACTAAACGTGATGCTACTTTGACAATTCAAGATGTCTTATTTTCTCTGTCTCTCCCTAATCTACTGCTTTTACAACCAGTGACTTCACTCGGTGGGACGTTTCTGTATTGATACGGTTTGTCCAAACTTCTAAACCATACTTTTATACGGTTGCCTCCTTGTTTCGTTCAAACTTGTCTACATTTACCGTTCAGAAAGACAAAACGAATGACTGTTCTAATTGGGCGACCAGGTGTCTTATGTGCCAGCTGTATCTATTGGCTGGCATATTCCCGCACTGTTGACCGTTGTGCACCTGTAATGGTGACGTTCTCCAGCTGCAAAAGTCGTTTTGGAGGTGGCGTAGCCTCAACGGTGCTTTGCCACATTGTATTTAAAACTAACCCATCAGGTGTCTCTACCTGTTCTATAGCCCAGCATTCATTGGGTGCATCTTGAACACTAAAGCTACAGCACCTTAAGCATGCTTCCCCTGCTACCTTGGAGTGGCCACATTTGGCAACTATTAAATTGCATCGACTACCGTGTGCTCTGACATACTGCTCCGAATTCCGTTGCGCAGGCAGAATGCTCCAATCCAAAAATCCCGAAAGCAGGGGATAAAAGACAAAACCCAAGCTTGCAGTGTGTTGCTAAGGGACAGATAATGGCTCTTGCCTTTGAAGCAAGCGATTTCATTCGAATAGTTGCAAATCAAAGCGAATGTAAAATTGAACCGAATATTGAGCGATTTGAAACCATGTAACTAATTTTTTGCTTTTTCAAGTATGCTGCAGTAGCTGGCCTTTGAAAAAAATGAAAAAGCTTGTTTTGAGGGATTTGAAAACTTTTCTGCAGCATAAAACAAACGCAAAGAAGGTTTGTTGACTGTACAGTAAAAACTCGTTACAAGAGACACTCAAGGGAAGCCAAAAACATCTCTTGTAGCCAAGGTCTCTTGTATGCCATGTTGCTAACACGGCAAACATGGGAAAACCAACCAAACCGCTTTCATTCAAATGTCTCTTGTAACCAAGTGTCTCTTGTAACAGTCTCTCTTGTAACGAGGTTTTACTGTATTATCTTTTGAAAGGGGGAACTTTGATCGCGTGGTGGCGTCAACCCCAAATGCTTGCGTGTCTTAGTGTAACTCTTGTTTAACGACACACTGATAAGCTGTATGATTAACGGGCTTCTCTAATAAAGATAAGGTGCAACTGGCAGTTGGGCTTTCATGTCAGATATAGGCTGTGCAAGGCATCATTAGTCTGATGGATAAACCCTCTCGGGTAGACAGGCCCGAATGGCCTGATGGTACCATGCTTGCTTCTAACCTTCTGCTCGCATCATGGGTCCCTCTTTCGATGTGCTAACAACAAATAAATCGCACTTTGAATATGCACATGCGTGGCACACAAAAGAATCTCAAATTATTGATTCTGCGAAGGGCATTTTACACCTATAGAAATAGTTAAGGCCAAATAGGCTGAAGTACATAATAAACTTGTTTGATGGGCAAACTAGCTTTGCCAGTGCACAGTGTCAAAGCCTTTTCGTTAAGCTTTATCCTAGTTTCTAGGAGTGGAAAGCTAGATAAGATTGCCACCTTCCTTATCTGTAAAGGGTTGACCATGGTAGCCTGAGCTTAACTTCTCTGTGAGGATGGGAACAGAAGCCTCAGGGCGGAGCCAGCCCAATGCCAAGCAGAGAAGGGGCACTCGATACGGCTGGTGCCTTAGTAGCTCTAACGTAATGTAAATAATTATATTTGGCATCAATTTAGCGGCGCATTTTTTGTTTTCAATGAGGCATAGTTTCATATGTCAGTTTATTGAAACAGCTTCTCGTTTGGGTTCTCAAACTTCGAAATGCTTGGAAAATATTTGAAATTTTCGAATAGCGGAGTTGATTTGACGCTGAATTGAATTTCATGTAGTTCACTTAGATGTTCAAAAGTTTATAATGTTTGCACACCCACAATATCTATCCACCACTGCTGGAAGATTTGCCACCCTGGAACGTGACGAATGAGGTTGTGCTTTTGCATAGCCATTGAGTTTAAATGTAGGCTGTACATGCTCATATCGACATACGGCAGAATCTCGATAAATGGAACTTCAAGGGACCGAAAAAATTGGTTCCGTTTAACAGGAGTTCCGTTTACTGAGATAGATGTATGAAAGTGAAAATTTATGTGCGTACACACTCTTAATACCATTTCATGGAACTCTAAGCACTAGAAAGGGAATGTAGCTGATAGTTTTTTAGAAAGCAAGAAAACTATGAGAGGTTTAGGCACAGCATTCGCAAAGTTGATTTGACAAAAATGAGTCGCTGTGCACTACAAAATGCATCAGTTATTTTTGAGTTTTTGTGACTGCATCTTCACGGTGGCTAGAGGCATAAACTTCGCGAGTGCTTACGAGCCGAAGAATTTAGAAGACGGCAAAGCGGTAATGAAGCGTGAATAGCAAGCACGACAATGGCACAAACGAGGCGACAAGAGCTGAGCCCTGTAACTTCGGCGTCTTGAATAGAGGCCAATCGACTAGAAAAAGAACAGCGATGTTGCATTTGTTGCGCTAGACTGACCACTAACGAGATGAGGCTTAGGAGGCCAACGAGGCTAAAAAAAAACGTGGAGGAAGCAAAAAAAAGACGAAACAGCTGGAACCGTAAAAAGCTGATTCGCATGCCAATGGGTTTCACAGAAGTTCCATTTCTGGTTCCATTTACACGGTGAGGCAGAAATTTTAGTTCCGATTACCGAGAGTTTTTTTATGTTATCTGAATACAAAACCAACCAACTTACAGGCTACTGTTCCGTTGATTTCAGTTTATCGAGATTCTACTGTAGTTGCAAAAGCTGCAGTGTCAGGCCTGTTGACCATGCGATAAATGTTGCATGAAACTTCACGTACACGGTAGGTCTACAAGGAATGTATGCTGTGCCTTATCTGCACTTTGTTAAACTATTAGGCCACCAGTTTTATTTTGCGGTGATGAGTCAAGAGAGAAATTTTGCTATCAGTTCAGCAGTCGGTGTTTCATTGCGGGTGTTTCACGTTTTAGCATGGCAGCTACGTTCTTTTTTTTCATTTTAAGTGTAGTCTTGAGGGCAGAAACAAATGTGAACTGTGCGAGAAGAGAGACCCCTGTGACAAATTCCCCCGATTTTGCCATACAAGCAAACCGATGCAAGTCTGAGAAAAAGTAACCAAGTGAATTGTTTGATTGCACCCAGTTTATGCAGCCTTGCATATGGAGCGCATAGTGTGGAATGCGACCAGAACTGAGAAGCAGTTCTACTTGACTGTCGCTGCATCAGTCTTGCTTTTGCAAAGAACTTGTGCACTTGTCTTGAAAAGGCACGACTTTTCGTTTTGTGGCAACAGAGCTCATTACCAACGAACAGATACCTCAGACAGCAGTGGAGATGTGAGACTACTTCAATTCTTCGGCTGATTTTTGAGTAAAAGTGGCAAAAACAATGACTGATGAGCTTGCAGACTTCGTTACCACGGGCCTAAATGGGGTTGGCAATGGGGAAAAATTTCGTTAAATCCAGGAATTTGTTACATAGAGTTCCGTTACTTCCGGGTTTAACTGCATTACTGTGCCACATATGAAAGGGCCTTTCGCTTAGATGTTTGTATTGCGGCAGTTTTGGATCCAGTTCGCATACAATAACTGTCGCGTCGGATAAATGAGTGGACGTTTATAACGGGTTTTGGCGGGAACTCCAAACTTGTGGTGGTGGCTGCTTTAAAATTGGGCCTAGGTAGTGTTTGTTTAACGAGTGTTTATTATTGTAAGACGAAGTGGCGCTCTCCCCCCAGGCCTGATACGACGTGCACCTCGAGCTGTTGCAGCAGTGCCACAACAAGGTCGTCGACGCCATCAAGGAACTGCAAGACATAAAAGTGAATGTGATCCAGAAGAGTCAGGAAGACCCGTGAAGGACTCGTGAAATTGTGCATTCTGGTTTTCTTTTTCTTTTTATCAACGGAATCTTTGAAAAGAACATAGTAGTGGAGTCTCTCCTTTTTGACTCGTGTACTTGTTTAAACTTGATTTTAGGCAGCTATTTATTGGTTTTATATCTGAGTTTGTGTACTGACAAGAAGTGGATGATCGCCTTGTAAAAATAAAAATTATGCCCCTTCTAGAAGTTGTAGTTTATTTCAAGAAAAAATGCTGCTTGATGGTGCGCCCACACCCAACGACACAAACAGCAGAGCAGGGCAGCAAAAAGAAAAGCAGACCAACAAAATATACAAACACAGGCGCAGTAAATTTTCTTGAAGCAGCTCGCCAAACTGGAAGGTTCATGACGAATGGTAAAAACATGTTCCAAATTGTACTGTAAGTGGTGCAGATTGACGAGTGCTAAAAATCATATTTGCGAAGTGCTTAAGCAAAGCGTACAATAGTCTGGAGTGCGCAATTTGTGAGAGCAGGTTTTATATGCCAGTGTTGATGGTGTCTGGTTCACAGGTAAGATAGCATTATCTGGTGGAAAAGCAGCCTTTATTTGAGATTTGTATAATTGGTGAGAGAAAGAAACGATTTATTGGTAAAAGGGAGGTTAGTTGAGCCATTTTGCTTAGCATGGTCTTTGAATTAAAAAAAAAGTGAAGGGATGATCCCTAATTTACGAAGAACGTATTTAGAGTTTGGCAATGAAGTTGCTAAGACCACCTTATCTAAGCTGGCGCTCTACGTAAATACGTACAGAACTTTGGTAGCCCGTAAAGCCTGGTGTGGGTCTGACCACGGGCCCAAAACTGCCTTCCGTTCAGAGCCTGCATGACGCAACATACACACTGAAGTTGGAGAGGCTGCCTTGGCACTGAATTTTGAACACATGCAGACGACATGTTCAATATCTTCTCTTGTGTCTCATGTTGAAAAACGGGAATTGGGCTGTGGACTATAATCGGAGAAGGCAGAAGTTGTATGTGGGATCGACTTTGATAAAGTAGAATGTGAAAAAGAGAGGGCTAACAGGTGATAAATGAAACACCAGCAATTATCCATAAGGCCTGTTTCTGTAAAGGTACGTCCTCACTAGCAGCGCGGCGCGCGCGCGCCGCAAAACGCCCTTTTGCGGCAAGATTCCTCTGCCGCGCTAGAATGGGTCTCGGACCCATTTTTGCGGCAAGGCGCTTTGCGCAAAACTCAACGAGCCAATCAGCGCCCGGTTCACGTGTGCTGCTAGGTCGATCAGTGCTCTCCCCGTGGAGCTCGCCGGCGCGGAGTGTTCCTCCCTGCTCTCCTGTCGGAGAGGGCTCACGACCGGTTTCCTCCACCACTGCCGTCGCTTTTGCGCGCGCGCGATCCAAGTAGTGTGGCCTTCAAAAAGTGGCGGCGTTTCTGAGCGCGCGGCGCGGCCCGAGATTATTGCCGCAAGTGAGTACTTAATCCTGAAGGTTTATGCATATCTGTGGCTGTTGTGGTCACCCAAAGCAAATGACAGTAGTTGAGATGTGATTCAAATAGTGCATTATAAATCTGAACTTTTTCTTTTCGTTGGCTGCATCAACTGCACGTAACAAGGAATACCGCCTACATGGCAAGACTTGTCTGGGTTGGCTTAAGATGGCTCGCCAAAGCATAAATTCATTGAACCATACACCTAAGCTCAGTTTAGTTATTTTCAATCCCGAGATGATCTACAATATTGTACTTTACGTTTTTGTGTTTAATTGCAGAGGGCTGATCCCTAATCTGCTCATTATAATCGTGCTACCACTCATCTAGATCCTTGACTTTGCATTGCCTATCGACACAAAAGCAGCAGCTGAGGTCGTCTCAATAGGCAGACGTAATTCCACATGCTGTAGCTGCCAGGAGAACCAAATGCGCTGCTACTTGGGCAGTTCCACCTTTCCGCACAGAAAACTATGTCGAGGTAGTGCGGAGCGGGTCATTAGACACCATTAGGCGGGTCATATGCTTGTGATTCTCTGTCACTGCCCCTTTTTCTTTCTTTACCATTCAGAATACGCCTTGCGTGGATTCTTTATATCTCCTTTACCTCTTCCCGCGAGCGTAACTTTCACCCGCTCGCGGCACGCGCGTTTGCACCGCGAGCTACGTCACGTCGTTTCGCGGGTCTGCGTCCCGCCGTCGCTCCTCCTCACCCAGGAATCTTCCTCCTTGCCCATGGACCACACTTGCGGTGCGCGCTCACCACGAAAGGAGATGATAGAGCCATTAAATAAGCTGCGCTTTTATTTAGTGACGCTAGGCGATGCTGGTCGTCAGCCACCTTGCCACTGCGTCAATTCGGGACGGAGCCTGGTTTGCCCGTGATCGCACACAGGGGCGCATTTAGGTCTACCCCGCTCGCAGCCCACGTACCGCCCCGGCCAGCCAGGCACTCTCAAGCACATTATATGAGACTGCGACAACAACCCAGCCTCACCTCCCCTTTTTCCATCCCCTGAGAAGTGGGAGATATTACTGTCCAGCTCCCTATCTCAAGATCAACTTCTGCTGGTCGAGAGGCCAGTCGAGCCATGACGGTGCATGGATTCCTAAAATAAGGGAATACGCAACACCTAATGCTCAATTAAAAAAGTTTTGCTTCTCTCCCTGGGAAGCCGCGAACTTTTGGGGTATTTTGGGGGACGCTGTTGCCTAGACCAGCTGGATAGACAGGGTTTCAGCGCCGTATCAACAACCTGTATGCCCATATTGGCATTTCGGGGGTTGTCTTGAATCCCACAATCTTTCTTTAAGTTCTGCTGAGTTCTTATGTTAAGCTGAGACTGAACCCTACCCTGCTCATCATAATAATGCTGGCCACACAAAAGGCGATCACAAAGCGGTGCCGAAATTTTACGGCGCCTGACGCGTCCCCACAGGCATTCTCTATACCATTTGAGATCGGCTCTTCAAATGCCATGCTCTGTAGCCTACTACTTTGTTTTCGTTCTGTTTCCAAACAAAAGGCGATCACAAAGCGGTGCCGAAATGTGACATCCCCGGGATTCTCTATTCCGGCTCGTTCTTGTGTCATTCAGCCTACAGCTTTGTTTTCGTTCTGTTTCCAAATACTTCCACCTGAGTGGGCCTGTTTATCTGTAAACCGCCGCCATCATCTGACAGTATTCACAATCATTACCACCACCTCATCATCACAGAGTTGGCTCATGCTTGCTCAGGAAGGCGTGTGCAACCGGCTCGAGACACTTCAAAAGCCTTTTTGCTAACGGTTGACGACGCCGGTTTCGAAAAATCCTGACAAAGCTGGCACTAGCAGCTTTGCTAGCCACCCGAAAACTACGAGCTTGTTTTATCAGTGCAGCCACGATTGGTGCCGGAGTTACCGTGATGGCATCGAATGTTGGCCGCGAGAAGAACCGACGTCCTCAATGGCGTCCTTTCTATTTTCGTTGCAAAGGCCAACCAAAAATAAGGTCATAGCCGTAGGAGACCTTGTCTCAAGCTCAAGATCTCAAGCTCACAAGCAAGAAATCCAAGACCGAAAACACTTTTAGGTTCTCAAAATAAATTGTGCGTGTACAGGGTGTTACGACGATAATTGGAACACTTTTTTCCCCTGAGCGAACCGCTGCTCGGTTAAGCCACGCGTTTGCAGGTATGCCAGTGTAGTGTCGAATTGCTCTTCGTAGCTGATCTTGCTGGTGGCCTGAGGATTTTTTGGTGATCCATAGTGTTAAATCGTCTGCGTACAGTGCGTGGGAGACATCTTATGTGGAATTGAGCTGGGCCGGTAACCCCGATAGATCGATGTTGTAGGTGAAATCAAATCACCGAGCTTTCTTTCGTGGGTACCTTTGGCTGGTGTGCTTAACTTGCCAGAGATATGGGGGACCCAAGTGAAAGGTGGCGGTGCGATCTGTAAAAAAACGCACGCACATAGTTGTATGCGGGGGCTTCACAATTGAGCGTTTGGAACCTGTTGAGAATGGCTGAATGGGTGAAATTAGCAAACGTACTCTGTATGTCAAGTGCTAAGATGGAGCTGGGTTGAGTCTTACTCGGGTTGTTGATAATGAGCTCTTTTAAATTGTAAATGGGCATCTTCGGTCGACAAATGAGGTCTAAAACCAAACGTCATACGAGGCAGCATATCGAATCCTCAAGTAGTCGGTGAGCCGGTCTGTAACGAGGTGCGCGAAAAACTTGCCGACGCACGATGTTAGAGAGGAAGGGAGCAGCGTATCAATAGCGATGGGCTTGTTAGGCTTGGGTAACAGTGTTATTTCGGCATGTCTCCAGTGCGCCGGTACCGTGCCCTGAGCCCAGTGGTGGTTGTAGCACTCCAGAAGCGACTCCTGGTGTTATTCGTTAAGGTTCCGTAGAAGGCCGTAGGTTATCTTGTCGTGGCCGAATGCTGTGTTGAGGGTTAACTTGGCTAAGGCTTGATCCAGTACGGTGTTAGTGAACGGGGAGTCGAGAGAGGGATTGGGCGCTCCCATGTAATCTGAGTGGGTGATTAATGTCGTATCATCACCGAAAATCTTGGTGCATACTTGGTCCAGCCGTTGGTCAGGCGTGGGCAGGAGGCGGGAGACGTGTTGGGCCGTCGATGTCTTTGATGGTTACGAGCCCCTAAGGTGCCTCAGTATACGTCATCTTGGTCGTGAGTGCCTCCTAATTGATTGCAAAACGTGCTCCAATTTTGGGAGTGCAACTGTCGGGCGTATTGCTGAGTTCTGAGGAATTTTCCGTTTCAGAGTCTGTTTGTGCAGGCCTCTTCTGGCTGCCCAGAGGTGTTTGAGGTGGTTGTCAACGGTTGGGGTATCAGAAGTTAAGGCTATGTGCTTAGTGTGGGCCTGCTGTAGTTCGTATAGGCGCTGCGACCACAACTCAATGCTCTCTGTTGGTGATGGCAGGATTGTCGGGTCCTGTCGGAAGTTAGGCCAGTTGGTGAGTTTGGCAGTGCCGATTCGGTGCCGGCTTATTGCATGTGAGAGCGTGAGTTTGCCCAGAGTATCAGGCAGGGTCTTCCAGGTTAGTTGGGGCGTATTTCGGGCAAAGGTAAGGTCGGGAATGGTATACCCATGCGCGTCGGTACCGTTAGGTGGTTGCATAGCATGAAGCTATTAGAGCTGCGTAGCATGTATGTAAGCTGTGCCCCTTTTAGAAGCATGAGAGTATCCCTACGTTATATGAGGGGCATTGAAGTCTCCTAGTAGAAGTAGTGGGTTGTTGCCCGCACGCTTCACTGCTTGTTGGAGTAGGTTTTCTATGGCTGTTAAAGGTCGCGGCGGTGGGCGTTAGAGGTTCATGATAAAAAGGCTGCGCCGGCCAGTTTGCTTTGGAAGTATTTTCGCGAAGACATGGTCCAGCTGAGAGGTCAAAATTATCGCTTGGGGAGGAAGGTTGTGATTCACCAGAATTTCTGAGAGGTGGTTGTTGGGGTTGATGAACGTGTCACAGGCCCTTAGAGATACAGTTTGGGTATGGGTCTCCTGTAAAGCAACGACGTCGGGGAGGGATGTCGTTAGGAGATCGATGGCTGTTTTTTTTTCATTTGAAGAAGCGGCAATTCCATTGGTAAATGACAAGGGGTGGACACCCATTATTGCGGCGGTGGTGGGTCATGCGGCATTCGGGTTCTCTTGGCTGAGGGAGGTCGTTATTACCTTTTCTTTAAAGCGTTTTTTCCCGAGATGTGATTGCTTGCACTGATTCCAATGTAGCTGCCGTATCGGTACAGTGAACGTGGCACACTGCGTGCCCACTATATGCCCTAGTCCTGTCCATGGTCGGGTTGTTCATCAGCCAGGTTCTGTGCCTGGTCCAGTCACTGAGAGTACATTCAGAGAGAGAGTATGAAGTGCCCCAGTTAATTCTTATGTTAAGCTGATACTGATCCCTACCCTGCTCATCATAATCATGCTGGCCATCAGGATGGCCGACTTTACGCCGCCTACGTGCAGAGGCATTACAGAGCAAATGAAATCGGCTCGACAGGGTCACGTTCCGTGCTCTGTAGCTACTGCTTGAGTGGCTTCGTCTTGCCACACAAAAGGCGATCACAAAGTGGTGCCGGAATGTGGCATCCTCGGGTTCTCTATTCCGGCTCGTTCCTATACCATGCAGCCTACAGCTTTCTTTTCGTTCTCCTGTTTCCAATTGTTTAATAGGATTTGCTGGCTAAGCACAATGCTTCTTGGTCAATCCCCTTAAGCAGGTATGCGTTGTTTTCTTCGGACCCCCAAAACCACTATCATCATCATCGTAATCATCATCATCAACCCGGTGTTGGCTCGAGCTTGCTGTGGAAGTCGCGTGCGGCTGGCTCTGTGCTTTTGTCTTTTGGAGGCAAGAAGCTAGGCCATTGCCATGGGATTGTTTGTAACGCCATCCATTCCTTCATTTCAAAGACGGCTCGTGGTGGTGGTGGTTCCAGTGAAATGGCGCGTACCCACTTAGGGGGATTGGCCAGGAAATGGGCGCCTTACCGAAAGAAATTAGGTAATTTTTGAAGGGAAAGAAAAATTTTTAATTATTGGGATGGATTAGCAGTAGATGAGTAGAGAAATAAAAGTAAGGAGATTAGAGAAAGAAAGAAAAAAAGGGAAAAACGAACTTCATTTAATGAAAAATGGAAGTAAGAAACACGAAGAAAGTGGTACAGACGACGCAGTGAGTTGGCGCGTATATTCTTGACAAGAAAATCCAGTTAAGCTAAATGCTGTCTAGCACGGCAGACGGCCTGATTCCAGGATGAATGAGTGCAACGCACTGCAAAGATCCCCGTGGCAGAATCCCAGTTCCTTCGCCCCGAATGACAAAATAACTGTAGCAGACAGCGGGAGGTTTAGCCGGCTGCATGTACTTTCTAAGTATCTTCGTCTTATCGAGGAGAACCGTCGGCAGGAGAAGAAGAAATGGTCGATTGTTTCTGGTTCTTTGCAAAAGGCGCATAACGGCGACAGGGCCAGATTAGAGCGGTGCAAGTAATAATTTAAATTTGGCACGCGACAGCGAAAGCTAGTGAGGGTTACTTCACAAGCTCGCGACTGGCTTATGCTGCACTTCCATGAGTACCGGAGGTGCTCGAGCTCCGAGTCGTCGTAAGCAGAATCAGGCAGACTTTGAAGTAAGCACAGCCTACGGAAGCGAGCCGAAGTTATGAGGGAAATGGGCGGCAGAACCTCCACTACTGGACCGCCCAATGCCATTCCCGCCAGAGCATCCGCCGATTCGTTAAGCCAGATACCTGCATGTCCAGGTACCCAGACCAAACGAAGTTCACGAAGGGAGGAAGGCGCTAAAGAAGCAAGGACTCGACGTAGGGGGGATGAAGTTGAAGAAGTAAGGGCAGAACAAACAGAAAATGAATCCGTGAGAATTATTGCCTGTCGTTTCGAGGAACCAAGCTTACGAAGGGCCAAGACTATTGCGAGAAATTCTGCGTGGAAAGATGTAGTAAAGTTAGGCAGCCGGAGGGAAAAGGCCCAATCTAGACCGTCTGCCTTGCTAAAACGATTCCGATCGCGCTTTCTCGTTCCTCTTTCTTTTTCTATTTCTCTTTGAATCTTCGTACTAAATTCTTTCTTCGACTGTACTGTTTTGCCTTATCTGGTTCTTTATAAGAAAAAAATCTTGGCAAATCCCCCTGAGTGGGTATGCGCTAGTTTATGGGTTACCATCACCGAAACATTCCAGAATAATTTTTCTGAACATCGAAGCCGACGGGCTAACCAAAACTTGCTAAGAAGGCAGCATTAAGAGCTTCGTGAAAGACACCCTCAAACAGTAATTTGCTTTTAGCAGTAGAGTTAGAAATGGTACGTGTTGCCAAGTTTTAAGCGTTATAAGTGATTATAGCGAATGTTAACGGTGTTGCCGGATTACGATTAATGTACGGAATGTTTGGTACAAGAACCGACCTCCCCGACGATGTCCCTTCCCTTTTCGTTGCAAAGAAAAAGCCAAGCAAGAAGCCATTGACGAAGGAGGAGGTACGTAAATCTCAAGCACAAAAAGAAAGACAAGAAAGCCAAGGCCGAGAAACCTTTATCAGTTCAGAAACAAAATTAGTACATCAATATTCGGCAGACATGAAGACCCCAACTGGCAATTTTCTACGCTGCCTGGGGCTTTACAATGACTGGTACTCCTTAATAAACGCCCCAAGGCTTCTGCACGCCCTCCATACCGTGAGCTCGTGCACCGGCCGCATTTTCGCTCGCATTCACAGCTTCGGCCCGAGCGTTCCAAGGAATCGGCGGCCATTGCGCCCACAGCCTCCCACAGGCTAGCTGGAAAGAACGGCGGCTGGTGACCGGTGTGTGCATTCGCCGGGTTGGACTAGCGTCGGTGTAGACGCCCGCGATTCGCACAGGCCAGGCAACACTCGCAACGCGCCCGAGGCGCTCCTCGTCCCAAGGCGCGCGGGAGGTAGCACACGCACGCAGCGTCGGTACCGTAGTTCGGACTTGAGGTGTGTGCCACGACCACGCGCGAGTTGGGGAACGGGGGGTCGTGGTGCGGCCACGCCTTTGCAGCGAAGAAGAGGCCCCACTCGGCTGCTGCTCCTGGGCATCGTTGCACGTCCGGTTCGCGCAGACGGAGCAGTGGCTGTGGCCATGGCCTGCGGTGTGGGGTCGACGCTGGTAGCGCCCAACGCCGTACCCCCCTGCCAACAGCCGCTGGTTGTCACTGGTGCGAATCAGCAAGGGGAACCAAGGCACGACGTGGCGGCACTGTCTTCCGCTTGCGGCGGGCATTGGGACCCGGTGAGACGCAGCCACTCCGGTGCGGCCGTGCGCCCGCTGTTCCATCTGCGGCAAGGCAGGCGTGAGCGACGTATACGGGATATCGTTCTGGCCTTTGAAGGCGAACTGGTCGCTGGCCGATGAGATGAGCACGGGAGGAGCTTCGTACTGCTCGGTGACCAGAACTGCGCGTCCACCTTGTCACATCGAAGTGCCGTCGGTGCCAGTGAATGGGCTTTTGGATCTTCCAGTCACGTTGTTCTCGCAAATGCACCAGGCTAAAGGTTCCGGGGCGTAAAGAGATCTCGGTGGCGGCTGAGTTTGGAAAACTCCCAAATCTGACGGGTGCAATGAATCAGCGTTCGACGGAGCCTCGCGCAAGTTGTCGCCGCGTGCTCATCGTTGTCATCGTCGTCGTGCGCAATGACGACGATGACCACGACGATAATGGTAAGCATAAGTGCCCGTGTTGGTATTAAGAACTCAGATTGAACAGCTGCTCATTTTGAGACTCGGCGTACAAACTTTGTTGTTTTCCACTTTATGTAAACAAGTTCATACTCTGTTTTTATAGGTTGTGACATCTGGATCCCCTTTCATCTTCTTTGTCCTCCATTTTGAGGTTTCTTTTCACCTTTTATACCTTGTTCAGGTGCACGTGTAGGCGATTGTAAACGGCAAATGAACTCTTTGCTTGGAATGAAGGACCTAGCTTCTTCCACACGCATATGCTCTTGCTGTTTCTCTTCAAGCTGGTATTTGACTGCCTTGCTCGAAATGTGTCGACTAACGTATAGCTTGCCATTGTCATCAGCGTTATCATTATCACCACCACTCTCACCGTTCAAGGGTGGGCGAGCGCGAGCCGTAACCTAGCCCTAACCAGCTACCCCGTTTCTCCGCCAATCCCGCGAGTGGATATGTGCCGTCAGTGGTGGAGCTACAAGAACAACAAATGCAATTCCATTTCAGCCGTCGGCCCTCGAGATTTCTGGAAATGGGCGGACATCGGGACCCCTTTGAGCCTTTCATCAGCGTGGAACCGTTAGCTGGAGGCTTAAAAATGTAAGAAACAGCGCAGAGGACAGGACGTAGAGTAGACGACAAACACGCGGCGCTGACTAACAACCAAGTTTTATTGCTTGCAGGCGGCTTATATACACATCTACACAGCAATGAAAAGGGAAAAAAAGGAAAATACAGAGAGCAAGGGAGGCGGAAAATACACAAGTTATTGTCACATGGTCATCGATAAGTAAGGCCCAGTTAGACATTTGAAAGATACGCGATTTCATTTTCATAGAGAAGCACGGAAGGTTTGCTTACACATTTATCGTCCCTCTGACTAATGCAAAAGGCTTCAAAAATTTCACGTGTACGTTTGTTTGCATATCTTCGAATAATACGACACTCATCAAATATTGGTTGGCACTTACACTGGCGACAGTGCGCAGCTAGGTGACCGCCGACATTCGATTTTAGTGAATTTGCACGCTCCTGGAGCCGTAAATTAATACATCTTCCCGTCTGACCCACACAGCTTCGTTTGCAATCCAGGGGGATTTCGTAAACGACATGGGTTGTGCTTTCTGCCTACCTTATTTACCATCGCACAGAGCTTGCTTAGTTTGTTGGGCGCGGACATAAGAACTTTTGCGCCCCCTCTTTCGGCAATCTTCTTAACTTTGTGCGATACCTGATGCAAGTAAGGAATGACGGTTGTACGGCGTTTTGCGTGCTCATTTTCTTCGTTAAGTAACGGCTTGTTCTGTTTTTGTTTCCGGAGAACCCGTAACAGGGATTCTGCTATGCTGGATAAAAACGGAGGCTGATAGCCCGCTGCTTCTAGTCTGCCCATTTGGGCGTCAAAACTTTGTTGGGCTGAGTGCTCGCACGACCTGGTTAATGCCGATTTCAAACATGAAGTGTACACCCCTCTTTTTACTATATTTGAGTGGGCCGAAGTAAAAGGCAAGAGAGCCTTTGGCGAGCGGGGTGCAAAACGCCAGCATACATGCTCAGGCCTGAACTTGATTGTGAGGTCTAAAAAACGTAAAACATTTTCATCGGGTAGTTCCTTCGTCAAGTTCAGGCACTTTAGTTCTTGCTGAAACACCTCAAAAATTAGATCGACGGAATTTCTTTCCTGGTGTTCATCAGTCTATTTATACAGAACAAGGTAGTCGTCCACGTACCGGTACACTTTATTCGTGTTTGCCGGCTTTAAAGCGGCCATCAGGCTTCTGTAATAGAGAGCTAAAAGCATGTCACTTAAAATTGGGGCGAGAGATGAACCTATGCAGATACCCTCCTTCTGAATGAACATGTTCCCTTGGTGACTGACAAGGGTGGCTCTGAGGTAGTAAGACAGAAGTTCCATAAAACTGTCTGTGGAAACCCCGCACGCGTTCTGAAATCTAACTGCGCCATACCGGTCTGTACATGCGCTGACCTCTACTAACTTCTGTGGCAACGAGTAATACAGGTCCTTCACGTCCACTGAAAAACCACTCACGTTTTTCGGGCGTGCGGTCAAAAGAAACTCATCGACCAGGTGGGGCTTCCTGACAAGGCAAGGGTCGTCGACTTCGATGCTTGAGAGCTCCTTTTGCAAGAAGGTGCTCAAGTGGCGTTGCCATGTCCCCCTTTCGGACACGATGACTCGGAAGGGGCATCCGCCCTTGTGAGTTTTTGCAGAGAAGACTGAGAGGGTGTTCCTTTCAGTCTTTCTTACGGAGGCTGCCATCTTGGTGAGACATGCTCCTTCACACAACTTGATGGCTCGAGACTTAATCTTCCCAGGATTAGCATCGGTGACTGGCTCGAAGTTTCCTGCAGTAGCCTTGTCTGCCTTTTTATTGTATACGTCACTGGAGACAACGCCTTGCATATAGGGCGGTAGTAATTGTACGGCATTTCGCAAATGTAATATACACCAAATACGAGAGAGATAAAATGCGAGAATAAAGTTTAGTTGACTTTAGTAAGGTGGTTTTTGAGATGTTCTGAATGCGTTTACAGTGGTGATGGTAAGAGAAACGGGAAGGAACTTGAAGAATAAGGGTAACAAGAAAAATTGCGCATGATGATTGCACCTCTTTTTTCCCCTCTTTCTGTCGAACTTCGCGGTCGCCCCCTTCGCCTCTTGACCGGACTCCTGGGCAGAATCATCTGAGGCCCGTTTCTCTTTCTAGCCATCACCACGAGCATCATGTTCGTCTCTCGGCACCTTCAAATGTCAAGGTGAGTCGTATTTCCCGTGCGGCCACGCGTTCCTTTGTCGCGGTTATTTCTCCTTTTTGGTGCACACTGCGTCGCCCTTTCTCAGAGCCAGGGTGTCGAAGCGCAATTTTTTCGCGTTAGGTTAGGGTTCGGGTTCAAACCTTTCGGGTTCAGTTCCTGATGGGTTCTGGAGCACCATGCCGTTCCGGTTCGAACCGGTT
>JABSTR010001121.1:0-100000 GCA_013339765.2 Haemaphysalis longicornis
AGGAAAGGGAAAAAAGGAGGCAGTTCCACCCATTGTAAAAGCTGTCAAAAGTATGGAGCAACGCAAGGTAGCCCTGGATTGTGTCGGCAGTATTTTTTTTTTTTAAGCTGATTTTCAAAAATTTCTGCTGTCTCCTTAAAAGGCCTTTGAAACACTTTTCTTACAGGTATTTTTCTGGCCCTACATCGGTTCTTCGTGTCGTTCAGATACAGCCGCAAAAAGAATTAGTATCAGGATCTGTGCGGAAATAAGAAAGTTGTTCAATTTTTACATCTACAAATACAAGCAAATGCAGCACTGCTTACACCACACCCGAAACCTCTGCATATGAGAATTCAACGAGGGAACCCTGCGCACCCTAACATTGGCTGAACTTGCAATATTTTGCACATGTCATTGTATTGGACTAAGTAATGCTTTAGATCGTATTTATTTTTTTTCCCTAAAGCATTTCCGTTCCTTTTTTGTTACATCTACCAATGCTCAATGGTCTGGCAAACCTGAAGCACCACTTCAGATGCTTGAGCACACGATAATTACATTGAATGGGCTGAAGGCATCCCATTTTGGTTTCCCACACTTCCATCACGGAGGGCGCGTGTGACGGAATTACGGTATGACCTCACTACAGTGTCTATAAGTTTTTAACTCAAACTAAGCAGTTATTTGACGGGTTTCATAAAACTTTATATTGTGAAATAAAGAAATAAGAATGTTTGGGGCAATAAATAAGGATTGATTTTACTGACAAAGCTTCTGAAACCAACTGGCAAGCAGCGGCCGCCAGGGGCGCTGCTTACACCAGGAGTTTCCTCAGCAGAAATTTTCATCGCAAAAGGGACCTCCTAACCGGCCCCGAACGACACACCTCTCCCGTGTAGTACATTGTAACCTCCCCGTTTAGTGCAGATGTCAAAACACTGGGGAGGCCAGTGGAGGCGTTCTTTCGACCGCCTGCTGCCGGAGCTGAGCGGATGAGCTGTCTGGAGGCGTTAGGCCTAGCATTGCAGCAGAAATTTTGCGACCGCTTTCAGTGAAAGTCCTGATGGTTACTTCTGTTGCCATTCTGGTTTGTATTACCGGCTCCTTTCGCGTGCTTTTCTGGGCAGTGGTTATGCCTATAGCTCTGGCTACGTGCATCACTTTGTGAATGCGCTAGTGCCACTTGCCGGGCCTCACGTGTGAAGTGATGTCACAAGTTCATGATGAGCATTGGAGGCACAGGGCTACATCCCTTCTTTTCCACCACGGGGAGTCATCACGCTGATGTCCATTTGCTGCACACCGCTCCGTGTGCTGTTCCGTTGCCGGGATAAATCAGACCAAATTGACGTATGTTGCATGCATCACAGACCGCTCATATTTCAGCCAGGGTATTCTCTCCAGTAAAGGAAGCACGGGTGAGACAGCTGTGCATATTGCACAGTTTTGATACAAATTTGTTTTCCTGTGCCAGACTGCTCCAAAAGCTTGAAAATTGCAAAAATTGCGCCAAACTGCTCCGAAACAGTCTGAGAGCCAACCTGTCAGTTTCAGTGGGAAAAAATGCTTACTAACTCCCTTTAGGTGATGCTGTTTGTAAATGTTTATTTGATTGATCCTTCAAGGGGCACTGACACAAAAATTTTGCATCTTGTTTTTTTTTTTTTGTTGCGATAATTAGCTAGTGACCTACTTATAACCTGCAGAAACCTCATTTGCTTCAGCGTGCGACGGTTGTTTAATTAGAGGCATTTTCAATGCGGCCAGTCGCAGTTTCGGTTTTAGCGGGTGCCGCGAAACGATGAATTTTGTGTGAACAAAGCTGACCACGTGACCGTCGAAGGATATCACAGAGCAGAGCTGCCGTAGCACTGTCGAATCCGCATCGCCGGCAGTTTCTGCGAATGCCCCCACGTACCGGTCTCGTGAGGCGCTTAATTAAAAAGCGGCCGTGGATGTGACGCAGGCACTGTGAGTGCAAATGCTACCGCGGCTAAAGAACGACGCGCGACGCTTGAGACATTGGGTGGCAAGACGCGCGCTGGGAGCAGCCGGCCGGTCTGCCTACAGGTCTGCCTACAGATGTGTTTGGCTTAGCACTGCGGCGGATATTCGATTGCCGCTCTCGTAAGCGGTGCAGATGACAATATTTAATGCAACCCGCCATCGCATCATTAAATCCTTTCTCATATAAGCTGTCATGGTTGCGACTTGGGTACAACTTCGTGCAGCGGTAACAAGCTATCACTCGAGCTACCTGCGGCGGCCTGGGCCACTTCGCTGCCGTGGCCGCCGCTTGCACAGCGACCGTGCGGCTCGCTCAGGGGCAGGGTGCGCACAGGTCCTTGAAAACCTTGAATACCCTTGAATTCCAGAAGTCTGTTTTCAAGGCCCTTGAAAACCTTGAATTTTTTACAAGTCCTTGAAAAGTCTTGAATTTCTTGAATTCTAGATTTAATTTAGTAATTGTCATCAAGAAAACGGACTTTGTTGCTGAACTTTTGTTCTTGTTTAATCATTCTGAACCGCAGTCAAGAAAACACCGGTTTTTATACCTCTGTAGCCGATTCTGTTAGGCAGCTGGCAACACTGAAGACAACGAGCCGTTTCCATCCCCATCGCTATCGCATCGCTACCTCGCCATCACTCGCTGAGTCATACGGCCGCGTCCGTGCGCTAGTATTCGTCTAATCGTGATTTCAGCGCTTTTTGAACGTGGCTTCTTCGGTTCAGTGAAAGTGATGTGTTGATATGTGAGACAATGCCCGGGAAAAGCAAGTTTCAGACTACGTGGCTCCACCATGACGACTACAAGCAGTGGATTGCACCGGACACAACAAGTCCGCATCGGGCTAAGTGCAAGCTTTGCTGCAAAACCTTTGATGTGACTGCCATGGGTGAATCGGCTTTGAAAAGCCACATGAAAAGTGCCAAGCATATTGCTGCAGTGAATATAACGCAAGGTCGCGTGTTGGACAGCCATCTCACTGCTGTCGCGAGAGAGACAGGGCAGTCCGCTACCACGGCTCCGTTGCCGTCACCAAGCCTAAACGACGCTTGCAAAACGCACGAGCTTGTTACTGACGCTGAAATTATTTGGACTCTGAAAGTCGTCACATCCCACATGTCGTACCGGATGTCATCGCAAGCAGGGGAGTTATTTCAGCGCATGTTCCCGGACAGTGAAGTGGCAAAGGCGTTTTCGTGTGGTGAAAAGAAATGCGCCTATGTGACATGTCATGGTCTGAGGCCTTTCTTTCTCTCAGCTTTGCAGCGAGAGATAGAACAGTGTGAAGTTTTTGTGGTACTTTTCGATGAGTCGGCAAATGACTGTCTCCAAAGCAAGCAAATGGATGTGCACGTGAGGTGTTGGGACTCCGCTCAGAAAGTGACGACGAGGTATTATACCTCCGTTTTTCTGGGGCATTCTACAGCTGATGACATCCAGGAGAAGTTGCTGAGTGCCCTTGAGCCATTGCCCCTTGCAAAAGTTCTTCAGATATCTATGGATGGTCCAAATGTTAATCTGAAGTTCTTTAGGCACATCCAAGTGCACTTGCAACAAAATTACCAGGTTCAATGTGTGGACTTAGGCACTTGCGGGCTTCACACAGTGCACAACGCTTACAGGGCAGGAGTTTCAGCAACTAAATGGGGACTTGATTGCCTGTTGTCTAGTCTGAATGCACTTTTTGAAGATGCCCCAGCACGGAGAGAGGACTTTTCTGCAGTCACCGGCCAGCACACTTTTCCTCTCAAGTTTGTCGCCCACCGGTGGTTAGAGAATGTCCCTGTAATTGAGCGAGCGTTGTTGGTGTGGTCTGACATCAACAAGTACATTGAGGCTGCTAGAAAAAAAGCTGTCAACCTGCCTAAATGTGCCTCGTTTAACAACTTGTTGGAGTTCAGCTGTGATGCTTTGCTCCCAGCAAAGTTGAATTTTGCATTGTGTGTGGCAAATGCACTGAAGCCTTTTTTGGTAGAGTACCAGACAGACAAAGCAATGGCCTTTTTCCTCGCAAGGGATTTAGAGACTGTTCTAAGGAAGCTGTTCACAAAGTTTCTGAAATGTTCAGTCCTGTCTGCCAAAGGAATCGTGGGCCTGCTGAAGGTCGACCTTGAGAATGCTGAGAACCATATTCCACTAGAAAAGGTGGATATAGGCTACAAGGCAGAGCAAATCATCAAGAATTCTCATGCAAGCGCAAAGGATGTGTTTCAGTTCCGGATGGAATGTAAACAGTTCTTGATCTATGCCACAAAGAAGGTTCTAGAGAGAAGCCCCCTGAAGTTTGCATTTGTTAGGGGCCTTTCTTCACTGGACCCAAGACAGATGTGTACAAAGCCAGACGAATGCCTTCCTCTTTTCAGAAAAGTGTTGGATACCCTCATCACTGTGGGTAGAATGGCTGACCACGTTCGAGACACAGTGTTGGCTGAGTACACGGAGCTCCTGCATGAGCAAAAACATAAACTTAGACAATTTGACAAGGGCACTGATAGGCTGGATGAATTCTATGCTGACCTCTTGAAGTTCAATTCAACCTACTCGGAGTTGTGGAGCATTGTGAAACTTCTGCTTGTCCTCAGTCACGGCCAAGCAACAGTTGAACGTGGATTCAGTGTGAACCGGCAGGTGTGCGTAGAGAACTTGAAGGAGCTTTCATACGTGTCGCAACGGGTTGTGTGTGATGCGGTTGAGAAGGCAGGTGGTGTCCTACAAATTCCAATCACTAAGGAACTGAGGATTGCTGTGTCGGCAGCTAGGCAGAGGTACGGAGCATACCTGGAAGCCCAGAAAAAGCAGGACCTTGATGCTTCAAAGCAGAGGAAAAAGCACTGCATAGAGGAAGAGCTTGACGCAATGAAAAGAAAGAAACAAAAGCTGGAAGCCACAATTGATGACCTCGTGGCTTCTGCAGATGCCTATGCGGAAAAAGCAGAGGCAGAAAATGATGTGACACACATTGTCAAGTCAAATAGCCTCAGGAAGACGGCAAAGGACAAGACAGCTGAGCTTCACTCGATCAAGGTCCAAATTCAGCAAAAGCGACTGGAGCTCCCCTGAAGAGGGTGGCTAGGAGGAGCTGCTTAATTTTTTTTTTCTTTGTGCAGTTAATGCTATTTGGGGCAATAGAACAATTTTCTATTGTGTGTGACATGAACAAATCTGCATTGTGATATATGATAAACCTATTCTTATTTTTTCTGTTCAGTGCAAGCAAATTTGCATTGTGAGATTTTTTTCTTTGTGCAATAAATATGTCGGGCCTTTTGAAAACCTTGTCTGCAGATCTTTGATGTAAAAAAATCAAAATAACCTCGCGCAGAGGGCCTTGAAAAATCCTCCCACAGGGGCTTGAAAGTCCTTGAAAACCCTTGAATTTTTCTCTTCGAAACCTGTACGAACCCTGAGGGGGCTTTTCGTGCCTGCGGCGCGTTTTCACGTCCAATGTAAATAAAAAGTTATAGAAACAGAGTGCCTGGAATCGCTGTAGAACTTTGGTCGCGGCCAGCTGCCCGATGAGCTGACGAAATCACAGCGCCTCTGCCGGTAACGATCGGGTCGTTCGTTCTCGATAGCAGAAGCTCCTCATAGCCAGGCAGGGGTTTGCGGCGACCGAGGGTGTGCGCTGCATAGCCTCAAGTTTGTCGATGAGGTGGCTTTGGTGTGGGGACCACACGGAGGCGCAATGCTCGAGCCACGGCAGCACAAGGGCTGTGTACAGGGCCCTAAAAACCTCAAGGCCACAAGGACGGGAGATGCGAGACACAAATCCCAGAATGCGGTCGGGCCTTGGACTCTGTGCTGCTGATGTGAGCAGAAGAGTCGAGAGAGGGACTGAACGTTGCACCCAGGATGGGAAGGGTCAGGGCGGTCTTCAAGGGGACGTCTCCGAGGAAGGGTTCTGAGCATGCAGCAGCTTTGGTATGGCTGATGCGCATAGCAGCGCTCTTCTCGCTGCTGATGTGGAGCAAGTTCCGTGCGGGCCCAGTTGTGCACCGCCTGGAGGTGTTGCTGTTGTAGGGTGGCAGATGATGATGGAGATGAGACTGTCATCAGAATCGTGGTGTCGTCAGCGTACTGCACTAGCAAGCTATCAGCATGAACCGGCATCAGCATGAACATGGCCGCTGGGTGGAGCACTTGCTCATGGTTCAGGCTAGTTCACTCTAGTTCAGCCAGAGCGCTCTTCAGCAGATTTCTAGTGTGGGGGAGGCTAGGTTTACAATTAATTGTTTGATCTGTTGGGGGAAGTTGCGCCACTCGAAAGACGGAGTTTGTCAAAAACAACATGGTGCCCGCGAATTCGCCGTGTTACGTCCTTGAATGTGAGGTGTGGTGCATGCTTGAAGTGAAATTTCGGACTCATTGCAGTTGTATAAAACACTGAGTTATTGCTGCCTTTGACAGTGACCTTGCAAGCGGCGGGAATGGGACAGTCGACACTGCAGAAGGGGCGGCGCAGGCTACATTGCCGCAAAATGTTCAAGCAGTGTCCGATGGAGGGACCGACTATTATTGCACGCTGGTAATATTGGTTCATCTATCTGAAGTGAAATTTAATGCCACAAGGGAGGTGGCTAAACATACCAATGTTACTGAAATTACGATCGTAGTGAACGTGCACCTTGGGGATTAAAATGGGAAAGCTGGTGGGGTGTGACGACTGTCACCTCGTTTTGCGCAACTTTTGCTGTGGCTCTACACTTGTGCATAATGCTGAGTCTTTTGATTACAAAATAATAATTTCGACATTCGCATGATAATAAAAATGCCTTACGACTGCTTAGTTTTTCAATTCGATATTCTCAACAGCACTCCACGCTATCTAAGCTTAAGAATTTAAAAATGGTTTGTGCAGTTAGTACGTTGTGATACGCTAATAGAAAAAAAAAACTTTTTTCAAAGGCTGTTTCAGTGTTATGTACGTTCAAAACCGAATAAAAGGTGCACTCCCCCCCTCCCCCTCACCCGAGTTGCCAGAAATGTGATTTTTTTAGGCTCCTAATATGACGTATTTAATGTCGTTCTTCTGCTCCAAAATTGAGATTTTGCTGCTCCGAAAACTGCTCCCAAATCTGATTCAGCTTTCTCACTCCTGTTCCTAGAACTGTGTAATAATGTTTGCACAGAAAATTAATGTCGGTACCCCCTTAAAGGAAGCATAAAATCTTAGATTTAACTGCAGGGCGGGCGGTGCTGCCTGCCTCGGCTGCTTGTGTGCCCTTTCAAGCCGTGCTGCAATGAACCACTCTCCGCATTGCCTGGCATCTGCGTGCTTCACGAAGTGCGTGCCAAAATCGCCCACCTGAATTGTATGTGGCAACGCCAATCCTTGGCAGACATCAGCGCTGGTGCAACAAGTGGTGTAGTCAGTGAGCACCGCAAAACAGACGGCCGTCTCGACGTTTGGGGATGTGCTTTTGCCCTGGGAAGCGCTGTTCCATTCACCAAAACACAACCGCACATTTTCCTCTGGTAGCAGTCAGCTTGCGTGATGCAGATTGAGCCAAGCTGTTTCTGTTGGAAAGCCATGACCAAAACCAACTGTAATGCCAGTGGTGCACCGTTTTCATGACCACCAACTCGGCCTGTGTTGGGGAGATTGTGGCTGTGTGGCGGCTTGTTGAGCTAAACAAGGGAGTTCTGGCTAAATTTCTCAAAGTACTGTAATCCCTCGTTATAACGAAATCAGCGGGACGGCGAAAAATTCCATTATAAGCGGTATTTTGATACATATAAGCGACCATACAAGAAAAGCTAAAGTAGCTGAGATTGCGCTACAAGTGCAAAGAATAAAAACTCAGTGCATTGAGTAAAGCAAAACTTTACTCGGGTGCAAAAAAGGCAATGAGCTTTGGCTGTTCATGTTTTTGCGGGCGGCGGAGCAACCCCTGCTGCAGTTGGACCAGCAGTGACTGGCACCCGAACGCCTCGCAGACTGCTAAGCGAATGAGGAGGGGAAGGCAGTGGCCACGTTTATAGGGGGGAGGCAGGGGCATCCTGAGGTGTACAGCTGTGAACTTTGCTAAACAAGAGGTTTTCCTCGCCCTCCTGTCAACGGCACTGCTCATTCCACGCTTCGAGTGTCAGTGTTCGCCCACCGTTGCGTCCACGCCATTGACCAATGTCTAGGGATAAAATTCAATCACCATACCACGCTTTTGGACCGTTTGTTTGAAGTCGAATGGTGCGAATCGAGCATGACCGGCTCGAGAAAATCTCCCGGGAAACACCAGCTTGTTAACCCACCATGCCGACCCCCTGACTCGCCGCTGGGTCGCCTCCGCTTGCCACTTCACTCTAAGCGGGTCCAGCTCTTTGTGCGCTCGAGTAATGGGGTCTAAAACGCATGCATTTGGGTTGGGACCAGACGAAATCTTGAATAAAGCGTTATTTCGAGTAAAGCGAGTTCGTTATAACGAGGGGTATGAGCATCACGGGTATGGTCTGCAAGACTGTTCATGATAAGCAAATGTTATCGCTGCTGGAGTTTCTGAAAAACGGGAGCTCGTGCGTTGCTCAAATGGCTGAGGGGTTAACATACCAGACTTTTATCTTGAAGGTCGGGGGTTTGACCTTCTAGAGGCTTTCTCCTTCTTTTTTAAGTGCGAATGCACTTCTTAAGCGAGCCTGAATCGTCCGCCGCCGTCGTCCGCATAGCAACAGCTACGGGTGCGCGCACTCCTCGTCTTCCCTAGCAACGGGGGGAGATGGGCGCGCACTACTCTCCTCCTCCTCTCTCCACTCAGTGACTGCGGGTGTTGGGCGCCTCCTCTCCACTTCGGGCGGGAGAGCTCTCGCTCGCGTAGCGGGCGCTCCGCATTCCGACGCGTGAGGGCGCTCGTGTAGCGGCCGCGTGGCGCGGGAGGGTATTAGTCGAGCGCGCGCCGTCGTCGAGAACGGTCGCTGGTCCTGCATCTCGATAACGATGATGGCGGACCGGGCACGTACCAGCAATAACGAGTGAAATATCTTTCTTTGTAGTTGTGTGCGTGTGTGTAATCTCTCGACTACTCATTAAGATCACGATATCCACCGTAATCGCGCAATCAACAACCGTGCATTCGCACTTACACACTCTCCCCCTCGGGGAAGTGCGAGGGAATTTTTTTTTTTCTTTTTACTCTGAACACGCGCCTGTTTTTCACCCTTCTGTGAATGCACAAGTAGAGTTTGCGTCACGCATCAGTGGCAAGGCAGCACAAACACTTCACGCTTTGTATCACTGCGGGCATTCTTGGCGGTCAGTCTTGTCACAAGCAGCCGCCCCATTCACCAAGCATAGCTTGAAGGGTATGGCAGAGTTGGGAAGAATAAGCCTGGCAACACGCAGCAACAGGCAGGTGGTCTCTGCCCTTTCCAACTTGTAAGCGTTGTATCACCGTGGCTGGTGCGGTGCTGCCGAACGACGGCGTCAAGCGCAGACACGAGCTTCCCAGGTCAGACAACCGTGGGCTTAAATCTTCTGGAACGCACCGTTTCTCGCTGCCCTCGCTGATCCTGGATGCGACGTCATCGGTGAGAGTGGGAGGGAGCAGCAGTACCCCGGGTTTTGTGACAAAGGACAAGGTTTAATTTGCTTGTGTTTGTTTTTTTTGTAGATTTAATTAAAAATGGAATAACTCTTTCATTTCTGCGTAGATCTTGATACTTCTTTTTGCTTCTATCTCTCGCAACACGAAGAAGAGACCTGAGGCTTGAAAAGTACCTGAAAGAAAAGCGTTGCAGGGGCCCTTGAAGCAGAGTAAAAGGTGGCTCACTTCAGTCCGATTGTATTTTGTTTTTGCGGCACACGCCTCAGCAGGAGCAGACGGGCAAGTTTAAACAACCCGCAGCTTGCTTTGTGGCAGTCTCATGTCTCTTATGCTGCAAAGGAATCATTGTGGACACAAGGAACCTGAAAATGGAAAAGTTGCTTGGTGTCACGTGGAAAACAGAAATACCATAGCATATATACACGGTGTCTAGCAACTGGGAAAACCGGGGAAACCGGGAATTGGCAGGGAAAGGTTATGGCTGCGTCTGCTGCAACCCGGGACTTCCAAGCGGTTATCTACCGGGAGAAATCGGGGAATCGTCAGGGAATATTGTCAAAATGCTAACCCAGTCAGGGAAAATGACCTGAGAGCATGATAGAGTGAAAAATGAATAAATTCTACCCAGAATGGAGCGCGGACTCTGCTCACCCGACAAATCCAATCCAAGCTGGTGGGGCAGGTAGCAGCGCCACGGTTGACAAGTTTGGCCCCAAAAAAGTTTGTCCGAAGACCTCGTAGGCCTGGCAACCTCGAATAGTGCGCACTGGGTATGCGCTCTTGTTGTTTTTGACCTCGGTCTTCTGTCTGAAGGGCGTTGCCTTCCATCGGCGTTGTGTTTGCATCGTGCTTGCGCGCAGGAAGTCTCTGCACTCACGGTCTCTTCAGTGGCAGAAAAGTGCTCCTTTCAATCCGGACTGGACGAACCCGAACGGATTCAGAAGACAGAAATGCAAGTCCAGTTGGGTGTTGAGAAAAACGAGAAAAGTGTGGCTGCTGTTGTCAGAGAACTAGAAGAAGAGAAGCTGGAAGGCTGCTTAGATGATCGCCAACAGAAGCCAGTCTCCTGCCACAGGTGACGCTCTTAAAAGTAAGGTGTGCACTTCGAGAACCCTTGTGCAATGGCCGACGCTCTGAGGCAGCAAGAACAGATTTGTGTTTGCATAGACCTTGTGCAATAGTACACACTCGTGTCAGCAGCTGTAATTTGTGGTGAATAACTTATGCTTGCGCCCTGTAAATAAAACAGGACTTTGTGTTCTATGCTAATGGTCTTACATATGTCGCCGCCTCTGCTGCATTCTGGGAATTTTTTCCCTGAAATTGTCAGGGAAAACCTGAAAAGTCAGGAATTTGTTGTGATAATTTGCTAGACGACCCTGATATACGAACACAAATAAAAGTAGTAGTGTGAGGGCCTACCTGTGAGAAAGGTAGGGTGTTCCGTAAGGTTCGTTTGCAGTGAATCTGCCCTTCTATCAAACAGCCATCTGTGTATCAAACTGCTGAAAGAGTGGGGAAGCATCAGATGAGTTGTCTTCCAGAGCATTGTTCTAAAAACAGAGAACTTGTTTGCTGCTGGATGAAATTAATTGAGGGGTCTCCAGCCTTCCTATTTTTCTCTTCGCGTTTGAACATGCAACCTGCACCAGTGTTGCACATGTGGTGTCGCCAGAAGCTAGAGCCAAGCATATAATCCGCACCCCACTTCCAGCCTGCCGGGAAAGAAACAAAAATTCTCGCGTATTGCCCGCAAATTTGAAACAGGAAAGGCTGCACCAAAGCTATTCTGCTCAAGCAACACATCACAGACTACGTAGACAGAAAAAGCGTGCATTTAGCAAGTCGAATATACTGACGGCAAAGTGAAAGTCACAATTCACTCAGTGTCACTGTTCTCGCTAGAGTTATCACTTGAGCCGCAGTCCTCACTGTTGTACACGAGGTCATCTTCTGTTCCATTCATGTTTTTTTCTTCCTTGACCTTGTGTGGTTTGCGCGATCACTGCCATCAAAGGTTTAGTGAGTGTTACCGCGTAGGAGCTTCGCGGCACAACGTGCATTGCCGTGAAGCTACATTAAAGGAATAACCCCGTGAGTTATCCGCACCCGTACTTTGCCACTGAAATTTTCGCATTTTTGGTGGAGGTTATACACGCGGAAATGCAGCAGTTTCTTTACCATGCCTTTACCAGGGGTGAGACAGCTGCGCATATTGCGCACTTCTGATACAAATTTGTTTTCCTGCGCCAGGCTGCTCCAGAAGCTTGAAAATAGCAAAAACTGCGCCAAACTGCTCCAAAACAGTTTGAGAGCCAAGGATTTCAACGCTCCCACCAGTTTCAGTGGGGAAAAATGCCTGCTGACGGCACAATTTTCCAGCACCCCCAAGGTGATTCTGTTTGTAAAGGTTCAATTGATTGATCATTCAATGAAAAAAGCCGCATAAAATTGTCCCCAAAATAGTTTTTTTGAAGGTCACCATGTCTTGTTGCACATGTTATATTCTGTGCGTTTTTTTTTAAGTTTTCCCACCGAAAACCATTGCAAAGTCCTGTAGAAAAACACTTATGTGTGCTGAGGCGACAAACTATTTGGGCAAGCTGATGAAAAAAATGCCCCGTATCTCCAGAACGACATTACTGGGCGCCGCCTTCTTGGTGTGGTGAAGATTGGAAAACATGGCTGCCGGTCGAAGCAGTTGCTCGTGGTTCACGCCGATTTCTACTGTGGTTTTGGTTATGGGGGTGGCTGCGTTTACATTTAGTCGTTTGATCTGTTGCAGGAAGTTGTTCAACTCGAAAGACGGGAATTCATGTCGGCCTTGAGTGTGAGGCACGGTGCATGCCTGAAGTGAAATTTTGGACTCGTTGCAGTGTTTTAAAACGCTTAGGTATTGGTCCCTTGACAGCGAGCTTGCGAGCGGCGGGAATGGGACGATCGACACTGTAGAAGGGGTGGTGCAGGCTACATCGCTGCAAAATGTTCAAGCAAGGTTCGCCGATAGCGGGACAGGCTATTATTGCACGCTAGTAATAATGGTTCATTTATCTGAAGTGAAATTTATTGCCAAAAGAGTGGTGGCCAAACATACCAACGTTAGTGAACGTGCACCTTGAGGATTGATATGGGAGGGCTGGCGGGGTGCGACGACTGTCACCTCGCTTTGCGCGACTTTTGCCGGGGCTCTTACACTTGCGCATATAGCCGAGTCTGGGGATTCAAAAAAATAATAATTTCGGCATTCACATGGTAATAAAAATGCATTGCGAGTGCTTACTTTTTAATTCGATATTTGCAATGGCACTCCACGCTATCTATGCATAGAGCCTAAGAATTTAAAAATGGTTTATAAAAAGGTAGTGCAGTTCGTACATTGTGATATTATGGTAGAAAAAACTTTATTGAAAGGCTGTTTCAGTGTTATGTACATAGAGAACCAATTAAAAAGTGCACTTTTTGCCCCCCTAGTTAAAAATTTTTTAGGCTCCTAAGGTGACATAATCAATGTGGTTCTGCTCCAAACCAAGGTTTTTCTGCTCCAAAATCAAGATTTCGCTGCTCCAAAAACTGCTCCCAAATCTCATTATTAAGCTGTGTCCTCCCTGCTTTAGCAGCGCCATGATTGCCTTTCCGAGGATGGGCGAGATTTCAAGTGCTGCACTGGCAAAAGTGAGAGGGCAGCTTCCGACAACCCAGCAGCTATCTGCCAGCAATCACTACTGTTCTTTGGCTGCTGCTTTTTTTTGTGGGGGGGGGTGCGATGACTGAGAGGTTGCATTGCACAGTCAGTGGTGTGGGCAAAATGCGGAGCCGTGGGCTTTTGCCTGTTTTTCTGAGGCTTGGGTTGCCACGTGCAGGGGTGGGTTGTCTGCACAAAGGTGTGGTATGCGGGGTGTCAAAAGGGGGCACAGCAGGGCTGTGGAAATGCCCGGTTATTGTGGTGAGACAGGTATCGTCTGCAGCAGAAAAAGCGAAGAAGAGGCGTCAATCCATTTCCTCTGCCCCTGCTGCATGCAGGGTCCCTGGTGAAGCGTCGCTGGCAGCCCTGGAGGCCGAGCTGTCGGCCGGCTGCTCCCTGGCGCTGGCAGTCGTCTGGCAGGGGGACCAGCTCTACCTGGCCAACCTGGGTAAGGGATGACCGTGTGGCGCTCGCTGCTGCTGGATGCCGCACAGGCTGGCCCGGGTGCCCTTCCTCCTGCCCGCTAATGCTCCACCACAGCGACCATCGTGCAGCCTTTGCTCCCCAAGCGAGTGGGCCTGAGCCACAGACTGGCCGCAACTGATCATTGCACGGGCTCTGCAGAAAGAAGGGGTTAGGCAGGGAACCTGTGGCATGTAGTGGGCAACATTTCTTTGTCATGTGCGAGAGCTCTCGCGGGGCAAAAGATCGTGCTGTTTTGGGCTGCTTTCTGCTGTGGGAAAGCATTGTTCGGATCTGAAGATTTGCATCTAATTTTGTTGGGGAACGGTATGTGTGCGCTCGTCATTTCTGCCTACCCTTGAGTCGCATCTGGTTGCTTGCATTCCTCTTCCTGTCGCCCCCTCAACGTTTCATTTTCTGCCCAACTCTGCGAAGGCATTCCGGCAGTGTCACCCTGGTTGGGGCAGGCAGTGGCTGTGGGGGGACCCCCAGGCCTCTGTGCTTGTTCTTACTAGTTGCGAGCTGGGAAGCCCCCAGGAATCTCGTTTGCAATGGTCCGAAAACACGCTTGCTGTACAGTTTGGGTGACCTGTAGAAAAAAACTGTAGTTGTAGAGCTTATTCTTATTGATTTTCAGTGTTGTTTTGGGGTGCCGTCAGTGAAGGCTGTGGTGCTGTCTCGCACCGCAGGCGTCGGTGGCACGTTAGGAAGGAGGGTGTTGGCCAGACACCCTTTCTCGTCGTGCATCGCAGCAGTGCATGATAGGACATGCCCACTAAGTGGATTGGTTGACAGTCCACACTATCGGGGCTACACACAAACGCATGGTGTGGCCTGGGACGGAGATCGCCAGAATACTGTTCGTTCTGTGCTCACTAAGCGGGAGTCGCCAGTGTGCAAGAAGACGCTGAAGAATTTAGTGGGGGCAGTGGAAGCATGGAAGGAGTTTAATTATTGCAGACTGCGCTGGGAAATTGGGGTACATTAGCTAAGGGGTAACAAGAGCAACATTGTAAGGATCTCACTGCAATCACACTGGGGATTTATAATGGCATCTGAGTGAGATCTTGAGGCACACGCAAGCCAACCTTTCAGAAAAAAACACAACATTCTCAGAATTTCAGTCCATGAACGAGCAGCTTTTCCGTATCAGTTTGTAAGCAGTCTGTAAGCAGTTTGTAAGCGCCAGCAATTCACGAGGTTTGACTGGTTATGACTATTTAAACCGTGTGGTTTTCGCAGAGTCAGTGTGGACTACTCTGACGCCAGTACAGAAGGCTTTACTTGGGTCCTGTTATCTCACTGTGCCGCCTAATTCCGGCAGTCACATCACCGTTAGCGAGCTAAGACGACAAAGCGAGCCCATAAGATGCTCTGCACTTAAAAAAAAAAGCTCCAGCGTTCACCGTAATTGTGGCAACACTTGCTTGAAGCGAGAAAGACACGTCATAGCGTACGCCTTCCCAAGGTGATGTCCAATGATTATCACTTCCAAAAAAATGAAGGAGGTTTCACACATATAGCAACAATGCTGCAGTAAAGGTCGTTGCGACAGCGAAGAAGAAGCAAATCGGCTGCAATCGTGGACTTGAACCATCATGATGGTGGTGAAGGTTGCATAGAGATTAAGTACCTTTTAGTCTTAGGGTTAGTGTGAGCTTCCTCCGTGTATATTTTTATTTAATTCTGGCTCTTGTCACTCTGACAGTGGACATTAGCCCAGTGTCTGCAGGGGCTTATCAGGACGCTTAAGGGGGCCATAAAGGGAACATACAAGTTTGCTTCATTAAGAACACTGCTTTGTCCTGAGGACAGCAATACCAATGTCATCGCAAACTTGGAGCAAATAGTAGTAATCGAGATGTTGAAGGAGTGGGGGCTCTAGCCACTTTCCAGTGGTGTGTCTGTGATGTCACAGAATCTTGTTTGTGCGATTGAGAGCCACCAATGTAAGCCACTGGCAAGAGATATTGTGAAGATTGCAGTGAGGCCCCTAGTTCCGTTTAATTCTATCGCTTCAATGTTGGTGTACAGTTAACACTCCGACACCTGTGTTTATAGTGCTGGCCCCTACACGGGGCACCTTGAGCAATCTTGGTGGCGGTGTTGGTGACACCGCGGACCCCGAGCCCCCATACTCACGCTGTAATCCACTGTGGCTACGAGTTGTAAGGTGAAGGGCAAAAACCACAAACGGTGGCCGTTGGGGTCCGGGTCAAGCTCCGGCAGATGGGCTCCCTGTCTGTTTACCAGGCAGGGAGCTCCGGGACCTCTTCAGCTATCAGGGTAAGGCTTACAAAGAAAGCACCCCCGTCTCCCTGCTTTTATACTATGCTCTATGGTATAAGCCCCCTTCCTCCAAAGGTTCCGCGAGCCCGGATAAATTTTCCCTGGTTCCGCAGTCGCAAAGTCTTATATGGTGAACTTGAGGTGCGATCGATCTAAGGAACCTCCATTACTCACGCCCGAGTGTCAGTAAGCACATCTCGTCGCATAACAGAAACACGCGAGCTGCGCAATAAATCTCGCCAGCAGCTTGTAGCCAGCCAGACTCCGAAAACTGGCCACGTGGTTAAACTATTGTACTTGAATCTCGGCCTTATATTACCCCCATGCGCATTTCTCCTGTTTGGAGATAGGTGCCGCTAGCGTGCGCATTCACGTAAAGTCGACGGGAAAAAAAAAACGATACCCTTGCTTGCTTTTGAATTTATTGCACGTTAATGTAGCATGAACGGAATGAAAAATGGTGGGGGGGGGGAAGGGGGGGGGGTTCCTTGGCACTTAACGGAACTTAGCAGGGTTCCCTGGGACCAACATGCTTGAGAACCACTGCTCTATGGTATTGCCTAAACCCCCCCCCCAAACGTGATCCGTCCCTGAAAAGGGGTTGCACCGAAGTATCTTTTCCCCCATTGCCATCCTTAACCTTTCCTGAGCCGGATAATTTTTCTCGATTTCTTGTGATGGAATCACTCACTCCAGTCCACCCTCTTGCTTCACAGTCAGTCTTCTTGATCGCAAGATATCTTGAAGCAACAATAGGAAAATCGTATAAGTCCAAAAAACAAAGTTCTGGTGAACTACTCATCGAAATAAATTACAAGCAGCAGTCCACAAAGCTTCTAGCTCAGACTAGACTGGCTGATTTAGACATCAGGGTCACACCCCACCGGAGCCTCAACAGCTCGCAGGGTGTAATATCCGAGCCAGATCTCGCGAACGAAACAGATGCGAATCTCCTTGCCGGCTTGAAGGATCAGGGCGTCAGTGCCATGAGAAGCATCACCATCCGCAGAGACGACAAGGAGATTCCCACCAAGCACATCATCTTGACTTTTGACCGCGCAGTTCTTCGCAACATGTAAATGCGGGTTTTATCCGTTGCTCCGTCCGTCCGTACATCCCGAACCCGCTGCTCCGTTTTAAGTGCCAGCGGATCGGGCACGGTACAAACTCTTGCCGTGGCTGAACAACTTGTGCAAAATGCGCGGTACACGATCATGTGAGTGACCACTGCCCATTTGACACCCTCACTTGTCTGAACTGCTGGGGGCGCATGCAGCGTGCTCCCGTAAATGTGAAAAAATTCAGTTGGAAAAAAAGATCATAAACATCAAGGTCACTGAGAACATCAGCTTCCAGGAGGCAAGAAAGAGGTTCGCCTCTTTCCCTTTGGGGCGGTACACCGACGACGCCGCTCGCAGGGGGGTGGAGCGGCGTCTGGTTTCCATAGGGACCCAGTTCAGCAAGTCTGACCTGGTCCCTCCACCACCCCCTTCTGGGTTGCTTCAGGCAGTACAACCTGTCCCCATGCCGCTTGTTGAAGCAGCAGCAGCTGTGGTGTCAACCGGCTCTGTCGGGACCGGTGCCGCTCCCGTCCCTGCCTCCTTCCTCCAGTGCTTTGGAGGATGCCGAGGGGATGTGCACTGGGGGACCCGCATCGGCTCCCACCGCCACCGCACCGCCTGTGCCACCTCTGGTGCCCCTGACACCCTCGGCGGTGGCGGCTCAAACGAAGGGTCCCCGGAGGGGGTCCAAGTCCAGGGGCCCGGTCTGTCGGGCACCCCTCTGACATCTGACGAGGAGACGGATGTCGGGCCGTTCCTGCCTGCAACGCAGCCCAAGGAGCGGCCATCGACTTCGAAGCCTACAGAAAGGCCCAAAAAGCCCAATCCCAGAGTACCAGCCCCGAAAGACGACGCGTGAACACACACACTCCAGTAGCTCTCGCACTAAATAATTGCAAGAGAAAACATAATTCAATGGAAATGTAGAGGCCTTCTTAAAAATCTTATGACGATATGTATAAGATGCTGCATGCCAGTCAGCCAAGTATCATGTGTCTCCAAGAAACTCACCTCAATTCCAAACAGACAAATTTCTTAAATAGGGGCATGGTATTCAGAAAGGACAGGGTTGGCTGCACCCACTCTTCGGGCGGTGTGGCCATTGTCGCCCAGGAAATCATTAGCATGCCACCCTCTGTCTTTAAACACTGTCCTTGAGGCTGTAGCAATCTGTACGGTAATGTTTAATAGGTTGATAATGGTATGCTCTATTTACATCTCTCCTGATTTTGCACTTCTGAGCTCCAATTTCGAGGCACTGGTTGACCAGCTCCTCGAGCCATACATCATCACAAATGCGCACAACTCTCTTTGGGGTCCTCCAGAACGAATGCCTGAGGTCGCCTGATAGAGAAGTTTCTTACATCCTCTGGAGCATGCCTTTTCAACAAAAAACAGCCTACATACCATAACTTAGGACACAATACATACTCACATCTTGACTTGGCTATTGGCTCCGCAGTTCTCTTTCCATGTCTTGAGTGGGGTGTGGGCACGGACCCATATGGTAGTGACCATTTCCCCACTTCATTAACGTATATAAGTATAGGCCCGAGCAGTCCATCTTCCCATGAAAAGTTTAATGAATCAAAAGCAAACTGGAGCACATTCACACAAACATCTCAACTACCCCACACATCCATAAAACACCTACACATGGAGGAAGCCGCCCAACTCGTCACGGCGCACATCCTCGACGCTTGCCAAAAGTCTATTCCCCAGGCCTCCAGTGCGTCCTGCAACCCAAGGAGGCCCTAGTGGAACGAGGACTGTAGGCGGGCGTGACAGGCCCAGAACAAGGCATGGGGTGGCCTTCGCCGGTACCCCACGTCGGATAACCTCATCTCGTTTAAACGGGCAAAGGCCTTTGGAAAGTGTGTGCGTCGTGAGGCGAAAAGGGAGAGTTGGCGCACCTTCCTTACATCCATTAACTCATACACAGACACTCACAAGGTATGGACAAGAATACGTAAACTTGAAGGACAACATACACATAGCCTGCCCCTGGTCAGTACAACAGGGGACACACTCGAAGACCAGGCTAACACGCTTGCACAACACTTCCAACACGTTTCCAGCTCTGCGCACTACACAAACACTTTCCTGAAACATAGAACCGCTTGTGGAAAGAAGTACGATACAGGTCAAAATCTGGTTACAATTCTGAATTTACACTCTTATAAGTTGAGGGCTGCCCTGAGCACATGGAAACCTTCAGCTCCAGGTGCAGGTAATATTACATACACCATGATACATCACCTACACCTGGACACTCTTGAAACACTCCTACACCTAAACAATAAAATATGGCCTTCAAGGCAAATTCCAAAATCTCGGAGGGAGGCCATATTAGTGGCTTTCTTCAAGGAAGGAAAGGACCCTTCCTTCCCTGCCAGTTATCGTCCCATTGCCCTGACAAGCTGGCTGTGCGAGCTCATCGAGAAGATGATAAACAGGAGGCTCGTGTGCTTTCTTGAGTACAATGGTCTTCTCGAGAGCTGCCAGACAGGCTTCAGGGTGGGGTGATCTACAAATGACCAACTAGTAACGCTAAAATCCTACAATAAAGATGCCTACCTACATAAGGAGTACTCTATGACAGTATTCTTTGATCTTGAAAAGGCGTATGATACTGCTTGGCGATATGGTATTCTGAGCGATTTGAAGTCCTTTGGCATGTCGGGTATCATGATGAACACACTTGCCAGTTACTTGTCTGAAAGAACGTTTCGCGTGCGAGTTGGAACTGCACTCTCTAGCGTTCATGTGCAGGAAAATGGCGTGCCACAAGGTGGAGTTTTGAGCTGCACCCTTTTTATTGTGAAAATGAATTCTCTTAGGAAGGCGCTGCCACCATTGATTTCCTGTTCAGTCTATGTAGACAACGTTCAACTCTCCTTTAAATCGTGTAACTTGTCTATCTGTGAGCGCCAAGTCCAGCTTGGTGTTGACAAGCTAGCCGGCTCGGCAGATAGCAATGGTTTTAAATTTAATCCAGGAAAGTGCACTTGTGTTTTGTTTTCCAAGCGGCGTGGCATTCGGCCTGATCCAGACATTCAACTCCACGGTGTCTCAATTCCTGTTAAAAAGGAACACAAGTTTTTAGGTATTATCTTTGATGAAAAGCTCACATTCATCCCACACATAAAATAACTAAAACATAAATGCTTAAAAACAAGGAGTATCCTGAAGGTTTTCTCGCACATTTCTTTTGGTGCTGACAAACTTCTTTTACGTGTTTTTACAAGCCTAATAGGTTCACAATTGGACTATGGTAGCGTTGTCTATGGTTCAGCCGCTAAAACATCCCTCAGAATGCTGGACCCTGTGCTTCATCTAGGGCTCCGTTGTCGTGTGGTGCCTTCCGGGCTAGTCTAGTTGAAAGCCTGTATGTAGAGTGCAACGAATAGTAGAACATCAGCGAGCTTACATGGACCTGCTTTATGCTTTTAGAATTTCATCAATGCCTCGCCATCCTTTCACATCAGTTTTTTATGATACCGTGTAGACCATTTATAACGTAACCGCTTATAGTGCGGGACCGGATATAATGCGGGTTTTTGTGACCACCGGTTCACCTCCCATAGAACTCAATGCATAAGCATACCGCTTAGAATGCGGTTGGCCGAAGCAAAATACCTGTTTATAGTGCAGTTTTCTGGCGGGACTGCTGATCGACCAGCGTAGCTGGGGCATCGTTTTAGGGTAGCAAAAGAAAAAAGACAGGATAAAATCGGCCATCTGACGCAGCGCGCACCCCTTGCTCTCCTCTAACTTCAAAACACAAGAAAAGAATAGGCACCCTTTACTTCAGACGTACGTGATAACCACAACTGACCCTGCTTGACGCACCTCAAAAGATAGCGACTCCCATCCCCGTCCGTGCGCGGCGTGAACTGCATGACCCATTTTCGCACATCGATTCGTGCACGTTGGCGTTGCGCGTGCGTTTTTTTTTTTTTTTTTTCACGCTCGTGGCAACGATTTTGCGCTTGCGGTGGCTTCTTCGCGTGGCAGTGGGAGGAGCCTGACAACTTGCACCAATGGTGAGATGCGCACCTTATGGAGGGAGATCCGAAATGCCCCGACCAGCTGGCTGTCGGTGCCAGAGATGTTTAAGCCTACCACCGCGGTGTTTTTTGATGGCGCTTTAACAAGCAACGTGGGTGGCAGTTTATATTCCTCGTTTCGCCCATATTATCAGCTCTTTTCTTGAGTGAGCATCCTCGCTTGCGCATCGTGCGGCATTTCAGCGAGCAGTTAGACCGCATCGCTCCCTTAGAGAATGTTTTGCTGACAAGCCACCGCTTTTTCGCTTTCCGAACAAGCGAGCCGCGCGAAGCCGTAAGATTTCCACCAGCAGTACGCTGCACTGATAAGCAGCCACCTTCGGCATCATGAACACAAGGTGGGGTAAAAAAAGAAACCTGTTGGCGAAGTTATCACACCCCGCGGCATCTGTTCATAGACACTAAGAACGCAACTACGATCCTCCAAAGCATGAACACAACGGAAGTTAAAGCCGTGCTCGCTGTTTGTAGACTGCACTTGCAGTCTTACACTGCAGTCTTGCTTAAAGCAGCAGCTTATGTGAAAAAAAAACAAGGAAAAGGAAAAAAAAATACGATATAAAGACCAGGCCTTTGCTTTTAAGTGCCGTGCGTTTGAGTGATGATAAATAAAGGATGACTTGAGAGGTAGGGTACGATGTAGTTGGATTCGCGCATGTTTTGGTTGTAGTGCGGTACCGCTTATAGTGCGGATTTTTGCGGCTCCATACGTTATAAGCAGTCTACACTGTACATCCATATCTCAACTCCTTTCTAATTGTCCATCAGTCTCTGCTCCCTTCCCTTTCAGAGTAAGAGAAGAAGCGTCACAACTTGATGTCACGTTTTCAGACACCATCAAAACCTCCGCTACTGAATTTCTAGTACCGTGGCAGCTTCACCCGATATCATGTGATGTATCTTTCACAGGTGTCGAGAAAAACAGAGTGCCTAGAAGCGCGATCGTGCAACATTTGTTGTCCCTGCAGCACAAATATAAGTGTGCTGAATTTGACACGGATGCTTCAAAAACTGCCACAACTGTTTCCTGTGCTGCGCATGGTGGCACCTTTGATGTCTGTAGAACTATGCATAGAAATACAAGTATCTTTACGGCAGAGGCCTGTGGCATACTTCTTGTAGCTGAACATATTGTTCTAAATCGAATTCCCAAATCCGTGATTTATACTGATTCTTTAAGTGTTGTGCGTGCATTATCCTCACAGAAGTCTAAAAACCATGTGGTCAATGCTCTCAGTAGTACTATTATGTTTGTGTATGCGTTAAACCTTGAAGTGGCCGTGTGCTGAGTGCCAGGGCACTCTGGGATTCCAGGAAATGAGACCGCAGACCGAATGGCTGCCGCTGCTGCACTTACAACTACAGTGGACATAACAACAATACCCTACACCGACCTCAAGTCACACATTAGACAACACCTTCACACAAACATGGCAAGCCACACTGGAATCAACAGACAGACACAAAATACACGTTGTAAAGCCACTCTTGGGAGCATACACCACTGACACACACAACAGACACACCGAAGCTACCCTGGCTCGATTACGGATAGGCCACACCCATGAAACACATTCCCACCTGCTCACGGGATTTCCAAGACCCCTGTGTAGCAGGTGTGGAGATGGCCTATCCGTGATCCATGTGCTACTTCAAGGCAAGGCACTCCACACAACACGACACAAACACTTCCCACAACTACAGTGTAGACCGCTTATAACGTATGTCGCGGGGAGCCTCCGCAAAATCCGCACTATAAGCGGTACCGCACTATAACTAACACACGCGCGAATTCAACCACATCGCCACCTATCTCTCAAGTCAACCTATATTTATTGTTGTGTAGTGTGACTGTGGCCGCTAGGTTTGGCGGACACAGGAAAGACAGCTAGGACATGGACGTGTGGCCGCTCCACCTGGCGGCTATGAAGTGTTTTAAGAGTTGTTTTGATACGTATGTTCTCAGTTGGTGTTTTGCCGGTCAAGAGTGTGGCCTGGTAAAATAAACGTTCGTGTTCCTCAACCCACAATATGTAATATTTATCATCACTCAACGCACAGCACTTAAAAAACGAAGGCACGGTAAATTTCGTATTATTTTAACATCAGCCGCTGCTGCAGGGCAAAAGCGCAGTGATCACAAACGGCGGAGCGCGGCTTTAAACTTCCGTTGTGTTTGTTTTGAAAGACCATGGCTGCGTTTTTTAGCGTCTTGACAGATGCCGCAAGGCGTGATAAGAACGCCAGCGGGATTTTTTTTTTTACCCCACCTTGTGTTCATGATGCCGAAGGCGGCTGCTTATCAGCGCAACGTACTGGTGGTGGAAATCTCCGGCTTCGCGCGGCTCGAATGTTCGGAAAGGGAAAAGAGGCGGTGGCTTATCTGCAACAACGTTCTAAAGCGTGAAACCGCGTGGGTAGATTTGGTATCGCGGAAAACGTGCAGTGCACGCCAGCGCGGATGCAACTGGCGGCAACACGGCGTCGGCACTGGCCGTGAAGCGGTGCAGGCAGTTCCAGCAGTAAGTTCTAGCGACCGCTTCTAACCGCTCGCTGAAATGCCACACGGGGCGCAAGCGAAGATGCTCATGCAAGAAAAGAGCTAATAATGTGGGCGAAAAATGGAATATAAACTGCCATCCACCTGCTTGTGAAAGCGCCCATCAAAATTACCGCGGTGGTAAGCCTAAAACATCTCTGGCGTCGGCTAGCCGCTCGGAGCGCGTCGAATCTTTCCGCCATTAGGTAAACGCGTCTCCCCATTGGTGCAAGTCGTCAGGCTCCTCCTACTGCCATGCGAAGAAGCACCGCGAGCGCGGAATCGTCGATACGAGCACGAAAAAAAAAAACAAAAAAAACTCACGCGCAACGCCGATGTGCATGATTCGTGCGTGAAAACTGGCCATGCGGTTCACGATTAATACAATCAACTCCTACTGGCATACCAGTCAGCGCGGATGGTGTGAGTAGCCTGCTGGCTAGTGTTCAACGAGGTTGCATCGAGCAACGGTCAAGCTGGCTGACGTCTAAACCAGTGCTACTTGTTTGTCACGAAAACGAGGCACGAACGGTAGAAGCAGTTTGAATGCCTATTAAATTCTTGTAGCGGTTGAAACTGGACGAAAAGGTTTGTTCTACAGTTTAAGGAGCTTATGCATTGGTTGGGGCAACCGGTGGCGCAACCGCGTTATAGGCCACTTGCGGTTCGTAAAATGGTCTACACGTATGCAACTCCGTTTCACCATCAATTTTGGCCCCTCAGGTTTAAGTCTACTGATGTCATTTTTACACTCATCAAATCCGCCTGCTTTCGCCATGGGACGCCCGACTGCTACTTGTGCCCAAACGACCTGAAGACTCGGGACATTCATTGCCCTGGCACAAAAGGCCGAGATTAGACCTTCAAGCGCTACACGCATGGCGCAGCATAGTGGACTTTGTGCTTAGCTAGCTAGAAACAAACGACCGGCAGCCTGTAGAACTTGAGCGACATGTCATCGACCCTGTGGCAATGTTTTCAGGGTTTCCCCAAGCCAAAGACCATCAATGCCCAGAAGGTAGGTCCAGGAACCCGGAGGTTGACTGCAGGGCAGGCTCAGGCCAGGACAAAGGGGGTATTGGCACCGTGCGTGCATAAAACCCAGCGGGTTAAACTCCGGTACCCGCCCTCAAGGCCGGGCTACGTTAAAACATGGCCGCACACTGAGCGACAACACATCCCGTTGTAGCCCTACCTCACCGTCCATTGTGGTCATGGAGCACCTCTCAGACGGTGGCTCTAAGTTTCTTACTCCGACGCTCATATCCTTTCATCTACTCCAGAGCATGACCGCCGACCAAATCCAGCATGAGGAGACAAGACCCGCACACTGCGCTCCGTTTAGTCGCAAGACAGTTCCCCAGAGAGCGACGTCGAGACTGGCGGGACAGTACTTGCCCACTTGGCGACGTCAAGGCCCGCAGGTGACGTCACGTGCGCGAGGAAAGCGCGCTCGTTTCGAAACACATCGCGCTCGCGAGAGGAGGAAAGGGGATCAAGCGGATCCCCACATCTTGCCCCGAGGACCCAAACCCTGAAATGGATCTCGGCAGAATCAGCAACACGTACGGCCTTACTGACGATGTCGAACTATTCGCCATTCTTGGAGCACTCCAACAAATTGAGACCTCCCAGCAACCCGAATATCACCATTACCCGCATCATTACCGATTCACATGTTGCCCTCCAGGAACTCAACAAGGCTTATACCCATAATATCCACCGCCAACCACCTATAAAGCACAATTCAATCCTTGCGCGGACCAAGGCATTCATATTCGTTTCTGGCTTGGACGCTGGTCGCACAGCTGGAGCGATTGGAAATCAAGCAAGCACACACGCTGCTAGGGAGTGCTTCTTTCGACCCTCCCCTGGCTACCACGCCGCTGGCGAACTTCACTAACATATTTAGCCTGGTATCAAAAAGACGACAACTGCAGCAACAAAGTCAACAGCGGCTCAAGAAGCTACCCCCCCCCCCTCCCCAGGCTTTCTCCTGCGTCGATATCCCTCTCTCGGCTGGGCGAAATCTTTAACAAGGCACGCCGCGGACGCCGCCCACACTCCAGACATTGTTCTCAAATGGTACCACGGCAGCACATCCCTTTCAATCCGCACCTACGTGCAATTTCTGTGGTGCGCTAATACCATCCTCCCAAACTTGTTCACACCTAATATAGTCTTGTCTGACATTCGAAAGCGGCCGAGAAACAGCTGCTAGCCTATTGCCCACCACCACGTACGAATGCCAGCACCTGGAGCGCCAGCGTTCCGATGGTACTCTTCGCGAACGCGTAGAATTATTCACTTGCCAGTGGTCTTTACAAAGCAGGGTAGAGCTGTCTAACAGCCCTTGTAGGGCCTGCAAACAGACAATTTGTGTTTAATAGCGTACATGTGACTTTCATTGAGGCTTTTGACTCCCCTTCCCTCATGTTCCAATAACCCCCCAGGGCCCTCGGGCCTATTTCTAAATAAAGTCGTTCATTAATCCACATCTCATCTCTTATCATGCATCATGACAACCTGGCCCTTTACACCAGTCATCTTCATTAGCTTGTGTTTTACTTATTTATTTTTTACTGAAATGCTTCACTTTTAAAAACTGTCACGCCACTAAAATAAACTAACCATCCTTTGGCGCTCTTTGCCCTCAGTCAGCCTTGCGCCATAAAAATCGAAACATCATCATCATCATTTATAGTGCTGGCCTCTTGGCGTCAGTGGTGAAATGCTTTTCAATATTTCTTCTTCTCTTTTTTTTTTTTCTTACAAGAAACTCTCTTGTGGCGGCAGTGGAGCTCAGTGAGTTACCAAACGCTACCTGAACAAGGCTGTCCTCTGTGAAGCCTTTGAGCTAAACAAGTTGCAGCTATTTTAGAATTTCTGGGAAATTAATAAAATAAATGGGCGTTACATTCTCACGTGTGAAGGAATAAACTGCGATTATTTCATGACTTTGCTTTGGATTAACAAAAGAAAGGGCACTGCATTGCTGGGAGCGAGCCACACAAACATGTTTGTGTTAAAGCAGGCGATTTCGGTCTACACGCTCTCGTTGCCAGCCCAAGTGCAAAGAGGGGATTCAAGAAGGTAGCCTACGCGGTGGCCACTGCAGAAGCAGTTGTTACGGCCTCACACAGCCAACGGCTTTGTGCCGTTCTCTCCTCCTTGTCCCCCCCCCCCACCTAACAGGGCGCGCAAGAGTTCTGCTGCTGCGTGGAGGAGGAGGAGGCAGTGAGGGGGAGGGAGCGGAGCCCCAGCGCCTGACGGTGGAGCACAGCCTGCGCAACGCAGACGAGCTGGCCCGCCTCTCTCGCCTGGGCATCGACACGGGGGGCCTCTCCGCAGACACCCTGCCGGCCACCCGCTGCCTCGGGGCACACCCGCACAGGCGACGACCTCACGACCAAGGGTGGGTGGGGTGCATGGCGGGTGGCTGTTTTGGGGGCAAAGCACCGAGGGGCTCGGGCAGTCGGCGTCGTCGCGTATGTAGTCGCACCTACTAAAACACTGAAACGCTCATTTTCCAACACCTCATGCTACTTCTTGGCATACTTCTTAGCTTGCTGTATTTAATTGCTTAAATCCAGTTTTAAGCGAGAGAGGGCGCCACTGCCTCAGCAAGCGCGTGATTGCTCCTCCCACCGGCACTTCTCCGTGTGGCAAGAGAGAGACCTGCAGTCTTGAATGCACTTGTACACTGCATGCGTCGCCCCTCCCCAGGTCTCAGGTTAGTGGAGAGGGCCCGGGATATTTTTCCTTTTCCACCGCTTGTGGGGGCGTCATTCAACCCGTGGGCCAGTGTACTCGCTCTGGTTGCCGCTCAGAAACTCGCACGTGAGTGTAGTGCCGCGTGAGTGCCGGCCCGGGCAAGGCCACACACATGCAGCACTCTCCCACCTGCTCACTGGTTCGTCCTAGGTGTGGAGAGGGCCTCTCCGTAGTGCACGTTCCGATTCACTGCAAGGCAGTGCACACCAGGCGCTGCTGCCTCTTCTCACAACTTTGCACACTGCGCACTCCACTCTGCCCCTCACTCTTCCTACCTGACCACTCAGTAGTTTTCCAACTGTTCTTGGGAAAGTAGATTTTGATTTTGTATCGCTCATTTCACATTGTCACCTGGCACTTTTTAAAAGCCGTCTCTGTTTTGCCTGAACTGCTTAATTATAGTCGCACTTTGTGCCATGTTTGCTTTAAAGCTGCAATTCCCTTGGCACTCTTTGCCTTGCACAATTAAAAACCAATTATCATCATTCTGATGATGTGGGGGTGCAGATATTGGGCAAGCACCCCACCTTTCCTTTTCAGCTGCAAAGATAAGGAAGGAAGGGTTCAGGGTGTCAAATACGCACAGTGTTGCGCGTCTAATCTTTTTCTCAGAGTTGCGACGTGGCCAACGCTTCTAGTCTTGTTTTTCTGCACACACTTTGCTTGCGACTGGACTCCAAGCTCCAAGAAGTCTAGCGAATAATATGTGTTCTTTCCGGCTGCAGTAAAATCTCGATGATACGAATCTCAGCAGGAACCACGAAAAATATTCGTATCACCCGAAATTCGTATGAACTAACACAGGCCAAAAAATTGAGCACTAAAAAGTTTTCGTTTATTTCTTCTCTTACTTTCGCGTGAAGAAATCCGTGACGTTTCTCTAGTTTTTTTTTAACCTCCATGTCGCCGAGCAATCCCTTCTCAACTCTAGTCTCCTCACTCGCAGTGCCCAAGCTCCCTACAGGAACGTTTCTGCACAAAATTCGTGCACGTCGGCGTTGCATGCGCAGCATTTTCATGCCTGTGTCGGCGATTCTGCGCCCGCAGCCGCATGTGCCTTGGTCAGGAAAGGACGCGCGACGCGCATGGCAGGGGGGGAGCCTGACGACTTGCACAGACACGAAGGTGTATGCCTCGTAGCAGCAGTTTCGAAGTGCTTGAGACAGCTGGTTGGCTCCGCCACCTCGGAACAAGTCCGCCGCTGATGTTTAGGCCTAGCACCCTGGCACATATTTCATGGCCACTTTCACTAGCGGCACGGATGACGTTTTATAGCACCGTTTTCGCCCACATTATACAGTTGAACCTCGTTATAAGAGGCACGGATGTAAGAGACAGTCTGGTATGACAGACACTATTCACCCACATGGTTGGATGCCCTATCTTTCCCATTAAATTGACCTCTTTTATAACAGACATCGGATGTAGAGGATAGTTGGTTATAAAGGACAAGTTATCCTTGAATTTTGTTCATCAATCTCGCTTGTAACAGACATTTTAACCTTAGATGCGCTGCCACCAGTCACTAACTGCAGTTGCATCCATTGTGGAATCAAAAAGGCAAGCAGATGCCCGCAGTCGCTATTTATTATTACTTCAGCAGACACGCAGTGGTTCAGGCAGCTATGAAACGATGACGAGAAGCCCTGCCAATGGAAGTGCAACTTACAGAAGGGGCTAAAGCTTACTCCCATGCATTGGAGCGTGACCGCGCATGCGGGCTTCTGCGCAAGCCAAGAACACCGAGAGTGCACAGTGGGCTCTCCCACTCGCGTAGCTCCTAATCAAGAAGCATCGCAGATGTTGAGTCCTGCAAGCCTGGCGAATAGCCAGAGCACACAGCGGAAGAAGCTGTGCGCTCTGGCTATTCGCCAGGCTTGTGAACTCGACATCTACGATTCATCTCCCGCAAACAGTGAAAGAACAGAAAGCTTGTACAATCTGTTATAAAAAACAGTGTAAATACAGTCATGAAGGAAACAAACTATTCAGAAATATCTCAAAAATTCTGGGGGCGAAACATCAGTAACATCTAGTGAATCTTTAGCAACATGCTGTAGCGTTCTTTTGAGCTTGTTTTAGCCGTACAGTGCCCACATTGAACTAGGGGTTGATCAGTTAGTGAAAACATGGTTCCCTGCTTATAAGAAGCATCTTGTATAAGAGACAGAAACTGCTCCCCAGTACGGGTCTCTTTAAAGGGGTTCAACTGTAATGGTGAATTCCACTGGGAGAGCAGGTGCACTCAAAAGCACTCTGAAAGTGCTCTCTCCTGAGCAGGCGTGTTTCAGCAGTCAAGCAGAAGGAGCACTGCCATCCCAGTGGTAAAGCGAGATCAGTTTCGCTGCTCTGAGAGCAGTCGGGAGCAGTCGGATCTGCTCCCGCTTGAAAAGGAGAGTGAGCACAGTACGAAGGAAGTCACATGACCTTTAACGTCATATCCTCTCTCCCCTTCTCTCTCTTTTTTTTTTTTTTTTTCCGGCAGATTGTCACGGTTTGGCGAGCGCGGCCCGGGGAGTGCAGCGGTATCCATTGTGCATTTGCAACTTTGCGGAATGGGCAGCGAGTGCTTCCTACCGCCACACGTGCTTTGCCCAGCTTTGCTCACACATGCTTGTCCGCAGAGATTGCTGCGATGCTTAAAGGCCGGAATACGTGGAGCGAACTTTCACAATGAAGTTTGCACAGCAAGAAATCTCCCGCGTCAGGACGCCGTGTGTTCGTCGGGTTGAGCCACATAGAGCGATGACACGGCGCACACCGCTGCGTCGCCGCTGGGTTGCTCTCAGTGACCTCCATGCCCAGAATCAACCGTGCCGTTCAGTAAACAGGCCCAGTGAAGGAGCTGCCCACTTTGGTTATACGTCACTGAACGATGCTGCGTCGGGCGGGGGCATTTCTTGTACTGAAATATTCGGTCTCGGTTCTCGAAAACGCTAGAGGCAGAAAAAAAAAAAAAAAAAGTCAACGGTGCTGGGAAGATTCGAACCAACGACTCCAAGAACAAATAGCCGGCATTTTAACCTCTGCTCCACCCCAAGAGATGGCACACATGTATCTGTTACTTGTTTTTGTTGTATTTGAGAGGCCCTCGTAGTGATGTTCCTCACTCGCCGATCTTGCAGACGGGCCTCGTATTGCAACTACTTCAAGCAATGTAGCCGGATCGCCCTTATTTAACCTGATAAGTGCTATCGTGCATGCCCATCTCGGCGACACAAGCCACGACAGTCGGGTCGGGACCGTGTTTTCTCCTCGTCGTTTTTCCCTCTCCCACCTGCTGTCCCGGTGCGTGCCGCATTCCAGTGGCAGGTGCAGTGGCCCTGCTCCCGCGTGCTCCCAAGTGTTCTGCCCCCTACTCCTCACCGCACGATGCCGCTGCTCCTGTTCTCTCAATGGAATTCGCCATTAGCTCATTTACTGCACAAGAAACTTCGTGTGTGCTTTGAGTGGCATTTTAAAGAGCGGTTAGAAGCGGTCGTTCGAGCGCCCCGCACCACTTCGCGACCGAAGCCGCTGTCCTGTTGCCGTGGCCAGCCCCGCCCCGCGCAGTGTGCGGGTGGTTTCGCAGTGGCGCGCCGTTTTCGCGAGTGGAAAACAACAGCCCGGCCATTCGTGGAGAAAGAGTGACAAAGAGAGGAGAGAGAGACCGTACGTCGCCATTGCTTGCTCGCTCGGCGGGCGGGCGCCTCGCCGGCTCGTTTGTATCATCCGTCAGGCCACGCAGGTCCGTTCGTAAGAGCTGAAATTTTTCCCATTGAAAGCAATGCAATTTCGCTGGGACTTATCAGAAATTCATATCAAACTGAAATTCGTATCACCGAGAATCGTATCATCGAAATTCCACTGTAATCTGTGCACAACTTTGCTGATGTGTAGAAAAAAGCATAGCTACTGTGACTTCACCACAATACTATCAATGGCTGGCACTGCCAAAACAACATGGATGATGGCAAACGGACTATCAAGCTGGATTGGATTGGATTTTGGCAGTGGATGTGGTGGGCTGTAGCCAGACTGCCCAGTTCATCAAGAGTTGTTTCGATTGCACTCAGAAAAAAAAATTTGAATTTTTTTTTTTTGAAATTTGAAAAACCTTTGTCTTAGGGGTGTGCGATTACTTGAATACTTGAATCTGAATTGAGTAGTACCTCTGCGAATAATTTGATTCGCAAATCGAATATTCCCTATTCGATTTACGCGAGAGATGTTGGCGCATGCTAACGCGCTGCTGCTACACCATCAGCTGGGCAAGTTTCATCCTAATCACGCTTTCGGCGAGCGCGCCTTGCAGAGGCCGTAAATTTTATCCCGCTGCACGGAGTAATCTGCGATTGCGCCGGTAAGATCTTTTTTTCAAGCCGTCGCCTTTCAACTCTGGCCCCATTTTGAATTCTGCGACCGGATGTTTACATGTCGGGGCAGCTTCCGGTAAAGACCGCCGCCGTTTTGACAGCGCTTCCTTAATTTAAAATGAAAAGCAGTTCTGGCTGTTTTTAATGCAGTTGGGGTATGGTTACTGCGCGTTTACTTGTTTTTAGGCCCACAGGGATAGTACAGGCTTCCCAGGGCGACTGTAGTGCAAGCTTTCCTTCCGCTACGTATTGTTCACGCTTCTCGCTGCTTCCAAGTCCCTCATCTGGTCATGATGTAGTTGTCCCGTGTTTCGTGTCCTCTTGTTCATGCCTGCAAAGTGTTCGCTTGTGGGTTACGAGGCTCTGAATAGTCGTTGCCTATGATTGCAGTATCTGCAACTCTAGTGCAAGACGTTTTTTATTTTTTATTTATTTATCCCCCCCCCCCTCGAATGCATATTGTGCCCGCTCCGAATTCCTCAAGTACTGCCCATGCGAGTTGAAGAGTGCGTTCTACAGGTTGAAAAAGAATGTCATGCCTCCCGAACATGCGAAATAGCTTCTGCTTTTGCACAAAAACCTATGAGAAATCGAAACGTGTAAAAATAAAAATAGAAATTGATATTCGATTCGGAGTTACTATTTGGCATTCGCACAAGTCTCCTGTCAAAGCCTGACAGCGGTGCTCAACCCCGTGCACACTGTGTCAGCAGCTTTACAGTGTCTGTAAACAGTTCACAGCATCTATGTCACAGTACACCCTGTTTAGAGTTAAACCCCGCAATAACGAAACTGCTGGGAAAAGCCAAAAAATTTGCTTTTGCAGTATTTCGTTGCCACGAGAGTGAGACGTAAACGACAGGAAAATCGGCCACAGACTGAAAATTTATTTCCGATACTCAGGTTTACAGCTGAACCTCATTAATTCAAATTCAATTTTAATTCGAACTTCTGGTTTATTTGAATTGACACTGCAGTCCCAGCAAAGTTATGGGCATTTAAATAGCTTCTGTTGGTGTTTGAAATGGTCGTCAAAATGGTTCCTTGCCACTGGTGCCACCAAAGTTTAATTAGTTGTAAAATTAGTTCCAAGTGGTGCATCAAAAAACCGATTCTCTTATTGCATTCACCAGGGTTCATAGCATTGGAAAATATGAAGATTACAGTTTCATGACCGGCACTGTTTTTAAATTATCTGTAAGTATCTTGCGAAACTAATTGACTGACTCAAAAAAATAATGGCATATTTGAAATCAGTGGGGAAAAAGCAGCAAGGCTGACAAGTTTCACAAAGTTTGCTTGAAAATTTAAAGACGTTGTTTTAAGAGCAGTGCCCCCCCTTAAGTGCCCCAAGGATTTTTTTTTTTTTTTTCCCCCTCGTCAATAGCTCACTTTGCAGGGATGTGGTCCCACGCATGCACACACAGCTGTGCTGTGGTCTGTCATCGTTTGCCATTGTGGGGGACGCGCGTGTGTGGTGCAGGCCGGACCCCCTGTCGAGCGAACCTGAGCTGTGCGGCCCGCTGACCGTGGAGCCCGGCTGCCGGCTGGTGTTCCTCTCGGACGGGCTGTGCGGTGCCCTGGACTGCGCGGGCATCACTGCCAAGGCAAGTTTCCTGAACTGTTGGGGAGCCCGCAACTTCCGTGGGACCACGAACAGACATTGCGTGGTGGTGGCCTTTTGCGACCCAAGCAGTGGAAGTGTCAGATCACCGACGTTGAATGCCGGGCTAGTTGGTTTGCCATTGGGGCGTATGCAAACAGCGTGTATGCAACCGGAGGGGAAGACGAGAGCCGACTCGGGTGCTTGTGTGGGAAATGAAATGTTTGCGTGTCGACATTTCACGTGTAAAAAAAGGCATTCAGAAATGAGTGCCGTGGCTGTTGTCCTCCCCTTCTGTTGTCTCGTTGTATGCGCCAATTGAGCTCGTGTCCGTGGAGATCACTTCTTAACGCACGGTCTCGCACAGCAGTGTAGTGAGCAACTCTCCAGACTGAAAAGTCCCCTCAGCCACAGGCAAAACAATGGGAACACTAAAAAGATACCGCGAGCAGTCCAGCGCAGGCGCCAGTCACGCCTAGTGCTGAGGTGCACAGTCTGGGCCCCTCCCGTTCTTGGATGCGGTGAGCAGAAGTCGCTGGAAAGGAGTCCGTGGGGGTTGCCAGACTCTGTCCTGACTTCTCTCCCCTCCCGTGGCTGTGTGTCCTCTGTCAGAGAGCAACAAGCAGAAGGCAACAGGTGCGAACAAACAAGCGGCAGAAGACGAAAGGAAGACGAACGACTTGGCTAAGTGCTGACGAAAGCGGTGCCCCTTTCGCAGTCATCCCCTTTCCAGTTTCACGCGAGCCCATGTGTGAGGTGCAAAGCGTCCACTTTTCCCCCACACGGTTGGCCTTTGCAAGCTGTCGTTTCTGTGACGCCGTTCATTGCATAAACATAAATCGGGGGGGAAGTGGGGGGGGAGGCGCACAGTACAAAACTTATTGGCTCTCGCGAAGGGTTTGATTGATTGATTTTAGGGTTTTAACGCGCCGATGCAACGCAGGCGATGAGGCGCGCCGTATGGAGGGGTCCGGATTAATTTTGACCACCTGGGGATCTTAAAGTGCGCCGAAATCTCGTACACACGGGCGTTTTTGCTTTTCGCCCCATCAGAAAAGCGGCCGCCGCGGCCGGGAATCGAACCCGCGACCTCGTGCTCAACAGCGCAATGCCTTAGCCACTGAGCCACCGCGGCGGGTAAAGGTTCCAGCGTACTTCAAAAACACGGAAAGGGCCTGGAGAGACGGGTTTGGTACGGGCTAGACTGGAGGGTCGAATCAGAGCACACTTGAAGAGCAAGTGCTTGGGAAGGTTGGCATAGTATCAAGGGGACGTGAAAAGTTAATTGGAGCAAACTGCTTTCCCTTTTTTTTTTTTACGAATTTCTCAAGAAGGGGGGGGGGGGGGGGGGGGGGTACCACAAGTTCAGCCTTTGTTTATGTTGACACCAGTGTGTCAAACCGAAAAAAATACCGGTTCGGGTATGGTTCTGGTTCAGACAAAATCATGTAACGAACCGGTTCGCGTTCGCAAACCGGTTTGGGAGCTCAAACCGGTTCGTAAGTTCAATTATCACTGAAATTAAAAAAACATTGTGTAGTTTAAAACGACAGCCAAATCAAAATACAAAAAAATCAAAATTCTGCTGTTCCCCAAGGGCAGTGGCGCAATTGCAAAGTAAACTTTAAACAGTTACGAGATATTAGAAAAAAATTAGCAGTGGCGTAGCTCGGCTACGCCAGGATATATGTAGTGTGAGCTAAGGTTCAGCAGGTTATTCTTAGGTTTCCTGGTTGTCTAGGATTAGCTGATTATCATGCTTACTGTTGCTAAAACGATTTCCAAACCAGTCCAGTTCAGTCCAGTCACTGCTCCTTGTGCATGGGTCCTCCTGCAGCACGGCTTCCAGGAGCCATGCGAAACGGCTATCAAGCGATTCCGGCGCAGCGTCAGACTTGGCTACTGCGCAACGGAGGTGCACAGCTAGGCACGCGCCTAGCGCAGACCAGCGAATGTGCAGGCTCAATTCTCTACACATCGGTACTCCAATTGTATTGGATTTCAATCCAACACAATCCAATTTAATAGAATCCAAACCAAGCCAATCCGATCCAGACCAATCCAATGCCCCTCGCGCTTGCGCAGAACGGCCCTTCACGGCCCACACGAAACTGCTCAACCTCGACCAGTGTAGCTTACGCTACAAAACAGATGAAGTGGCGACGATTTACCACCTACTTTCTCGCCCAGACTTTATGTTGCCCTAGCGACTATTCATAATGCAACTGCCAAGAGATACGATGGTGGGATATATTTTATGCCGATTGCTTTTTTTTGTTAAAATCGCAATCTTCGCTGTGGAATCGCCCATCACGCTAACCTTGAAGCCTTAAATTTCGGCTGCGTACTGGCGCGTTCAAATACCAGCGCTTAAAGGGGCCCTGAAAGGCGTTTTGAGCACAATAAATTGACTAGCGCAATCGTTAGATTGGGTCGTCAACATCATCTGTGCCAAGTATTACTCTTTTACGCGCAGCGGGAAAGCTCACACTTTTGTTGCAAAGTTTGTCGCTTTTTTCTCACCCTTTCCTTCGTGTTTTTGGACGCCGCCATCTTCACATGTCTACATCATCGATTCCCAGATGTTCGTCATGAGCTAGACAATCCTGCTATTGTGCGGCTTTTCACGCACTTCCGGCAAAGAGATGAGTCGTCTGCTCAGCGTCGGCTCGCCGGCTGATCTGCCAGCGGAGTGCCGGAGTGCTTGGACATTTTACGACAAACGAAACAAGTGTAAACAAACGCTTAACCGTTTGTATTGAATGCAACAGGGCCATAACACGACATGAATATTTCTCTTACTTGAGTACGTTCCATAAAGAAAGCGTTGAAGCCCCGTGGCACTTCTTTCTTGCAATCGCAGAGAACGCCCTGAGCCGAATGCCCGGGTTTGACGCATACATTTTATTCAACTTGCAAACAATCCAGAGATGCGTTCGAACGAACACAACATGCGTTGCAAGTCCGAATCGCTATTGACAGACGATGGGTTTGCCTCCTCCTGCCCCTCGTAAATTCGGCACTCACCTCATGCGTGGTTTGTGGGGACGAACAGCAAGTCACTTAACTCTGGCGCACAAGCCCAGATGGCTTTTAGCCACGCACACTGCACATACGCCATGCGAGTTGAGTCGTACGCCGCTTGAGAAAGATAATCCAGACCATGGGAAGCACTATCACCCGCAGAAGCACAACGTCGCATTTCATCGCGAAACAAAGGCGTCCACAACACACACAACCCATCGCCTCCTGTAATGCCAAACGCATCTCGCACTTCCAAATGGGAGTGAGTCGTATGCCTGCAGTGGCCATATGCCGCGAGGTGGGGGCCCCCAAGCTGAACCGGGATCACGCAAACCGTAACTGACTTTTAGAGCGGTTTGTGCCTTGTTTGCCAGGGCAACCGATGTTTGATATCGTCAAAGAAATGGTGCTCGCTGCAGCGCTAGAAAGCTCAGAGCCGCGGCGGAGCAATGTTTGCCAACGTTGCCGCTCTCCACCACGCGTCGCCCCAAGCTGAACTGGCGTTTTTGTGCACGGGTTCTGTATCGGTTTAAAATGTCTTTTTCACATGCCACCGCCAGGAATTAACACCGGCCACAAAATAAGACCCGGCACAACGGGGCCACATCTGATACGGCGCTTTTTGTATAAACAGTGCGCTGTTCATCCAAGGGAGCGAGCGCAGGATCCTCCCCGTGCGGCTGCGAGTTCGCCGGCGATAAAGAGTCGCGTGCTGCCGATAGCAAAGTTCTGCAGCAACGTACACCGCGAAAGGGGCCAGGCCCGCCACACACAATGGGGCCAGATTTTTCGTTCGCTTTTCCAGCCTTGAGCGGAGTGCGGAATTCATGGTGTCAACAAAGCTTGCCCCGTAGCAGACGGCTGTGTGAGCAGCGTAATAGGCGGAAGTACGTCACCGCCGAGGAGCGCAGCATCATGGGAGGGAAGGCTCGCTCGCCGTCACAGCGGAGAGTAAGTTGAAAGGAGGAGGGAAGGAAACGCGGCGCGACAATAATAGCGTGGTTTTTGATTTACGATTTCTCAGCTAATACTCATCGCTTCAAACAAAATTCTTGCGGGAGGAGATTGCTAATACATTTGCTTTTTTTTGGTTACATGTACATCCACGCATCGGCGGAAGGTATTTCAGGACCCCTTTAATACCACTGGCGCACATTTTTTATATTTGTAACAAAACAGAAAAATCCTACAAACAGGCACATAAATACTACTAATGAATTTAGATTATTTGGTCACCCTGAATAATTTGTTAGCTGTCACCTTATCGAATGTGTTAGCCACACTTTTGTTAAAAGTAAGATTCAGTTAACGCTCAATCAATGCATTATTGCTCTGACCACTGCAATTCCTTTAGCGATAGTTATAACGGATGTGTGCATTACAATTAGTATGTCATCGTACCACCTGCCCCCGGCCATCGTTCCGTGTGCTACATTGTGGAATCTTATAACAGGTTATGCTGTTACAAAATGAAAGGGAAATTTGACGCGCATATATTGAGATGGGACTTTTTTGGGTAGACGCTCTTTAATTCGTCCACAGCAATACTCCTTTCCGGAACGAGTAGCAGTAGAAGTAATGTAGCGAGTTGGGCAGTCAGTACAAAAGCCCCTTCGAAAAAAAAAACAGATCTGAAAGCGACAAAACTGCAGAACAAGCAGAAAAGATGATCGCTTGGTGAATGGGGCAGTGTGATGGTACCGGCCTGCCTTTCTGCACGTGTTATCTGCTTTATTACTGTTTCTGCTTCCAAGACCGGGTCGAGGGCTGTAGTTTCTTGCCAAGGGATTCAGTGCGCACCCTGATATATCTGTTATTTGTATCTGTAAAAAACTGAACTTGTCCCCTGTACTGTCCTCGAAAACTGACCACGGAACTCACTTCCTTCGTATTGATGAGACGTTTGGTTGTGAAAGGCGGGGCAAAGAAAAGTATAGAGCAATATCCACGTTTGGTGATTTTTTACTTATTAGGTTTTTCTTAATTTTTGCGCAATATTTTAAAATAACGTGATTCGCCTTTCTCTTTGGTTGCTTTCTCGTGTAAACACATTTTTTTATCTAACAACTGGCGCATTTGATGCCCTGTGCTATATCTCTGCTCCGAGGCGCAGCTTATGTTGCAGGCCGGCAGACCTATTTTAACCAGTTGATGATATTAAACGTGGATCAAAACCTCGATACACGGACGTTCTCGATTTCCATCTACTTCAGAAAAACGGTCGTGGGGAAGGGAGATCGAGGCCACTTGTGGTCAGCAGCAAACGGCTTAGCCACTGAGCAGCTCCTGCAGTCACACTTGTCAAGTATTAACAATTTGCAGGTGTCGGACCTTGTAAACAAATTACGAAATGCAAAAAGTTTGCACACATCGTGTGTGGGCTTTCGCTGTTGCACAGTGGAGCACTCCTGCAGCCTGATTGCTTTAATAAAGTCGCAGGACGAAGTCGTTTTATATCCCCTGCAAGCTGCCGAGAATGACATTTTGTTTGGTCAGCTTTCACTACGCTCGCGCTTCTGGAGCACAGAGGATTGCTACACTGGTGCTCATTTCATTTCTCCTGTTTTTATTTATTTATTTATTTATTTATTTATTTATTTATTTATTTATTTGAGTACCCTATAGGCCCGAGAGCATTACATAGGGGGGATACAATTTATACAAGGTATACGTCAATACGTGTAAAAAAGACCGCACTGAGCGATCAGACACAACTGGGTGAAAGATACATTTGGGAAAAAAGAAAAAAGAAGAAATGACAGGGAGTTAACACACAGCGCATTTCACATTTGCAGTACATTTCAATTTCAAGAAGCACACATGGCAGTTGATCATCAACGTTGCACTGGTAAACAAGATATAACAACAGGGCTCACAAGAAGTATCAGTTGGAATTTTGCACATTCAGAAATGTGCGCAGGGCAGATTGGAATGCAGACGGGTCATTTATCGTTACAATCTCGCGGGTAGCTCGTTCCACTTGCTTACCGATAACACAAAAGGGGAATTTTGGTACTTTTTAGTTCTTGCGAATATGGGGAGACTTTACGATTGTGGTCAGTGCGATTGGACACATAATGGGCTGGAAAAATATGAGCACACGAAAAAGATGTAACACCATGATAAAGAGAGTGAAAAAAGGTCAAACGGAAGAATTTACGACGAGTGCTAAGGTCTGGAAGATTAAGAATCTGTTTTAATGCGATACACTTTGGTATGGCGAGTACGAGCGCAGAATAAACCGGGCAGCCTATTTTGAATGGACTCGATACAGTCGGACAGAATGGCTGTGTGAGGGTTCAAATGATAGAAGCATAGTCGAGGGTTGTACAGGTGAGGGAAATGTATGCACGAAGTCTAGTGACGGACATAAAACGGCGCTTTAGAAAGCCAAGTTTTTTTAGTGCCTTGTTTGTTGTGTGCTCAATATGGATGGCCCAGTTTAAATCAGGAGTAAATATCACGCCTAGTTACTTCAAAGAATAGGTTCGTTCAATTGTTGAAATGCATAACGTGTATAGATGAAATGGATTATTTAGCTTCGAAGAAAAATGTCATGACTTAGTTTTCTCTGTATTAATTTCCATTTTCCACATGTGGCACCATTCTGCAAGGGTATTTAAATCGCTTTGTACAATAGCTACATCATCGGCGGTAGTGATCTGCCTATAAATTATACAATCATCGGCAAAACAGCCGTATTGTTTGGTGTTATATTGTTCGCAATGTCATTAATTATATAAGAATAATAGAGGCCCTAAAACTGATCCCTGAGGTACTCCTGACCTAAACGCCACAGGAACTGGAGAGATTATTATTTATATTTACTTTTTGAGAGCGACCAGATAGAAATTCATTAATCCAGTGGGTAGTTTTCTACGTCTAACTTTAGGCAATTTTATTTTTTGGATAAGCCGTTTGTGGGGAACGCAGTCGAAGGCTTTGGAGAAGTCGATAAATACTGCATCTGTATAAACCAATTTGTGCAAAGAGTCGTGTAAATCCGTGGTTAATTCAAACAACTGTGTTTGGCAAGACCACTTGTACCTGAAACCGATTAACAATTTATTAGTATTGAGATGTCTCATTATGTGGGAGTAAATTATGTGTTCAAGGAGTTTACAACAAACTGATGTGAGGGAAATCGGGCGGTAGTTTTTTGGACATGAGGGTTCACCAGATTTATAAATGGGTTTGACATGACCAGACTTCCAATCGTCAGGGACGCACCCAGAATCAAGCAATTGTTGAAAAATTAAGCACAAGAAACACGAGGATATGGGACTAGTTAATTTTAGCAGTTTTGAGCTGATGCCGTCAGGCCCAGGGCTGGAGCGAAGCAGAAGTCTAGCAGTTGCACGGGATACACCAACTTCAGTAACATGATGGGCTCGCTTGGGTAAGTTATTGTAGTAGGAGCGACGGTACAGGACTCGTCAAGGGGGGGTTCATCGGTAAAAACTTCACAAAAACACTGTTTAAAATGTGGCCATCTGAGGTGGGTACAATGCAACCATTCCGTTCTACATAGAGTGTAATAGTGTTTAATTGTCTGGAGGGGAAAGTGTGCCAGCGGGTACGAAGTTGATGGTACATGAAAGAAAAAAGGCCTGGATTGCATTGACTGTGCAATATCAACAACGGAGGGTCGAACCGTTTCGGCATGAACCGGTAACCGTTATTTATTTTTTCGGTTCAGTTCCGGTTCGGGTTCAGCGTGCTCAAAAAATAATGGTTCGGGTTTGGGTTCAGTTCCGGCAAAAATACCGGTTCAGTTCCGGTTTTTGGTTCGGTTCGATTCCGGTTCGACACCCTGGTTGATACCTAGCACCTTCTGTTCTGGCCCTCCATGATGATCAGGGAAAGGTGATGATACCCAATATTGTTGTCGCAAAACACTGCAATGTCGGTAATGTAGTCACAGCTGATGTGAATTTTGGTGCACAGTCACCCCAAGCTGTAGCAAACGCTCTTTCAGAGAAATTTTCGCTGCATTGAAGTGCTGTTTGCACTTCAGGCCAGGCACCCATGAGGAGTTAATGCACAAGGGTTACCGTTTTAGAGTGCATCTTTGTCCGTACGGCTCTACGTTTGATGAAAACTTTGCAAAGGAGTAAAACTCGTATGATCTCACATTCCCAACTTTCCTGAAGAAGCTCAGAGAGCCACGGTTTATTATTGTAGCTCTTTTTTCATCCTGAGGCCAATGGTCATGGTCGCTACAGCTGCTGCTGTTGAGGGCATGATCACTCTTTGGTCATGACTAGGGCCACAAAATAAGCCACACTTCAGAGCAGCATACTCACCCAATATCCATCGTTCCTTTTCATTTCTTTTATCGAAGCCTAATTTCCTGTAAATCAATAAATAACACTTTTATATAGACCAGAATTTTCCCGAGTCGACCATTTTTTAACGACCGGTGCGCCATCTGGTGGGCATTTCTTGGGGGCTGCGCTGCGAGCAGACGACGCCGCAGTCGCACGCTGTTGTTCCGTGCCGTGCATGCATATCAGACGTCCCAGCGGCATCAAAAATCGGTAAGTGTCATTTGTGCGGTATGTCAGCCGCGCAAAGTTTTTAACAGTGCTTTAAGGAGAACGTTCAAAGCGTCCGAGAGCTGTCAGGTTTGCCCATAAATTCCGTTCTCAACAGGCTAAGGCGGCGTGCCACCCTACGCACGCTTTGTCCTCACAGGGGTTGCCTGTAAGGCTACGCTTGGCCGCGCCAGCAGGACGCCCGACTTTTATCACCAATTGATGTTTGTTTTCTTAATTCTGGGCAGGTTGCCGCCATTGCCTTTACTTACGATGTAAAGAATCTACCGTATAAACCGGAATATCGTCATCATCATCACCATCATCACCAGCCTATCTACGCCCACTGCAGGGCAAGGCCTCTCCCATTATTCTCCAATTACCTCGGTCCTGTGCCAACTGTGACCAATTTATCCCCGCAAACTTCTTGATCTCATCTGCCCATCTAACTTTCTGCCGCCCCCTGCAACGCTTGCCTTCTCTAGGGATCCACTCTGTTGCCCTTAATGACCAGCGGTTATCTTGCCTTCGCATTACATGCCCTGCCCACGTCCATTTCTTTTTCTTAATCTCTACTAATATGTCTTTAACACCAGTTTGTTCCCTGACCCACTCCGCTCTCTTCTTGTCCCTTAATGTTACACCTATCATTTTCCGCTCCATTGCCCGCTGAGTCGTTCTCAATTTAAGTTGAACCCTCTTAGTGAGCCTCCAGGTTTCTGCCCCGTAAGTGAGTACCGGTAAGATGCAGCTGTCATACACTTTCTTCTTCAGCGACAATGGTAGGCTGCTATTCATTATCTGAGAATGTCTGCCATATGCCCCCCACCCCATTCTGATCCTTCTAATTATCTCTGCCTCATGGTTGGGATCTGGGGTCACAACTTGGCCTAAGTAGATATATTCGCTTACCACTTCCACTGCCTCGCCACCTATCTCAAACTGCTGTGCTGTCCCGAGGTTATTGATCATTACTTTAGTTTTCTGCATATTAATTTTCAGGCCCACGGTTCTACTCTGTTCGCCCAGTGCGGAAAGCATGCTTTGCAATTCGTCCCCTGAGTTACTTAGCAAGGCAACGTCATCAGCAAATCTGAGGTTACTGAGGTATTCTCCATTAACCCTTACTCCCACCTGATCCCAATACAATGTTCTGAATACTTCTTGTAAGCATGCTGTGAATAACATTGGAGAGATTGTGTCTCCTTGTCTGACACCCTTCCTTATAGGTATTTTACTGCTCTCCTATGGAGGATGATGGTAGCTGTAGACCCATTGTAGATATCCTCTAGTATTCTTACATAATGCTCATCTACCCCCTGGTTCCGTAATGCCTGAATGACTGCTAGGGTTTCGACCGAGTCAAATGCTTTCTCATAATCTATGAAGGCTATATATAGGGGTTCAGTATACTCAGCGCACTTCTCTATCACCTGATTGATCGTGTGAATATGGTCCATTGTTGAATAACCTTTACGGAACCTGCTTGTTCTTTAGATTGACTGAAATCTAAGGTTGCAGAGATTCGGTTAGCGATTACCTTGGTAAATACCTTGTAGACGACTGACAGTAAGCTGATCGGCCTGTAATATTTCAAGTCCTTCATGTCGCCTTTCTTATGGATTAGGATGATGTTCGCGTTCTTCCAAGATTCCGGTACCATTGCGGTCATTAGGCATTGCGTATACAGGTTTGCCAGTTTTTCAAGTACAATTTCTCTGCCATCCTTCAAGAGGTCTGCTGTTATCTGATCCTCACCAGGTGCTTTGCCCCCTTTCATTTCTTTCAAAGCCTTCCTTACTTCTTCAGTCGTTACTGGTGGGATGTCTATCTCCTCTGAACTACTGTCTCGTTCGGCATTATCCTGTATGTCCCGGCTACTGTACAGATCTCTATAGAACTCCTCGGCCACTGTGACTATTTTATCCCTATTTGTGATGACATTGCCTTGCTTATCCTTAAGTGCATACATCTGATTTTTCCCCACGCCAAGACGTCTCTTCACTGCTTTCAGGCTACCTCCGTTCTTTACAGCGTATTCGATCCTCTCCATATTATACTTCCGTATGTCAGCTGTCTTACGCTTATTGATTAGCTTGGAGAGCTCCGCTAGTTCTATTCTGTCAGCTGCGGTGGAGATTCTCATGGTTTGCCGTTTCCTGATTAGATCTTTCGTCTCCTGTGAAAGTTTACCAGTATCCTGTCTAGCCATAGTGCCCCCGACTTCTACTGCACACTCCGTGATAATGCGTGTGAGGTTGTCGCTGGCTTCCTGTGTCGTAAGCTCGGCTTCCTCGGTAAGTGCTGAATATCGGTTCTGCAGCGCGATCCTGAATTCTTCTACTTTACGTCTTACTGTTAGCTCATTTATCGGCTTCTTTCGTACTAGCTTGTTGCGGTCCCTCCTCAATCTAGCCTAATTCGAGATCTTACCATACGGTGGTCACTACACCTTACCCTTCCGAGCACTTTCACATCCTGCACGATGCCAGGGTTATCGCATAATATGAAGTCTATTTCATTTTTGTGCTCCCCATTCGGGCTCCTCCAGGTCCACTTCCGACTCTCCCTTTTACAGAAGAAGGTATTCATTATGCGTGGTTATTCCGTTCTGCAAACTCAACTAGTAGGTCCCCCCTGCTATTTCTACAGCCCAGACCATAGTTCCCAACTGCCTTGTCTCCAGCCTGATTCTTGCCTACTTTAGCATTGAAGTCCCCCATAACTACGGTATACTGTGTTTTTACTTTAGCCATTGCCGATTCCACATCTTCATAGAGCGTTCCACTGCTTGGTCGTCGTGGCTGGATGTAGGCGCGTAGCCCTGCACCACCTTGAGCTTGTACCTCTTCTTTAGCCTAATTACAAGACCTGCTGCCCTTTCGTTAATGCTATAGTATTCGTCTATCTTGCCAGCTATGCTTTTATTGACTAGAAATCCCACTCCCAGTTCTCTTCTGTCCTCTAGACCACGGTAACATAGGACGTGTCCATTTTTCAGCACCGTAAAGGCTTCGCCTGCCCTCCTAACCTCGCTAAGCCCTATTACATCCCATTTAATGCCCTCTAATTCCTCGAACAACACCTCGAGACTTGCTTCGCTAGATAAGGTTCGCGCATTAAACGTTGCCAGGTTCAGATTCCATCAGATTCCAACCGGAATATAGGTCGAGTTTTTTTTCCAAAAAAATCCGCACAAAAGTCACCCCTCGTCTCATATAGCGGTCATTGGCAGAATGTAAATCGTTGTCTGGCAACAATGTGCAAGCGTAGTCTATCGCCATTCGTGTCGGACTGTTCTCTTGCACCAGAGTGAACTGGAATATTCTAGTTCACTGTACTTGCACTATCAGGCCTTTATTTGGTTTCGCTTTTCTCTAGTTTTTCGTCTTTTACTCGTCTATTGTGCGTGCGTGCGTACATTTCTGTACGTCTCTGTTCCGAGATGAATGGTGGCAGTCGACGCCAGTTCACCGCGGCGTTTAAGCTGATGGCGATTGAGTCACCGAGCAGAATGGGAATATGGCGGCGCAACGCCAGTTAGGCGTTTCAGAGAAAAGTGTGCGGTACTGGCGGAGCCAGAAAGCTAAGCTGTGCGCGTGCAACCCCCGAAACCGATCGTTCCATGGACGTCAAGCGGTGCACCCCGAGTTGGAGAACAAAGTGGCGGACTTCGTCCGGGAACTTCGCTCACGATCGCTCCGGAGGCCATGCGCGGATGGGCTCCGCGAACTGTACAATGAGGGGACAGCCGGCGACGACAAAAAGACCTATACGGGCCGGTTGCGACCGTGTCAAGCTGGGTGTCCTTCTCTGGGCAGTCGCTGCCCGACGACATGGTTACACGAGCGTTCAGGAAGTGCTCCATCAGCAACGCGCCTGATGGCATGGAAGATGACAGTGCGAAGCAGTCATCCTTGGAAGACTCTGAGAGCTCGGACGAGTGACTTCGGCAGGCATAGTGAGTGGCAGTGACGGACTGGGGTCGAAAATAAATATAGACATTGTGAGTTCGCTTCTGTGCCGAATTATTTTTTTTGTCAACTTTTCCCACCTCAAGGTAGGGGGTCGACCTATATACCGGGTCGACCTATAATCCGGTTTATACGGTACTCGTCCGGGCGCACTACGCCGTTGTTGGCTGCAACAACAATCAGCGTAAGCGCAATGTGCTCATACAAGAAACGTGTAAAGTGCAGTCTATTCGCTGCACGAATTTCCTACGTCCCTTGAGTGCCACCGCGAATGAGTCGTCATGCTGAATCGGAAAATTTCGAACCTAGCAAATTTGCGAGGGCAAGTTGCTGTTGGCGGTTCCCACCCGCCGCTGAAACGCAAAAATTCTTTTGAGCAAGCAAGCGGCCATGAAATCTTGGCCATATGTTGCTCCTGTGTTTGTAGCAGGAAATAGTGTTATGCGGTGGCAAATATGTCTCCTGCGACTGCCTGCTACGCACGCTGAGAAGTCAGTGGCTTGGTACATTCAGCGAATGCCTCTGATCGTGCGGTAGGGCAAATTTATAAGCATGGCATCCTGCTGCGGTGTGGAACGTGAGTCGGTTCTTTAAACCAGGCCATGATATTGCCACGAACCATGTATAAGTTTATTGTTTTTTTTGCTGCCCGGCCACGCCCGGCTGTGTTATCTGAGGCCCAACTGAAGCGCGTCTTCCATTCTTTATTTTTATGCCGCACGGGCTACCCACTCAGATAAGCAGACTGTCTCGCCCTAACGTCACTAGACCAGAATGATCTTCTTTGATCTACAATGTTCTGGATGTAAATCGACGGTTCACAAACACTCGCACCAAGAGATAAAATCCTGCAGAGCAGACGCCATGGCATCGAATTGCCGACACCATTTTACGCACGTCACTTTGTTGATTGCTGTACCGCCGCCTTGTATTCTTTGAGTTGTTTGGGGAGCACAAGTTCGCTCCAATAAATGTGCTTTTCTTGAAGACAACTACGTCGTATTTGGCAATGCGACAATATATTCATTTGCCTGTGCAGGTCATAGACGTTACATACTCATAAAAGTAAAGCATGTTTTAACTATATCTGCCGCCACATAACATGCTTAAAATTTGCCCTACCACGCGATCAGAGGCATTCGCTGAATGTACCAAGCCACTGACTTCTGAGCGTGCGTAGCAGGCATTCGCAGGAGACATTTTGCCGCGCATAACACTATTTCCTGCTACAAACACAGGAGCAACATATTGGCCAAGATTTCATGGCCGCTTGCTTGCTCAAAAGAACTTTTGCGTTTCAGCGGAGGGTGGGAACCGCCAATAGCAAACTTGCCCTCGCAAATTTGCTAGGTTCGAAATATTTCCGATTCAGCGTGACGACTCATTCGCGGTGGCACTCAAGGGACGTAGGAAATTCGTGCAGCGAATAGAGTGCACTTAACACGTTTCTTGTATGAGCACTTTGCGCTTACGCTGATTGTTGTTGCAACCAACAACGGCGTAGTGACGTCCGGACGAGTAGATTCTTTAAATCGTAAGTAAAGGCAATGGCGGCAACCTGCCCAGAATTAAGAAAACAAACATCAATTGGTGATAAAAAGTGGGGCGTCCTGCTGGCGCGGCCAAACGTAGCCTTACAGGCAACCCCGTGAGGACAAAGCGTGCGTAGGGTGGCACGCCGCCTTAGCGGGTTGAGAACGGAATTTATGGGCAAACCTGACAGCCTCGGACGCTTTGAACGTTCTCCTTAAAGCACTGTTAAAAACTTTGCGCTGCTGACATACCGAACAAATGACACTTACCGATTTTTGATGCCGCTGGGACGTCTGATATCCATGCACGGCACGGAACAACAGCGTGCGACTGCGGCGTCGTCTGCTCGCAGTGCAGCCCCCAAGAAATGCCCACCAGATGGCGCACCGGTCGTTAAAAAGGCGGCGCCCAGTGTACAGTGGAAATTCTTGTCTATACTCGAGCGTGTGATAATCACTTACAATGAACGGCTTGAAAATCGCCAGTTTCGGTTTCCGTTGCTTCGAGCCCGTGGGGCGCGCACGACAGAGCCATGCCATGACCTCACCGTTGTGTGCGTATGGCCAAATATTTCGCTTCAGCTGAGAATTTTGTCAGCTGGGGCATTTCGTTATCGGTGGGGTTCAAGTGTGACCACTCAGTGCCACTGCCCACAGGGAAACAGAAGCACCCTGTGCGGAGTGGTCACTCGAAGGTAAGGTGTTCACATTTTGTTGCAGATTTGATTTGGATTTTTGGGCAATTCACACCAACAAGGCTGTCATTGCAAGTGATTTCTCACATCATGCCTCGTGAATTTTCGTTGCGGGGGGGGGGGGGGGGCTCGACTGTTGCAGGAAACGTACACGCCTGTGTATGAACACGGACAGTGGTGATATGCATGAACCCTTACCAGTGACCTATGCCCAAGTTTTGATCATGGCGTCAGTGACATGGGGAAGGGGGCCTCAGGGTGACCTGTCCTGTAGACGTTCGTACTAACACATGCTATGGCTAGAAATATAACGCTGCAATAGCAAGCAATCGTGGGTGCTGCCATAGCTAGCTGCAGGGCCTGCTTTCGCTCTTGGAGCCAACAGCTAACAAGGGTGACATTGTCTTTCCCTTGTTGTCTTGTGTGAAGCTCGTAAGTGATTCCTGACAAATGAATCTTTGACAGGTGCACGTCTCTATTGGTAGATGAGCAACCTCAAATAATCCCTTGCAGCCACAGACAACTTCCATGCTTGTTAGTGGGCCAAGCCAAGTAACAACGATGGAATGCTTCTCCCCGGCACATGACAGCGCACTCACTGAAACACAGCTGCCCTAACACTAACGATTAATGCAGTCTACGCCCGTTTCAGTGGATCTGACAACAACGGACTTCCGTTTACAAAAGACCATTTCTGTTGATTTGTTGGATCCCCACGCATTTTAAGTGGAGTCCACCCCGCTCATAACAGACCAGGCTAGAGCAGGCCATCGGCTATGACAAAGTAAATTCTGGCGAAAAATTGTTTTGACTGAATGTTAATGGTGGACTTCCGCAGTGCAGGCACCCGATATGTGTTTTCTTTGTTCGTTTTGGCGGGACACTACAGTAAAACCCGATTATAGCGAACTGCAATATGCATCACGATTCGTTCGATATATCCAATACAGTTAAACCTCGCTGTAACGAAGTCGGTAAAATTTGTAATTTACATCGTTACATTGAAATTTCGCTACATTGAAATTCGCGGTTATAATGAAGTGTTCATCCCGTGAAGCGTTTCCTGAAAAAGAAAACGTGGCGCGCATACACAGCCAGCGCACTGTTTCTGTTTCTATCGGAGCTTAATCGTCTACGCGGGCATCAGCTTGAACCGTATGGAGCGTTTTCTTCCTGCAAAAACGCTCCCCACAAGCTACAGGTGCGCTGACACAGCCGCGAAGACCACCCGCACGATGTGGGTAGCTCCAGCGACTGCTTCTAACCGCTCGCTGAAACGCAACTCGAGGGGCAAACGAGAGGGGCACGTGAGAAAAAAAAAAGCGGATAACATGGGCAAAATTTTCTCTGTAAAACGTCATATGCGGCACTTGCGAGAGCGCCCATCAAATATCTTCCGCGGCTTAAGCCTTATTGTCTAGCCAGCCGGCATCCCCGAGCGCTTCGAAGCTCCCGCCATAGGGTGCGGGCCTCCCCATTGGCGAAAGCATGGCGAAAACTGGTCAGGCTTCTCTCACTGCCGGGCGCAGTGCGAGTCACTTCTCACTGCCGGCGTGCAACAGTGGATGCCAGTGTGAAAAAAACCTATGTGCAAGGCTCGTAAAGATTCACAAATGCTTGCCGGAACGATGAAACCCAACAAGCATGAATGAACTCGAACGAAGTGCAAAGCGGCGGCATGCGGCGGCGGCGGCAACGCCTGAGGCGATTAGGCCTACCACCGTGGAGGTCATTACAATGAAAATTTCGCCTTTTTTCTCGCGTGCCCCTCTCGTTTGCCCCTCGAGTTGCGTTTCAGCGAGCGGTTAGAAGCGGTCGCTGGAGCTACCCGCATCGTGTGGGTGGTCTCTGCGGCTGCGTCAGCGCGGCTGTGGCTTCCGGGGTGCATTTTGCGTTTTTGCGGGGAGAAAACGCTCCGTGCGGTTCATGCTGATGCCGATTAAGCCATAGACGATTAAGCTGAAACAGAAACAGAAACAGTGCGCCAGCCGTGTATGCACGCCACGCAGTTTGTAGGCAAGGGGCTCGCTGACAGACTCCATGGCTGGCTGCATCCGCGGCATTGGGCGGTCCGTGTCGCCGTTCGCATGTTATTGGGACCCCATTTCGGCGCTTGCATCTCCCAAAATCTACTTGTACAGCTTAAATTTCGTGCCTAGTTCTCCATGAAACTTCGCTACATTGAAATTCCGACAAACGGGACTTCGTTACACAGAGGGTGAAAATACATGGTGTGCATACACTTGAAGTTACAAAAAATTCCGTGGTTCGTTGCATCGAGGGTTTGGTTACATTGAAGTTGGTTACTGTCACGATTTGGCCCGCGTTCGTGAACGTGGGAGGGTCGTACCCTCCAGCCGAGTGAGGACCTGCAGCGTGCTGGTGGTGACGTTCCGAGCGAGCGGTTGTGCTCGTCGGTGTTTATTCACCAGCCGTCGCACACTGTTTCCCACCAAGCCTAGTGGGGCCACCGAACTTAGCGGCCAACGAATATTAGGGTCGGGGGCGCCACACACTTGTCACAACAATCTTGACGTATATCTCACATGTGCACAGAACAACCACTCATTCAACATCTGTCCAGATAGGCTACTTCTCAGTCCAGTAGCGATATGGACGGGCAGCTAATACAATCTTCTGAATTGTTTTTCACATAAGAGGCTTCAGCTATCTCCCTTGTTCTCCTATCTTTGTGAGTCATCAAAGCTGTAGTACTATTAAACAACAGATAGCAGCCGCAAATTTAACAATGAGATGATAAATGTGATGTGGGCGTGCCTTTGAGGGAGTTTCGATGTTCGCGCAAGCACTCACAGAGGCGTTGCCCCAGTTTGCCCGATGTACTTTCTTTTGCATTTCTAAGGCATGCAGTACACGACATTGCATCGGCACTCAACAAACTCAGCCTTGTGCTTAACACCACAACCCTTTCTTTGGGCATCACCTTTCCTGGGCAGCTTATTGTCAATTCTGGGTATAAGCTTCTCTAATTTATTGTTAGCCGAGAATACCACATCAGCATCAAACTTGCCTGCTGTCTTTTTATTCTATGCGAAATTGCATGAAGATAGGGTAGCCTTGCGTATCTGTTGGCGGGTTCGTGTTCACAATAGCAGAGACCTTGTCGGAGTCGGCCGAGATGCCACTGGCGCTTACCACCACACCCAGGAACTTGACGGAAGATACCCTGAAGGAGCATTTCGAGGCATTCAACGTGATGCCCGCTTGTTCTAACTTGCGAAGGACTGCTTGGAGTCTGCTGTCGTGCTCGGAACGGTGCCTGCCGAATACTAGAATGTCATCTATCATGTTCACACATCCTTCCAGACCCTCTAGAATCCGAGACATTTGGCGCTGAAACACTTCGGGAGCGGAGGTGATGCCGAAGGGCAGGCGGTGGTAGCAGTAGCGACCAAACGGGGTTATGAAGGTAGTCAGTTCCTGACAGCTTTCAGATAGCCTTACTTCATGAAACCCCGATTTTGCATCAAGTTTCGAGAAGACTGCGGCATTGCCAAGACGCCAAGTACCTGGTCCACCGTGGGCATAAGGTGTCTCTCCCGGAGAACTACTTGGTTCAACTTCGTGAGGTCGACACAAATTCTGTACTCTCCATCCGCTTTGGGTACCAGCACAATAGCAGCACACCACGGGGTTGGCACAGTGACTCGCCGGATGACCCGTCCCTTTCCATCGCGTCTAAGTCCTTCTTGACTACGCCTTCGAGGGGAATAGGGATGCGCCTAGGAACGCTGAGAGAAAATGGAACCGCTCCAGGCTTGATGCGAATGTGGTATTCTTCAGGCATCTCGCCAAGGCCTGAGAACAGCGAAGCTGCGGCCTTGTCTGACGTTGGGGGCCTGTTCGGAGCTTCCGCATCTTCCACGGTGTCAACAAACTGGACGACTCCCAGGTCCACTACCGCCGAGTACCCCAGCAGAGGAGAGTCATTGTCTGCTACGACGTACAATTTTTTGCATACCGTCCGGCCTCGCCATCGACAGGGTAGCAGGAAACGTCCCCAGCAGGTTTAGGCAACAGCAGCCCGGACCCATCAGCTGTTCATCCTTGAGTTTGTCTAGGTCCACTGGGCACCCCGCGAAGCTCGGAGGTACGACTGAAACGTCCACCCCAGTATCCACCTTGAATTGAAGGGGGCGTCCGTTGACATGAACGACAACATGCCGGCGTTCTGTTTGCGCTGCATCCACGGCGCAGAGCTGAATAAGCGCCTAGTACTATTTGAGCAGAAAACCGCCGTGAAGTGTCCATTCCTGCGACAGTGGTTGCATGTGGCCCACCGTCTTGGGCACTCAGATCGCGGATGAGGGGCGTGGCCGCAAAAATCGCATGCCGACTTCGGCCCGGCTTGGTACTCGGGAGGCCGACAGACGTTACTTCGGGCAGTTTTGCACGCTGGCGCAGCGGCCATTCTGTATTGCTTATTCACAACAACGTCGACGTTCAGTACGTCTGGTGAAAAGCCTGTCCCCTGGCGCCGCCTTTTCTCATTTTCAGCATCTTCATACTGACGTGCTTGGATGAGTGCCTTGTACAGTGTAAGCTTTGGATTGTGGCAGAGCTGGCCGGTCAAACGAGAGTCGAGCAAACCTACGATAAATCTGTCCCGAACAAGAAGGGTCGTCGATTTCCTGAGAGGCGTAGTTGCATTTCTTGACGAGATTTCAGAGTGCTGTGAGAAATGCATCGACTCACTCACCTACCGCTTGTGCAGTGCTTGTGGAACCTGCTTGATTCGTACACTCGTTGACGGGGTGTGCAAAGTATCCTGAAAGACTCGTGGTCACGCCAGAGTACGAGCGATAGGCCTCGGCGTCTGACATGAGAGACGAAAGCACCTCGCGACCTTGGGAACCCCATACAGTAGAGAAGCATTGCGTACCTTGGTTTCTTCGGGGGCAGAGGATAGCCCTGAGGTGGAAGAGCAAGCCTCCAATTGTTGAAGCCATGCAGTCCATTGTGCTGGGTTGTCGAAAGTGAACTGTAGTGGAGTTGGCAACGGGAAGCTGGCGGTCACGGCGGAAGTGGCGGCTTGGTTGTCCTGCATGTTGCGCGGTTGTCGCAGGATCCCACTCCTGACACCATGTCTCTAAGAGAGGTGCCCGGGTAGCACGGACGCCACTAGCTGGGCCGAATGTGGGTGTGATGCCCCTACAATGCCCAGTTCATGGCAGCAAAAAGCCCCGTTTAATGCACACCAACCCCTTTATACAGAGTGGGGGCGCCACCACCCAGTTATTCCAGTCATCAGGTGGCGTGCTCTACCGTGACGTTTCCACTTCAGCATTTTGTGAACCTTGGGAAGCAGGCACGTTGGCCCCTTGAAGATCCTGATCTCTGGCCGCTCCCCGCAGTGGCTGTGTGCCCCGAAGAAGAAAGGAACAACAACAGTGACAGCACCTGTTGTTCCACTGCGGTGAGAGCACACATTGGGGTGCTACTATGGAGACCTACACGCCACGGTGGCTCAGTGGCTAAGGGGTTGTGCTGCTGAGCACGAGGTCACGGGTTCGATTCCCGGCCGCAGCGGCCGCTTTTCTGATGTAGGCGAAGAGCATAAACGCCCGTGTGTGCGAGATTCCGCCGCACGTTAAAGGAGTACTGACACTAAATTTCTCGCTTTTGGTTTTTATGCTGTGAGGGATACCTAGTGGTCCAGTAATAACAAAAATTGAACCAAAAGCGGTCAGCCGCCAGCGTAGAATTAATTATAACGCATTTATTCCAATCACTTTCAAGTTCAGTCGTCGTGCGCCGAACAGCCGTTCAAATGCAGAACGGCGAATCTTACGTCATGGTTTCCGTGACGTCAGGGACGTTTGCCGCATCGTCTGCTACGATTGCACATGGTCTGCACTCGCCCGCGCAGTCGAGATGCCGTTTGAATCGTCGGACTCGGATGAGTCGCTGCCACCTGACAGACAGACAGACAGACAGAACAACTTTATTTGGCCAGGCGATTAGGCCAGCGACGTCTTCGCCGTCGTCCAACCGGCGCAGACCGTGGTAGCAACAGCTTGTCGCCACTCTTCTAATCAATCTGATCGCGAAAAAGAAGTTTTACATCCGAGAAAGTAGATGTTAGTGTGGTGAAAAATTGTGCTTGAGGTTGTTATGAGCGCTGAATTTAAAAGCGGCGTTCAGATATTTGCCGCGATGGTAAGCCTACACTGACCGGCAGCGGAGGTTCGGCGCTACTACCCAGCACTGCCGGCACCGCGGTGCGGCGAGCGGCCGAAAGGTGGTGCCACCTGCGCGCTAGAATCAAAACAGGCCACAGAAGATGTCTTGGTCGCCGATCGCTGAAACGGCAATTATCGCCAAAATAAAGCTCCATATGTGAAAAAGGGGATGATAGTGTGGTGAAAAGTTGTGTAAGGGATGGTCATTCGCAGTTGTACAGATAGCGGCGATCAAATATTCGCCATGATACTAAGCCTAAAGTTATCAACACCCAAGCTGACCCGAGCAACGCCGAGCCCGCTGCCTTGGGCGACAGTTCTTGCGGCCGCCGCCGCGCACGAACTCAGTCCACGTTTAGTGCTGCACGTCGTCGTGTGGAAAATAATGCATCTTGTCGTCGGTGTCGATTTGCTCAGACAGGCTTCCACGAGCAGCACTTCGCATTCCGCGAGCTTGCCATAGCACAACTTGGGCGAGCTCGGTGACGCGCAGTTTTCAGCACCAGTGCAAGGGAACACCATGCGCCGGCCACGAACTGAAGAGCCAAGTAGGCGGGGGATGTCGCTCTCTGCTGGCGCAGTGCCCGTGACGGTGTGTGATTGTAGTGGCAGATATCCGTGTAGTACATAGTAGCGGCACGAAACTCTGTGTGTCGAGCACCCCGCAGAGTCCCTGGCCGCGTGACAGGGTGGCCGACCTCTCTCCCCTTCCCTGGGAACATTGCAGGAGGCCGACCGGCTGGTGGGGCGGCTGGTGTCCTCGCAGCCCGGGGCCAGTGCCAGGCAGGCCCTCTCTCGGCTGCTCGACCACTGCCAGCTGCCACCCGGGTGGCCCCACGAGCTCACCCTCATGGTCAGTGCGCGTGCTGGGCAGGGCGCCGCTCGTCCCGTCGCACGTAGTCTGTGCCGTCATGTTTGTGATGCTGCAGTTTTGAGGACAGCCGTGCACCAGCTTCCCTCCCATCCCCCCGTCTTGCCATTTCTAGGCGGGTTTGTTCAGCAGTTCAAGGCACCCTCCTCCACCTCAGGGTGGTCACCAGCACCATCGTCGTCATCCAGGCGTGGCCCACCAAAGACCTCTGTCGATGTGTGGCCCAGCTGGGCGAGATTGCCTGTCGGCCTCTGTTTTGGAAGTGCTTGTTCTGAACCGTACTATGTGTGGCGTGGTGGGCACACGCCCTGCTTCTGTCGGGTGCTTCGCTGTCAGAGCTTCACGTGGGGAACAAACAGTGAACAGTTGATGCTTTCGAAAAGAACAGGGAGAGATTCACGATTGTCTTCCAACGGTGTCAAACCAAAACGATTCGTGTGGCGGTTTCCAGTAGCAAAAGTGGCGGTAGCAATTCCTCAAGCATGATTCAGGGGCTACAGCCCACAGAAAAACGCAGAGAGAGAGCGCTTCTATTTGAGCAGTAAGACCCTACATAAAACAATCGAAGGCATGTAGGGGAGATGAGGAGTGCTGGTGGCCAAGGACATGCTGGGGCCCATTGGTGTCCTGCTGGCTCCTTGGAGACTTTTTTTTTTTTTTTGCCCTGTACTTAGATGTCAGTTTCACTTACCAAGCCAGGCAGGTTGCAAATTAGTTGAAATCTCATTAACTGGTTCGGTAAGTGGTCTGTTGGAACCCGTAGACTGGGCTAGTTGGTAATTCATAGTGAACAAATGTAGCGCAGCAGAAACGCACGAGCGCTCGTCCGTGTGTATTCTTTCCGTCCCGTGTGTTTCTGCTGCGCTACATTTGTTCACTGTTGGAACCAGCATGAAACGAAGTCACTTGAACCTGAATAGAACTTTTATTTTTTCTGTTCGACACACTGCATTGAAAGCATGCGTAACAAAACTGCTGGGTGATCAGAAATTACTCAACATGCTCACAGTTTGTCGTCAGTGGGCACGTTGCAAGCAAGCTGTAGCTCTATCCGCAAAAACTCGCTGCCTGTTGTGAGAAGCTCGTCGGCCTCCCTCGAGAGACAGTGGTGGGCCGGAACGATTCTTCCTTCCCCCACTTGGGGCATTCCCGGAGGCAGAGGCAACGCTGCCGTACACTGGCCTGATATCCCTGCGAAGCGCTTCAGGTGTTGTGACTTCGGTCTCCGAGTTAAGGTGGCAAAGCGGTATTGAAACGGACGTGAGAGGGAAACAGAATCTCCTGTCTGTCGTTCTTCGTTAAAGCAGTTATATTAATAGTGACCGAATGGATGGCACTACAGCTGAATCCTTGAAATTCTCTTCCATCTACTCAGGCCGACAACATCGCAAACACACTGTAATTCCTGTCCAACCCAGAAATAATGTTTGAGTGTTTTTGTTTTTGTTTTTTCCTACAAGCTACCGATAACCTTGATAGTAAAATTGTTGAAAGCAACCGGTATCGAGGAGTTGGAAAAATTGAGCTCACACTGACCAGCAGTGTTTGCACCTGAAGCCTTTTGCTTTATTACTAGGGATGGGCGAATAGTGACTTTGAGGTTTGAAGCGAATTCGAAGCTGTTAGTGATTTGGTCGAATAATTTTGAATCGAATAGTTCGCATAGTACGCATCACAAATTACAAAGAAAAATGTGCCAATTGTGACCCGTCTGAGAAGCTAGAAGTCGTGTAGGCACAGCATTTCGGGAAAATATTACCAGTGGAGTGTTCATTCAGAAATCACATGCACAGCTGTCATTTACTGAGTTCACAAGTTTTTGTGAAGAAAGACTAGCTGCTCTACATTCTCCGGGAGAAGCAGCTACTGGCATTTCCTGGTGTCGAGAACGTCCTCTCACGCCTTGCCTGTGTGGCAGGAATTGAGAGGTACTTTTGCGTCACCTTGGCTAGCGCTGGGTAAAGCCGGCTGCCGTGGTTCCTCTACCACTCCACAGGGTTTTCAGACCGTGAAAGCACAGGGGCGCCCAAGTGGTCTTGTCACTTGTCTGTCAAAGCTCACACTGTGAGCTGTTGTATTTACTAGATTCTGATTTGCATATACTGAAAATAAATGTAAATACAAAAGTGATGGCTCCACTTGGATTGGAATGTTTACATTAAAGTGCAATCAGTAGCCGTCAAAATAGGAAAGTGAGGCACAGTTGGCTGCATAGTTTTTACAGCTACCTAGCAGCTGAGCTAAAAAAAGAGTACTGCAGCCACTAGTATCCGCGGCCGTAGCCAACCAAGCACAAGTTACAGGCCGCAATTTTCAGAAGTGTTCCGCTAATTCCGTATCGAATTGGCAGTACAAGTGCACCGTCTTGGTGCTGCCTTTGAGCGGCAAGTATGGTGGTGGCCGAGAGCTCGCCAAGCCTCTGGGGAAGTCAACGGCTTGGCACTGATGATGGAAATCTCCACATGGGCTGGGTCGTGCGACAAGCCCGGGGCGAGATCTTGGAAGGCTTGACTGAAAAGCTTGGCCTTCGGCTGCGTGTTCGGGAACACCGAATAAGTGAGAAATGTTGAATACTGGTACTCAGATTGAAGCGAATAGAGAGCAGTTCGATCGAATATTCTCAAGCGCACCGAATATCCACCCATCCCTAGTTTGTACTTTGTTTAAATTGTATTGTTCAGTGCTGAGACTTTGGCGTTGTACCGTTGTTCTGCTGTGGCCCCACAATGGGGCTGGCAGTGTGGCTAAAGAAATTGAGTGACGAACGGAGCTGGCGCTGCCCGTTGCAGGTGGTGTCGCTCTGTGAAGAAGACGCCAGCCCGGCTGCAACGCCAGTGCCTCCGACCGACGGCCGCGTAGATCCCTACGTTGACTTCGCACCCCTGCTGTCTGCACTGGAGGCGGTGCGCTGATGTGGGGAGGAGCAGAGGCCAGGAGTTGCCGCCCAACCGTGTTCCACTCGGCTGCAGTCCGCGGACATCTTCTTTGAGGGAGCGCGCATTCTAGGTGGCGCTGACTTTGCATGGGTACCACTTGGCACCGTGGCACCTCTGTGCATGCCCGTGGGAACTGTGTGCGCTGAAGGTGGTTACATGATTTTACGGAAAAAGGGGAACTAATGTTAGATTACTGCAGCACACATGTGACGTGCGTGCAAGTCATTGCACTGTTGCTGGGGTTACGTTTTGTGTACCACTAATAAACTGTATGGTGTACGTTTTATAGGTGTGCTTGGGCTTGGGCTGCGCGACGGTCCTTTCAAAACCCTTGCGTGGGCTGGAATTTGGCCACAATGTAAATGCTTTGGTCCGGCCGTCCTGACAGCCCGGGTTCACCCTGTATGGTGAAGCAACACTTAGGTTTTCACAATAGCATGGAGCCTACACGTTGGTGACACAGTAAAAGCACAGATCAGGCTTCTTTGTTTACACATTCCACAGGGCCTATCCCTATGCCTTGAGCCACATATGAGCGTAGGGCAGGCCGGTAAGTCTGAGAGGTCTGCAACTGCATGTCTTGGGATAAACTGAGCAACGCAGTGACTAGGGAAGTACAATGAATGCCAACTCAGCACGCCTAGTTTCTGGCTCTAAGTTAGGGGGAAAAAAATTTTCCAAGAGGTCACACTTTGAAGAGCAAATGGTGCTAGAGGAACCTGGCTCTCCATCTGCTTCCTGCAGCAGTGCCCTATTCAGGGTGGCATTCCCTGCCCTGAGCCAACAAAAGCAAAACTGCCACAGTTCCACTTCAGTCTTGCTCCTTCGTTCCGATGGGAGCGTAGGTGGTGGTCGCAGGTGGCCGGTGTTCCCGGGTGTCGTGGCTGGCAGATGAAGACGAGAGGCAACCGGCTGCTACAAGACGGTGGAGAAAGTGCAGTGCGGGACCAGTTTGCTGATCTAGTGGAAAGTGCGACCTTGAAACCTGTGGGACACGCACAATGCAAGTCGTTCCTGACGTACGGACCTGCACACCAGTGGAGAAACTCCCCATGGTGTCAGAAACCGGTTTGCCGTTGGCACCCCATGCACTGGGCGCAAGCACGGGGTGCGTTGAGCAGCCTGTTGTCGTCTGTCGGCGGAAGGTGGAAGTAGTACCTGAGCACCAGTTGCGCCAGCTGCCGTAAGTCTTAAGAAAAAAAAAAACCTGGTAACATTGGTGAACAGTACCTAAATTCAGTGCTGTCTAATTTGCAAAGCAAGCTTCATTTTGTTTAGTTGTGCTATCACGCCAAAACACTTGGCCCTCAGCTGCACCGAAACGGGCGGTGCTCGTGCCGGCTGGATTCTGAAGCAGAGTTTTGCGACTGGTGTACATTGAAGAAGTCTGCCCAGCATTGACCAACCACGCACGGCACAATCGCCTCGCTTCCTGTAAGACTACCAGTCAGGGGTCAGTCTGCCTAAATAACCTTCAAGCAGTGTCACTGCGGAGATGACGTTCTTAGTGCACAACAAGACGTGATGTGGGTGGCCGGGTTTCACATTTTAGGTGCGAAGCACTTCAAGACTTCACAATGTCCGTCTGCCATCGACGGTGTCTCCCCAAGACTACAGCGAGCTACACGAGAGGGCGCTATGCGCAAACCCGAGATCACATTCAAAACACGCCTGCCGTCGTTTTATTTCCGGCCAATAAATCGTAGCCATCTCCACGCCGTGAACGATGCCAAGCGTGTGAGGCACTGGGACGCGACTTGTCTTGCGTGTGGTGTTTGTCATTTACAGTGCACTTACTGCAGCCCAGATCATTTAAACACTTTGAGTGCATCATTGTGCATGGACGATAGCACTCATCCACCCAATACACACAACTTGTGTCCCAGTGCTTTGCACCCTCGGCGTAGTTCATGGCGTGGAGATGTGATTTTTTTTCTGCTGGCTTGCAGCGAAGGTGGGGTGCCATCCACCAGTGAAGAAAGGGGCCATTTGAGTGCGCATGGAACTTTCCGGACAGCCTGGGGAGAGGGGCGCGTTCACAGGGGAGCTCACTCAATCGCATTCCTCAGGCACTCGGTGGTAATTCGTGGCCCACTGAAATCAATAAACCGGTGAGCGACCAATAGGAAAAGTGTTCCATTCGATGGAAATGGTTTCGTCGGCCTAGTTTGTCTGCTTGAGAAATGTATGTCAAAGTTAAGTAAACCAAATAAACAGGAAGCACCTTTCTGTGTAGCTAGTCTCCACTACATTGCACACATTTCTGCCAAGCCAGAGTTTTACTCGTTTTATTTCGGTACACAAATGACGTATTCCCGAAGCAAGCAAGCTAGGCCGTCGCAAGCATTTCCATGGAGTGAATACCTTTTCGTATTGGTGCACAGTGGCTCACTGAATTTCGTCGGTCATGAAGTAGCACTAAGTGCCTGAGGAATGTGGTTGGGTGAGTACCCCTTAACCAGCCTCAACTAACCAGGTTTAAGCGACCATCTCAAGCTTCCAATGATTCAGCATGCGCTGAAATTAATGGCCAAGTCCAAACCCACGCCCGCGCTACGAACCCAAAAAACGTGCTATGAGCCCGGAATGTGATGATGGTTCAACCAAATAAACACTTGTTTCCTACCATGAAGGACCCAGGTTCAATGCCGACCACAAGGTGCATTTTTTTTTCTTCTACACGTTGTTGTTCCCCGCTGCTGCTCACCCCGTACCCCTCAGGCCTTTGGAGTGGCCCAGTGGTTAGGCTGCCGGTTTCACGGCGTAAAGGTCCTGAGTTCGATTCCTGGTGCACTCCTTACCACAGTTCTTTCTTAAGGCGTCGAGGTTTTTTTGCATGACGGACGGACAAAGCTCAGCCGAAACAGCTCTGCTGTAAACAAGTCCTGACAACGTTTGTTGTGTAGAAACGAGTGGGACTAGAAAAGTGTGCATTTGTCACCTCCTGGGATTTGTCAAACGGGGCACTTGTCACTGAGTCGTGGTTTTTACCAAATGTAAACATTCCCCTCTCTCCCCTGTCCGCATATGTGGCATGCACAAACTCTTCTGTGCTACACACGCTTAAGTTTTCACGTGCACTGTTGGAGTACGTACTGCAGTTACATGCTCTGATCTACCCGCCGCAGTGGCTGAGTGGCTAAGGCGTTGCGCTGCTGAGCACGAGGACGTGGGTTTGGTTCCTAGCTGCCGCGGCCGCTTTGTGATGGAGGCGAAGAGCGAAAACAGCCATGTGTACGAGATTTCGGCGCACGTTAAAGATCCCCAGGTGGTCCAAATTAATCCGGAGCCCTCCACTACGGCGCGCCTCATCGCCTGCGTTGCATCGGCGCGTTAAACCCTACAATCGATGAACATGCTCTGCTCTGACTTGCTGCCCATGTGAAGTCAACGTGAAGTGGTGTGGTGTGTGTGTGTTTTTCCCCTGCGTGCCTGAGGCGAGTGTTGTCTTGCCTTGCACGATGCCATTTCATTTTTTTCTGGCAGTGTAGTTGTCGCTTTGGCACATCCTGCTGCATCATTCCCACGTTACATCGTGCTCCCCCAGACCTCGATTACTGCGTCGCGAGGCTGCCCGTGTGACCTGTGTCGCCAAGTGCACTTCTCCCTCTCTCGGATGCGCTTTCCTGTGCCATCTAGTTCTTGCTGCCGGGGTTGCGGGAATGCTTGGTTAAAAACAAGCACGTACAGTAAAAGGCTCGTTAATTCGAACTTCGGGCTACTTCCAACTCGCGCCCTTGTCCCGGCACAGCCCTGTATATTTCAGTGCGGGAAAACTGCCAATAACTCATCGCCACTGTCCAGATCGGTTAATTCGAACTATGATCCCCTGGTTAGCACGCTCCTCGCAGAAGAAGTCGGCCCAGAGTGGTTACAATGTGTTGCAAATCCAAACCAACCAAATTCACTGGAGATGCAAAACAAAAAAACAACAGCGCACTGTGCTCCTGCAACAGCTTATTTCGCTTCTACAGAGGGCGCCGCGCCACCGGCGCCAGTGCTTCGGCGCATGCCATTATTATTTACGAAATCACCTGCTACGAACGTGTAGTAGTGCCTAATTCGCGATAAAAAGTCCAGAGGTGGCTTCTTTGCGTTCTGCCCGCGCAGTGTGGAGCGATTTCCATTCATTCCAGCGCCCACCCGCTAATTCGAACAATTTTATGGACCCGTTGAGTTCGAATTAACGAACGTTTACTGTATTTGCACAGTCCCAGTAAAGTTCAAACTTGGGCTAGTTGGCTCCACATATTTTGATGAAAAATAGCATTTAAACGAGGACAAACACAGTAATTCACAAACTTGTGTCTGTGCAGCCCCTCTTTGTCCCCCCCCCCCGATTCCGCGCTGTTTTCGTCAAAATATTTGTTACGTTACCTTTTTCGTCGAACCGGGTCATTTGTGGTCTACTTCTGCTCTTTTGGCTCTCCTCTACCCGTACTTCCACTACTTTCGGCATGTTAGAGAATCCATCCAAGAGAGTAGGCACACAGCAGGGCTGCTTGTTAATTGGCAGGCATTGTGTGCTATACTGCCTGCGACTTATGCCAAATTGCAAGCAAGCCGACCAGTGAGGCTCTGTCAAGTACTTGTGTGGAATTTTAAATTTTGGCCGTAACTGCGGGGAAGTTGATCGGGAAGACTAATGCATAAAGGCTGCGTTATTTTTTCACACTTTAAGAGGACTGTGTCCCACATTCAAGGGCACTGACCGTTCTCAGCAGAAAGAAAGTAACACATCCAGAATTCTTTACCGAATATTCGTCTAGCAAAACCCAAAATATTTGAAATCGCTGATAACGAGCACAGTACAAGATTTTATTCGGAACGAAATTTTGCCTTTGCAAGCAACTAAACGCAGTCACAAATATGGTTTCGGAAATAGTGTGCGCAATGTCTGCTACCATCAAGTCGTACGAAAATAGTTTTTGTACGTTCATTCTGTATAGACAGTTTCTTTGTCATTCCTATCTTGTTTAGCATACTGCTTTCCACAAGCAACTTTGCGAAATACCAAATGTGGAGTTTGGTCATTAACCCAACAGTGGCCGACGGAAATCCTTAGCTTACGTCTGAAGATGGGCTGCCCTCCTGGATAGAAGGCGCCTTCACGACCATGAAAAAGAGGGCATTAGTGCACCAGCAGTTGCATCATCAGATACCAAGGTAACTCTTGGTAGATGCTTATCCGTGTCACTTGTGTTCGTTTCGCTGAGAAATTTGTTGCATCATTTCATGAGCTTCATTTTGTGCACTTTCGTATAAATAAGTGCATTTTCACTATACAAGCAGCGTACGTGTTCACCTCCCTTGTCTGCTCTGTGAACTCGTTGGACCCATTTTTGTTTAACTTTGGGAGCACTACTGCAGTTTGCATCGATATGCCAACCACATTAACAGGCGACCTAAATGTATGCAGAATAATTACCGACTCTTCGTTTTACAATTGCAGTGAGCAGGATGTCGGGAGGCGTGTGCAAAAACTTGCGTGTTAAAAGGGCAGGCAATATGCTTCCAAGCATATGCTTTCTATCCCAAATGAAAGGGCATCACTTCAAACACTTTGAACCAAAGAGCTTTCTCTGACAGCGCCCTAGAAAGCTTGGAAGCGTAATTTTGAGATGTACTGGCCTCGAGTACTATTTAATGAAGCAGACATTTTTCTGTATCCAGTATATTCTGCTACGAAGCTGTTTCAGATGCTTGTGATTGCGTAGTTATTTCGCAGAGACGCCAACACTGCAGGCGGTTTGGCAGTGCCTACCGCGCGTTCAGCATGAATTTGGCCAAGCTGAAATTCTCTTGCAGTTGGTGCCACGTGGTGGGGTTTTTCCATGCTGCATTTAATCACTGCTAATTAGCCGCTGGGCTCGGCTAGCGCTCGATAGACATGGCTGGAGATGTTTGGGAGACGCCTTCGTCGCGCAGTGGACACAACCGGGCTGCTGATGATGATGAATGGAGCATTTGGTGCTATTTCTGGCCTGAATGTGCAACTGCAGCATTGCCGACTTTGCAGGACTGGACGCTTGGCCTCCTCAATTGCAAGATGCTGTGGCAAGATTGTAGTTTTTGAGAGACGGTGATTCATTTAGACCTGGAGGGGAACGAAAAGTGGAACGGATGAGAGAGCAGTCCGAAAAACCTGTGAGCCGTTACTCCTATGGGACAAGTGGCGGTTCCTTGGGAAGTACCGGAATATCCAGCAAGTCCAAATTTTCGGAGCCTGAAAAGGCGGTCGGCTACTGTACGGAGGGCAGTACGTTTCGGACACGTGTCCCAAGAGTATCTCATGGAGGGTGGAGAGAGAGAGAGAAAATGACATTTATTGAAAATTTCCGGCGGGGAGGCGGGTCAGGCCACGCAGGCTTCGCCACCCCCTGTCTATGTACCAAGCAGACCCCGAAGCTATGCCTGGGCACCGGTTCAGGCTACTCGGCGAGTCCCCTCCCGAAGGAGGGTCTCCTTTTCGCCTTTGCCGGGCCAGAGCAGCCTCGAGCCGCTGGACTGCCAGCAGTTGCCGCTCGTATTCGGGCGAGCTCACGAGTCCTATAATGTCCGGTGGTAGCTCTTTTGGGCTCCCCACTGCACTGTGTCTTTCACATCCCCACATGATGTGGGCCAGGTCTGCAGTCACCAAGCGCACACACTGCACTTTCGTAAGTTCCAGGGCACACGTGGCGCGCAGGATGCGCTGGAGTCAGCACGGATCCAGTCTGTAGTTGACGGAGGAGGACGGCTTCGCCCCTCTTGAGCCTCGGGTGAGGTGGGGGCAGGGCGCGTCTTCCCGCACGATGCCAGTGAAGGATGTCCCCGTAGTTGGTCAGGGGCTCCATGATCTCCGCCGCAGACGATGGGCAGGGGGGCACCGCACGGTGCGCGAGCTCGCGTGCGATGGCGTCCGCCTCCTCGTTGCGGTTGACGGTGCCACCCGCAATGCCCCCCACGTGTGCGGGGAACCAGCGGATGTGCGTTGTAGTCTCCTTGCGCTCGGGGAGCAGGCTCGCTGCAGTCCCGCACACGGCGTTCCTGGCGTAGCTTGCTACTGCGGTCCTCGGATGGAGGACATGTGTGGCGTGGTGACTGTAATATAAATGTGTTTCTCTTCCTAACAAAAGGCCAGTGGTCAGAAGTTGCACATTGTGCTCGGTGTTCTTTCTGGTCATCTTAGTCCTCTTTGAAAGCAGACACAGCGAATCATGCAGTATGAATTGATGGTGCTGACTGGCATTGCTTAGAATGTCAGCACAGCGGCAGTGGGAGTGACCCAATGGCTTGGCCACTGACTCTAACCAAGTTAGCTTGTGGGGCAACATCTCGAGAGGCACCGCGTCCGTGGGACTGAACCCACTGTGTTTGCACCTTTTGAACTGAACCCAATTAAGGCGTCTCGCTCACAAACTACACAGGCGTGATTTTCGGGTGTAGCGTTGCGATAAGTTTTTACCGCCAATGGTTGTTGAAGTGCACGTGGCTCCTCGAGGATATCCTTAATGTGCAGCGTCATTTACAGGTCCTGGCAATTTTGTTTCTACGCCTACTTTTGATGGTGAGGTGGCGGCCAATAGATGTTAGGGTGCTGGCTGTCGCACTCTACAAGCACCATGGAGGCAGAACACAACCTTGTTGAATCTGAAACCTAGCAACCCCCTTGCTGGATTCCAGGGAGAAGAGAGATTTTTTGAAACTGAGACAGACAAAATGGAAGCAGCGATGAGAAAACGTTTGAATTTCGTGCTGCAGTCGTGTCATATGCGCAGGAGTGGCGTATTAAGGGCACAGTTATCAAGGTGTTACCTTCATTTTAGCATTCGAGCAGCGAGGTCAAGTGGAACCAGGGGCTCCACTCGTGCTCCCTGGCACAGCTGTGATGGCACAGAGAAACTGCGGGGGAATGACTGGGCAGTCGCCACTGCTTGGCACGTGTTCTTCAACATCTCAACAGTTTGTTCCCAGTCTGCCACAGTATTTATTTATTTCATTGAAAATACTGCCAGTCTTTCCTTTGACACCAAGGCAGGTGGGCATACAGGAGTATATACATATAATTACAAGAGTACTAGTTGGCATCATTGTTATCAGGGCAGAGCAGGCTTTCTTCCAATGACCCAAGACTTGTACTCTGTGTGCATGGCCCCTTGAATCAAGCTTGCTCGTGGGCACAACCAGGACCGGCTTGTAAAGCCCTCGATGCTAGGTCAGACCAACGCACTGTGTATGCGTGTGCTTGCCAACACGCTCACTCAGGAGGTGTCCTCGAGTGGCTCTTTTCTACAGCCCGCAGGAACCAAACCAAATGACAGTTCCAAGGCATGTGAACAGGTGTACATTCTCGCCCATGCGTTGTTACGGGGAGCCTGACAGCCTCGCAGCATGACAGCTAATTATCTCGGGTGGGTGTGTGAGAATAGTTTCCGACAGCAGCTGTCCTCATTGTCAGGTATGTGATCACTAAGCGTGGCTATGTTGACGTGTAGGACAATGAGGCTATTGAGAAAGGTCAGTTGACTGCACAACAAGGCGAGACTTCAGCTATTATTTGCATATTGGACTTCCTAAAGACGGTGCCTTTATTTTTCTTTTTTGCAGGAAGAGGGGTTACCATTTACTTGGGTCATAACCCAGCAAAAAGAGGTGCTGCCCTACTGTGGCCTTTGCTTACAACGGACAAGTATAAAACTTCTGGAACAAGAAAGCTTTGCCGGATCACTAAAACTAAGCGACAGGTGTATGCCAGAACACTGGCCTGGGCTGAACAAACCGAAAGCTGCAACAGCGCTTCAGTATGCTGGGATCGCCCCAGGTTCTGCAGGACTCTCCCTGCCAACCCAAACATTGACAGGTCACCACCTGAAAACATAGGAACAGACTGCTGCTCTGCGCATTTAATTTCATGCCATTTCATGCTGCAGTGCAAACTGCCTCCAAATTTTTGTGTGCACTAGATTGAGCAAGTGGTACTTCAGCACCAGCACTGCTGCAGGGCAGAATGAGCCAGGCTGGTTTCCTTTTCTGCAGGGACCCGACCCCTACGATTGTGCTTTTAAATGCACAAGTTTTTCGGGGATGTGAAAAATGGCAGTGCTCCTGCCCACATTGTGACTGCAGACGCCTACTGAGCAGAAATAACACGCACTGACCATGGAAGTTCTCAGCAAACACAAAAAAGTGTTTAGAAGCTTTTCAGGGCCCTTCTTCAATGTCGCGATGACCCGACACGAAGCCTCTTCCCCTGCTCGAGCTGCCTTCCTTCCGTAACTCGATGCCGCAGTTGTCGCTGATGATCGCGCGTCATGCAGCAGTTGACGAAAATGAGTAGGCCAGGGTACACGTTCACCATAACGACCCGCAAACAGAACAAAGGACGCACGTCTCGGCGGCGCCACAACTGAAAGCACAGCACAGTAGTGCACTGTGCGGGTACCAGCTCGGTCACTACTGTCAGTGCACAGGCGTCGTACGGTGCACGCAGCTAGCCGTCGTCGCCATCCACGACGACGTCGAGGCAGGCGTTGGCGAACTCCACGAATATGGGCTCCTGCATGAGCGCCTCGAGCAAGCGCTCGGGGTCCCGGCTCGCGTCCAGCTCGCGCAGCAGCGCCCGCAGGTGCCGGTTGCGCAGGCAGGCGCGCACGGCCTCCGAGTCTCGCAGCCGCAGGAGCTTCTCCCGCGGCACGGTGTCCGGCGTCGGGTAACGGTAGCCGGGCTCGGGCTCCTCGAGGGGTGCCGGGGCCGGGGCAGGCTCGCGGCAGCAGCCGTCTCCTTCTGCTTGCCTGTGGCGCCGGTAGCAGTCGCAGGAGCAGTACCGCACGGTGCGACAGCGCGGGCAGCGGTAGCGGGACTCGGCGCTCCCGCACACGCCGCACAGCTCGACGGCCATGGCGCGGGTCTACCGGTCTACTGCCTGGGTGTGGCGGCTCGCCTTTGTTGTTGCCGTTTACTCAGCTTCGGGCGCCTCGGTTATCGAAAGGGGACGACTGGACAGCCTAGACAAGCCGATGAAGGGCTTTACCTACACGAATCAGTTAAGCAACTTTTTCAACGCGCATGGTACCATAAAAAATAAACTTTTTTTTTAAACTGAAACAACGATAGTGATGATAGTGATTGTGCAGCGATTGAGACCACAGATATTCAACTTACAGAAATATTATCGCGAAAGGTTTTTACACATAAAAACAGTAAAACATTATTACAGTTTTCTGCTTTGCAAAAATGAGATGCTACACGCATGGCATGGAGGAAACAAACTCAGATGCCCCCCCCCCCCCCCCATTGTTTGACGTCATCATGACGTCACGTGTGGCTGCAGCCACCATGAGAAGGGCGTGTCTTGTGCCATACGTGTGGCACGAGACGCTGCCTTATTTTATTTTGTGGCCTTTGGCTTTGCAAAGTCGCATCAAGAAGGCATCAATAATGGCGGCGCCCATTTGTTTTGACTTCTTTCCTCCATGGTTTTGACAGTCTGACAAGTGGCTTCTGATTTCTTTTTGCATGTGCCAAGTCTTTCAGAAACATTAAAGGACTCCTTGGTGGGACATTCGCTAGCCGGATACCCAAGGAAATGAAGAGTCGCATGCTTGCGCAGCTTAGCACTGGCGGGGCGTGCAGTTGGTGAGGACTACGGGGTGTCAATCCTGGCCGCCTGCCGCAGCAGTTGCTTTTTTCCAGGCTTCAGTGACTTACCGTGAACGGGAAGACAACAAGCATTGTGGAGAGTGGTGCAATCGAGTTCTGGAGGCGTACCAGTTCAGTTTTCGCTCATGGCGGTGTATGTGCCGGCAGTGCGGTGTGTCTGTTTGTCATTTGTTCTCATGGAGGCGAGAAGCGAAAACTCCCGTGCGCTCGAGATTTCGGAGCACGTTAGATCCCCAGGCGGTCGAAATTAATCCGGAGCCCTCCTCTGTGGCGCGCCTCATCCCCTGAGTAGCGTCGGCGCGTTAAACCCCTCAATCAATCAGCGATGATTCACTTGACAGTCAAGCTCCAAAAGACTATAGCATGTCACACCAGCGAACGCCGTGTCGAGATGCTAGTTGCAATTGTGAATTGTCCAAAGCAAGAAGGCTCTCTAACAAGCCGTCGTGAAAGCACCGTTGGCCCGCACAGCGACTTGTAGAATAAGCTCTGTGACGTCGCAAAACTGAAGCAGATTGGTTTATACTTGCAGGCATCGGTCTCGTCAGCGGGCCCATGAGGTGCTGGGACGAAAAGACGCTCTGGCAGTACCTTGACATGGCCACGATTTTCAAGTCCATTATGCATGGCCGAGCAGCCAAGTCGTCTCCTCCCCATGGTCGCATCAAGTTCTACCGAGTCCAGAGCTATGCCATTTGGTTGCAAGGACTGTGCGAGCTGTTCAACCCTGAACTGTGGTTGTTGCATCGCGAGTGGTGGTTCTAGCAATATTAGCAGGGCCACTCTATTAAGTGCTGCATACGTCATTGCAGCCACCTTCACCGGTGCTTGAGCTTGTCGCTTATTTGTTAGGTTGCTCGCTTGTGGCCCGTTGTTGGTCATCCTTGTTCAGTGCCTTTCATTTTCCACCTGGTGCTGCTGTGGTTGTCATCTTGCTCATCTATGATGTGCGCAAAGTGGACATGTCTAGATGAAGCACTTGGGAGAACGCCGTGTGTCAATGAAAAAAGTTTTTTTTTTGTTATACTACTTAATCATTCATTGTGGCAGCAATTTCTCCAGCCTTTGTCACTGCATATAGCTAAGCATGTGCCAGCTGGTAGTCTATTTAACATCTTATAGCATAAGCAAAAACGCCCATGTGTACAAGATTTTGGTGCACATTAAAGATCCCCAGGTGGTCAAAATTAAGCTGGAGCCCTCCACTACGGCACACCTCATCGCCTGCGTCGCATCGGCGCGTTAAACCCTACAATCAATCAATCAATCAACATCTTATAGCATAAAGGGACACTTAAGTAAGTTGTAAACATTGGCTGTTTTGAATTTATGAGCCAGGCTTAAGTTTTCACGGGTGATTTACACACTTTTTGATTGAGAAAGTGCGGTTTTCCTCGTACCACCCTGCCCGCCAAATTGCTGACGTCGGCTTCGGTGACACTTGGCGAGCCGTCAGGGCTGAAATTAAGAGATTGCTAGCGTGTTTGGCATGTAGTCAACAAACAAAAAGTTATGGAGACACTTTATGATGTAGCTAAACGGGAATGCATTAATGTGCCATTGGGGAACATGTCCTCTCATTATTTCTTCCCTTGTTTGCACTGCTTGCACAACATCTGTTGGGACAGCGCCGTATGATTGCAGGTTTCAGTGGATGCTGAATGATGACACTGCCGTTGAACACTGAGCAAAGCGGCCACTTTGCAGGAAATTGCTAGTTGTGTAATCATAGCTTGCCCAAACTACAGGCCTCGGTACATATCTCCAACGTGTGTTTCCGAGTCACAGGCCACAGTGTATTTAGTGGTGTGCCTTTAGTTGCTGGAGCCACTAGCCACCAGGGCATTGGGGATCCGTGCTTGTCTTGCGTTACAAAGGCCCCCGTTTCTTTTCACACATCTATATTTGCTCAATTTTCTTTTATGATCAGTTGCATTGCTTGGTTTACGGGAGCTTTTCTGAGAAATATGCCGTCAATTTGAGCGTACTTTCACCTATTTCGTATTAGTTGAGATGTTAGCCTCTTTTTTGCATACGTGTGTTCAGCCATGTTGTGTGCTGTCTGTTAGCCGCGGTGATGCCAGGTTTTTGACCTGCCGCGTTGACTAATGCTTTGTATTATAAACAGTCTATACCAAAATGGAAAAAGCTGAAGTTTTGAATGCTAACGTGGCACGAAACCAGACTGCAAACTCATATGGCGTCATTGTGGTCCTTGGTTGGTGTATGGGGTTTTCTCTTCCTCTGCTACAAATAAGTTGAGGCTCTAGAGTTCGCTAAACAAGCAGTCAATCACATGCAAGACACTTCATAACGCAGTCACAAATACGTAGGACCTAAACTCATCTGCTTTAGTGTCTCCTTTAGTTGATCAAGCAGGCAGCAGCTTTGTGTTGGCCGATTCCTGGCATGACTGCCGTGTGCCGTGGACGGTTCTTTGCCTGGTTCATTCGTTAACAATGAATCGAGGAAATTTTTTTATGGTAGGCTCCAGGGACAGTTTCGCAAATGATATGGCGGCATATCTGCTTGCTTCATTGCAATTGTCATGGAATGGTGATAGTCATCGACCACATTTGCCACGCAACCCCTTCTCAGCTCTCCACTCCCGTCCCTCGCCTCCCCTCTCGGGACAAATTGAGTGGAGGTCTGTTCAGTGCAGTTCACTTTTTGCGCCTTTTCTTTGCTCAGCGAAGGAAAATCTGGCATCCACCTCAATTTCAGCCATCTGGCCACTAGGGAAAGCTGTAAACCTTTCTCAGAAACATTGCAGTTGAAGAAAAAATTGGCGTAGTCCAGGACAAACTCGTCCTGGACCAGGATGGAAGTTTCTGAAAAAGCTGTGCAGCTTTCCTTTGTGGCCGTGTGGCTGCAATTGAGGTGGATGCCAGATTTTCCTTCGCTGAAACTTGCTCCACCTTGGGGATTTTCCCTAAATCTGGTGATCTGTGCACTGCTTGCGGCAATCTGTTGGGACAACATGCACCCTTTTTTTGTCTTTTGTTCCTTGCTGTGCCTAGAACGGCTTGACCGCGTTCGTGCTTGCTCTTACCTCAGACATAATGAAGTCTTTCTGCGCCGTTTTTAATGCGCTGTTTTTTTTTCAGCTGTCATCATAAAAACCAACCGAAGGTGTATTCTGAGCTAAAAAAAGAAAACGGGACCTACTGGTTAATACTTCCATTTTGCCTCAAATGTGGCGGAAGTTTCCTTTGCGATAAACAACCGGGGGGACATGTATGACGTAGGCCAGCAGATTTACTTGTTTGGGGCCATTCTGCCGATACTGACTTCTTTTTGACAAATGGTTTGAACTTTTGGCCAGAAGGCTGGGGTCAAGGGACAGACAGACAGGCCAAAGTTTTGATGCTTAGGTTGCCCAAGATGGGCTGTCGTCCGTAACGTTTTCCTGCTGGTTTGTCAGTGGAAGGGCCCCCAGTTTCAACCGCAGAGCTGTACCAGGGCTGGCCCCGACGGACATTCTCTGCTGGTATCGTGTCATGCTCTCTCTGGCCCGGGTTTCACCGTTGTGCGAAATTGAGGAGGGCCCCAGAGCGTTCATTTTTTGATACCACGGCTCATATTGCCCCCGCAGAAGGCTTTCTCAGCGGTGATTTCATGTTTAGAGGTGTAGCCAACTTCAAGGGGATCGGTGTAGGCTCGGTCTGGCTTTTCCACATTGCGCGCTGCAGTGTGAAGCACTGGCATCTACAGAGCGAGTATGGCTGCAGGAAATGGCTCCTAAGTCATGTTATCGAAAGTATCCCGAAACAAATTATATGAAAATCAGCCACTAAGACGATGCTACCATTACACCGAGCTTCATTTACTCGTCACAAGTAGTTCCCCGTGAAGTTGTAAGCACTGCCTGGCCACCTGCAGAGGGAGTGTGGTTATAGAAAGGGGCTGTAACTGTTCTTTTACTGGAAATGTTAGCCACTACGACGACTCTGACACGACACACCACAGCTCAGCTGGTAATCCTTCTTCATAAAGTGGAAGGGCCCTGAATTTCTTCCCCTCCCACCTCCCTGTTGCAGGCCCTTCCCCCTCCCTGAATGGCCGCAGGGTGCAGCACGACCCCCAGCCGGGTGGCCGGCTGCTGCAGTGCCAGCAGTGCAGCTTCATGACTGTGCTCCCGAGCAGCGCGAATGAGCAGCAGCGCCCGCACCAGTGCAGCCACTGTGGCAAGGCCTTTGCGGAGGAGGGAAGCCTGGTCGCCCACCCACGCACCCACACGGGCGAGCGCCCATACCGCTGCCACCTGTGCCCCGGGGCCTTCTCGCACAGGAGCAGCCTGGCTGCCCACCTGCACAGGCACTCAGGTGAGACGCTTCGGGGCCCTCGCACCGCTTCCAGAAGAAGGAGGAGGGGCCAGCCGGGTGGGAACGCAGGCATTCGCTCCAGCGAGGTGCTTGTAGGGGAGGCAGCGGGTACCACCTCGGGAGGGAGAATGGTGGGGGAGGGTCCATTCTATTCTGCTTGACCTGCTTCCTGTAGGGGAAATGTGTGCTGACGGCTGCAATAGCCGCACCAACACCAGTGACGGGAGCCTGGAGCGGTGCTAGCAGAACGAATGACGCACACCTTTATTTGTCACAACATTATATAGCATGAATGGCATGTAGCGCCCTCTACATCTCTTCCCCGAGATCAGCACATACGAAAACAAAATAAATCACACGTCAAGTCTTAACACATCACAAGTCCAGTCTTTTCGGAGTCTTGACCCGACGCCTGAACCTCGTAACTCGCACTGCGACACTCCTGGTGTTGCTGTCGCCGTGGTGGGTGTTACCGTGCTCCGATCTTTTTCCTCGCCGTTGTCACTTCGAGCTGGCTGTGTAGCTGGATCTGAATAGGGCACTAGATGAACCCTATTACGCACGAGCACAGCGGTGGGTGTTTCCACGACGTACGAACGGGGCTTGGCAGCTGGGCTGAGAACGCACGCCGTAGCCTTGACGTCTCGAACCCACACCGTATCTCCCGGCTGCAGCAGAGGAAGGACGGTCGTGGCGTGACGCCGATCGAAGTCTTTCTTCTGCCGCATTCTCTCCTCTTCGTCTCGGCGCTTGACTTCGTCCGGTGCAGGCCACTTCGGTTCCAGACTTTCCGTCATCTTGGGAAGCCTGGTTCGCAGGCTCCTTCCCATCAGCAGCTGTGCTGGGCTGTACCCGGTGACGCCTGCTGTGTCTCTGTACGACAAGAGCGCCAGAAAAGGGTCGTCCGCTTTCGTGAACAATTCTTTGATCGTTCGCACCATCCTTTCAACTTCCCCGTTCTACTGCGGGTAGCTTGGACTCGACGTTAGGGGCTGGAATCCGTAGTGTCTCGCAAAAGCTGTGAAGGCATGCGATGCAAACTGAGGTCCATTATCGCTTCGCACTACTGCGGGAATGCCAAAACGAGCAAAAATGCTTTTGACTGCATCGATGACTGCACATGAGCTCGTGCTCCGCAAGTAGATGACTGCGGGGTAAGCGAGAACGATAATCCACTACGAGTAGGTAGTCGTGTCCCTTGAAAGAAAACAAGTCTATGCCTACCTTCCTGCCATGGTTGCTCTGGAGTCTGGGTCACCACCATTGGCTCACTTCGTTGCACCCGTGTGACGGCACACTGTCTACAGCGGTTGACTCTGTCTCGTAGCTGCTGTGAAAGTCCGTACCACCACACGGAATCCTGGGCTCTCAGGCGACATCGGTTAATTCCTTGGTGGGCCTTCATGGATAAGTTCAAGTGTATCCTGTTGCAGTGAAGCCGGGATGACGAAGCGATTACCTTTCAGCAGTATGCGTTGTGCAGAGAGAAATCGCCTCGATGACTCCAGTGCTTCTTGACATGTTCTGGAAGCTGGTCTCGATGAGGCCAGCCTTGGGTGCAGTACTTGACGAGCAAGTTGCATTCACCATCCAGTTCTTGATGCCTGCGAACATCATCAACAGAGACCAGCTTCGTGTCTGTTACGGTAGCAACTTGGAGATCTAGAAACTGTTCTAAACGACATCCACTTGACTTGATCGATGGCTTCTCCTCCGGAGCCCTCGAAAGAGTGTCTGCAGTTGCCAGTTGTTTGCCCGGAACGTAGACCACGCGGAATTGGTAGCGCATAAGTTTGATGCGAAATCGTTGAATGCGCGGGGGCAATCGTGTCCAAGTCTGCGTTCCCCAGCAATGTTACCAGGGGGCCGGTGGTCGGTTTCTACCGTGAAGTTCATGCCACGAACATACTGGTCAAAACGGTGCACTGCCCATGCTACCGCTAGCGCCTCTTTTTCTGTTTGGCTGTAGCGCTGTTCCGCTTCTGTTAGTGACCGTGACGCAAATGCTACAGCGCGTTGCTCTCCCGATGGCTGTTCCTGCAGAAGAACAGTTCCCAGACCGGATGAGCTTGCGTCACAAGATACGATAGTATTGCGAGCAGGATGGTACTATCGCAACGCACAGGTCTGAGGGGAGCATTGCCTTTACCTGATTAAAGGCAGCCTCCTGAGGCGGTCCCCATTGCCACGCATTTCGCTCGCCTAACAAGGCGCGAATAGGGGCTGTTACCTGCGAAAGATTGGGCAAGAAGCGACCGATATGATTGGCCATGCCGAGTAAGCGCCTGACACCGGGCAACGTCGTTGGGTGCTTCCAAGGTGCGCACTGCTTCGAGTTTCCGGGACTTGGCAAAATACCGTTGCCTGTCTATGACGACACCCAGAAACTCCACTCGGGCCTTGACCAAAAGCAGCATTTGCCTTGTTGAGCTTCACGCCGGCTTCCTCAGTCGTTCAGAACCTCAGCAAGTCGCTTGTCGTGCTCTTCACGGTCTTTTCTGAAGACGAAGATGTCATCTATCATGTTGACGACATTTTGCTGTCCCTCCAAAATACGAGCCATTTCACACGCTGAAAAATACTCTGGTGCCGAAGTCAGTCCGAAAGGAAGACGGCAGTAGCAGTAGCGTCCGAATGGCGTGACAAAATGTGGTATACTCTTGGCATTCTTGAGACAAACCGCACTTGGTGAAACCCTGCTGTGGCGTCGAGTTTCGAGAAACACTTTTGCGTCTCCAAGTTGCCCAAGTACCCATTCGACCGTTGGAAGGCACGTGCCTTTAGCGGAGAACCTCTTTGTTAAGCTTCGTTAGGTCTACGCATATTCGGTATCCGCCCGATGCCTCCGGTACTACGAGAAGTCTGGCACACCATGGTGTCGGCTTCGTAATGCGCCTTATGACGCCTTGCTTTTCCATCTGGTCCAGCTCCTGCTTTACCGTGTTGTACAGAGGGATGGGAATTCTGCGAGGTACACTGAGAGCGAATGGTTTTGCATTTGGCTTGAGTCGAATCGTGTACTCCTCCCCTACTGTACCTAGCCCTTCAAAAGATATCCTGGCCCGCGGCTGAGTCACTTGCAGAGCTAGCTTGTTTTCACCTCGCTCGGCGGCATCGATGAACTTAACGACACCCAATGCGAGGATAGCAGGGTAGCCCAGAAGAGGAGTAGTCTGTGAAGGCATGACGTACACTGGCTGCACGCAGCTGCGGCCCTTCCACTCCAATGTAGCTGTGAATTGGCCAGATACCTTGAAGGGGTGGTTCCCTGGACCAGTGAAATGACCCTCCGGTTTTTCGAGTTGCGAAGGTACCCCCGGGAAAATTGCTTGGAACAACAGTAACTTCTGCTCCCGAGTCGACCTTGAACTCGAGCGGTACAACCGTTCACATTGAACACGAAACAAACTTGGCTTTCGCCTTGCGACTGGTGTTCACGGCATGCATCTCGATAGCGTGCGACTGCCTGCTTTGTGAAAGTTGTTTAGCTAAGCAAACAGCTTCAAAATGTCCTTTCTTTTTGCAAAACTTGCAAACGGCTCTTTTGGCGGGGCAAAATTCCCGTGGATGCGCATCTCGTCCGCAGAAACGACACGATCGGTGCGCGGCGGCGGGGGGCGTTTCCCTTGATCCTTGCGCTTGATTACGTGACTGCCTTGGCGCTGGCCTGTATTTTGCTGCATCAACGGAGATTGGTGCCGATAACTGGGTTTCACGTTCCCGTTTTTCTCGTTCCGCATCTTCGTGCAGTCGCGCATGCATGAGCGCTTTGTCGAGCGATAAGTCGGGTGTGCGGCATAGCTGTTCCGATAACCTGCTGTCCAACAAACCGACGATAAATCGATCCCGAACAAGCCTGTCCTCGACGGAAGCTGAGCCGTAGTTGCATTTCTTTACCATGTTTCGCAATGCGCAATAAAAAGCATCCACGCTTTCTTCTGCTTGCTGCGTCCGCTTGTGAAAACGATAACTTTCATGAACTTCATTGCCAGGGTGCACGAAATACGAAGTGAACTTGCTTTTCACAACGCTGTATGCCCGAATTTCTTCGGCAGATAAGTTCAAAGATGCTAGAACGCGTCGAGCCTGAGTACCCATGCAGTAAAGAAGTGTTCGTACCCGGACCTCGTCTGTAGCTTGGTGCAGTCCTGTAGCAAAGCCATAGTCCTCGAACTGCTCAATCCAGGTAGGCCACGCACATGGGTCGGCGAAGTCGAAGCTCGGTGGCGGATGTAGTCCAGGTATCCCAGCAAATGCGGCCTCTGACTTGCTTGCCATCGCACGAAACTAGCAGCGGCAGTGACGACCGTACTCAGCTATCCCACTTCTGACACCATGTAGGGGAATGTGTGCTGACGGCTGCAATAGCCGCGCCAACACCAGTGACGGGAGCCTGGAGCGGTGCTAGCAGAACGAATGACGCACATCTTTATTTGTCACAACAGTATATAGCATGAATGGCATGTAGCGCCCTCTACACTTCCGACCAAAGATTTTGCCATCACCCTGCGGCCTCACCATCCGGGTGCCAATTGTACCAATTTCAAGCCCAAAAATTCAGACGGGGACGGACAGGACAGAGACTAGCGCTTGTCTGTCCCGTTCGTCCCCGTGTCTGAATTTTTGCGCTTGAAATTCATACACCGTATTTCCAACTAGCTCGAGCCCACACGTTGATAGGGTGCACATTGTTCCACTCTAGTCTGGGCGGTGTGATTGTGAGTGGCACCTGCGGCGGACGGTGGTGCCCTCTGCTGCACAGGCAGCTTGCACCAGTGGCTGGCTTGTTACCATAGAGTGCCTGTTTAAACGCACTCTGCAGCTTGGCAGACCAACACGAGCAAAGACCCACTCCTTTTGAAAGGAGAGAGTCAATGTGTCACCGTGGATGCATGTGCGAAACGCCCACATCGTGTGTATGTCGCACGCAATTTTCCACTGCAGTGGTGCCTTCGGTCAGTAAACAGCCGTTGATGTCCCATGCTTTTTGTAGACGTAGCAAATAGGGGCACCTATGAAAAATGGCGTACGCAAGGGGGAGGGGCTGCCTCCCCCCCCCCTGAAATTTTTGCCATGGGGGGTGATTTTTAAGGCTAGGCCCCCATTATATAAACGTTCATTATATAAACCTGCTGTTATCCATTTTCAATTTGCATTCTCTACTCTTGTTGTTACTCATGCCTTTTATATTTATTCTGTGGCACAAAATTTCTGACCTTTATGTGTGTCATGTGCTAAAAAGCTATGCTGGTCATCCGCCTTAACAGAGTCCTATAGTTCCTGATCTTTATGCAATAGCTCATCCCCTTCGTTCTACTCTTTTGTTTCGGCTCTTCTGGTGGAGAAACAGCCGCGCATCATGCGGCGCTGGTGGAACCACTGCAGACTAAATTTTGCTCCTTTGGTTCACCGGCGATGCCTGATGGAATTGCCATCGACGGAAATCAGTTTGGCTGCATGTGTTGAGAAGGATTTCACTGGGTGATATCTGTTGCTACTTTGCCAACATGGAAAGATGAAGGCGGCCGTCATTGTTCCTACTTTCGGCGAAAGGAATGAAGCTGCGTGGGCGTGAATGCAGCATCAGCCGAAGGGCAACAAATCTTGCCTGTCTTACTTCGGCCCTTTTGGCTGGCAGCTCGCCTTCCTGAGTGGAGAGCCCCGTGCTTCAGTGGGGTTCGGTTCGGTGCAGGGGCATCCCAACGGGTGCCGGGCCCACGCCTGTGCGCTGTAGCTGAGCCGTTTATTTTGTTTGAGGGGACTCCAAGCCAGTGCGCTGACACCGCAGTAGTTCCGGCAGCCGTTCGAGACAAAGCGACGCCGCGGGCCACGCTTCTCCCCATGGGACATCGAGACCACCCTCGGTGACAGATTCTGTCAACAGCCTCCGGCCTCCAAGCTGTGTTTGGGTCATGATTAGGGGAAGACAGCGCGGTTTACACACGGACACGGACAGAGTACTTGACACACACGAGCGCTGATTTGTGACACAATCAGCGCTACTTGACACAAACGAGCGGTCGTTTTGTGAGTGACCGTTTTTTCCGCGTCTTTCTCCTCTCTCAGGCCTACTTCAACCGGCTGTCATCCTGCACATAAGAGTGTATTGCTTGTGGAGAAGTCGACTTTCGACCTTTACTTTGCTTTCCTGCATCTCCACATTCTTCTGGAGGCTGTGGCGCTTGAACGGCCCTGTGTTAAGATCGGCGTGCGGTGTTGCGAAATCCGTCGTCGGCATTCTCGGGTTCGACCACCCGAGCCTTCCATCGTCTGGGTGCCCACCCTCATCAACGAGATACGGCCCGGCTTCATGCACAGTGACGCGGTGGCAACCCGTGCTGCTGTGGACATAAGCCACTTTCCGCCAACTTCGCAGGCACCCATGCGCCCGCCAAAGAAGGCTGCCCTAAGCGACCAAAAACACTTAGCCAAGGGGGTGACAAAGCATAGCGCGGAGCATCCCTATCAGTGGCAGGCCAAGTGTTCCCGTCTTCTTGGCGGTGTGCCGCTCATCGAGGGAACCTTTGTGGCGTGTCCGAGATGCCGTGCTTCAACGAGCCGCCTAGCACCGGATTACCAGAGGGGGCCCCATGCGTGCTGCTGACGCTTCAGCCTCGATGGTGCGAAGGGCTTCGACCTTAGGCAGATTTCCTGTCTGTAGCCAACGCGACGTCCCCCTGTGTAAGAGGGAAAGCTGCCCTCTCTCTGTGAGTGTGTGGGCGTCAATTTCAGCGCCATGGACTTTCCCGATTGGTGCGTTTGTGAACACAGCGGAGAAAAAGGATGAAAGGGGACGGACCCAATTTGCTTATTTGATCTCTCGCGCACAGGAGTGCACTGCTGTGTTCACTCAGTCTCAAAATATGTAAATGTCTGTCTCTTTCTTCGATCTACTCGGCCTCTATGTTTGCCCCAACTCGGGACCAACGGACGCACACGCTAGCAGATCTGAAACACCGGTTTACACGACCGCACCAAGGAGCCACTGCTGGGGAGATCGTAACAGAGCCAACGTTAGCTGTGGTTGCATGGCTAACGTTGCCGGCAAAAGAAAATTTCTCGATGTGTGGTTGCGGCGGGGCCCGGAAGGCAAAGGAACCGGCTCCTGAAGCGGAAAAGGCAGCTGCTGACAAGGAAAAGCTATCGCTAAGTGTTGAAAAGCAGCGGTAAAGCATCAGTGGATCACCCTGAGCTGGTGGGTGCAGAAAAACCACATGGACATGGTAGGCATTTTTTGTGTTATATTGTGTTAGTGGGATTGATTGATTGATTAAAGCCTTTATTGGAGGAAAGGGGAGGCCCGGAGGCCATGCATAGGGGAATGGGAAGTGAAGGGAAGGGGGTAGCAAAAGGTCTTCGTCGCACAATTCAATGTCCCTTCTGAGCACTCATTTTGCGTCCATGATATTAAAGGCTCTTCGCAAGATGGGTAGTCACCCCCCAGGCTACACTAATCTCGCAAGGCCACTCTGTATGCCATAATTGCCTAGTGCTTGCAGAAAATCAATGTCGTGATTTGGAGGGTGCAGAGTGTCCGTGTCTGGAGGGACGTGAGGGAACAAGTCCTGCGTATGGAGCGCGAAATGGCTGCAGACCCAAGTGAGGTGGTGAAGGTCAGACGATACGTTCTCTTGGCAATAAGGGCAATACGGGGGTGGGTGCCCATTCGGATGGCACCATTTCCTCGTAACAGAGGGCGTGTAGGCACTGTTGGCGATGCTTTTATTGATGAATATCTCGGCAACCTTGGGTATGTGAAGGCTCTGTGGCAGATATCCATTTAGGAGTTTGACGTACAGGGTAATCTTGCGTTGAACACGCCTAGCATCCAGTTCCAGGTGTGGGTCCATGCAAGGCACGACGGCAGAAGGGGAGGGAGGGAAATGAAGCAGCTCTCCCTGGCAGCATCGTGTGCTGCTTGGTTCCCCGACTGGAAATCCGTGTGACCTGGTGCCCACGCCACGCGTATTGTAACACCATTTCGCGAAAGATGTTGAAGGGAGAGCGTCATGATGTTGGCTATAGGGTGGGCTGAATATGGTTTCCGGAGTTCTTGCATGACGTCATGGGAATCGGTCAATATGCGTGCCATTTGAGGTGTATTCGCAGAGTACGTTAAATGGTCCAGTACGGCCAGTACGCCCCGTAGCTCCGCTTCAAGGGGTGAACAGGTGTTCATCTCGAGCCCTGTTGCGCCATCCAGGTGTGGTGCCTCTGGAGATCTCCATGCTACACCGATGCGTCCAGTCGCGAATACTGGCGTCAGTGTAGATGTCAATTTCCCAGAGCGTTTGCTCATCTGGTGTCGTCGTTGAGCCTGTTGTCGGGCTTGGGGGTGCCTTCTGGGTATGTTGGTCTTCTGATGCATTACGACCTGAGTCGTGCGTTCCCAGGGCGGTGGGGGTGCAGCGGGCAACGTGGCAGGATCGAGTTGTCTTCTGTTGTCCCAGGCCACAAGAGCCAGGCCTTGGCTTGTCAGTTCGCGTCTCGCAGCGTTCTGGGCGATGGTTGCTTCGATTAGTGCAGGGGCAGCGGTGGCAGAGCCACAGAATCTTCAAGCGCCGCTATACGGGTGTGTCGAGGCAGGCCAGTTATTGTGCGGCGAACAGCTTCGATATAGAATGTCGAGATGTTTCATTTGGGTGGCGGTGAGGTCGTACACCGGAGCCCCATAACATATTCGGCCCACTGACACTGCCCTTGCCAGCGTATGGGTTGCCGTTTGAGATGCACCACCATACTTAATCGACATACGCGACACTAAGTGTAGCATCGGTTTCCAGCTTGACTTTAGTTGACTTATCCATTGTTTGGCGCTATTGCTGCTGGCTAGCGGCAATCCCAGAAGCCTGATCCTACCAGTTTCAGATGCAATAGGAATGTCCGATATGTATACCACCTGATGTAACTGGGGAGGTAAACTCTTGCTCCCATGGACAGCAAGAAATTCTGTTTTGTCTGGAGCTAAGGCGAGCCCTAGAGAGGGCAAAGTGTCCGTAAGGCTGTGGACAGCTGCTTGGAGTTCTGTGATCATAGATTCAACGCAGTCAAAGTCCCGCGCTTCGGTCCAAATAGTTATATCGTCGGCATAGATTGCAAACCTAGCCGCCGTATCCTTCTCTAGCGATCGCGCTACTCTCGCCATGGCCAAATTGAACAACATCGGTCCGAGGATAGACCCCTGGGGCACGCCCCTATCCAAGAAATAGGTCCTGGGGGTCCATCCCGGAGCCGATGCTGCGAGTTGTACTGGTCGTTGGCTTAGGAAGCTCCGAATCCAATTTTGAGCACGCTGGCTGGGGTAAGCCTGGGCCAACTCTTCTAGTATCGCTTGATGCTTAACGTTATCGAAGGCCTTCCGCATATCAACCGCAAGTACGTAATCGGGGAGGGCCCCGGCGCCTTTACGGTTGATAACACGTCTGAGTAGCCACAAGGCATCATGCGTTCCAAGATGGGGCCTAGAGCCCGTTTGTGAGGGATGGAACCATGGTTGGATATATTCTAAGTGATGCTGCATTCGATTACAAATCATGCGCTCTATAAGCTTGCATAGCGTTGGCGTCAATGAAATAGGCCTTAGGTTGGCGAGCTTGGATGAGTCCTTATTGGGCTTTGGTATCGGCGTTACTAGTGCGAGATTGAGATCCGAAGGAACCTCTCCCGTTCCCATTGTGCATTTGCTAGTTCTAAAAGACGTTCCTGTGCCACTTCGTCTAAGTGCGCAGATGCTGCCAGGTGATGCCATCGTGTCCTGGAGCTGACTTTGAACGGCCCTGACAAAGGCAGCCTGCAATTCTCCCAATGTAAACGGGGCGTCCAGCTCCGGGCGGCGTACTGGGCAGTAAGATGGATGGCAGTGGGGCTGGGGGCGTAAGTGATGAATGAAAAAGGGAAGAACGTCTTTATGATGTCTTCCTCTATCCGATCCGGTGGGGCTTTGAGAATAAGGGTATCGAAGAGCCGGTTTTTGCATTTTCGTTTCCCCTGCCAATTTGCGGGTAAATTCCCCATAGTTTGGCTAGGCCGCGCTCCTGGCTAAGCTGAGAGCACAAGCTGTGCCACTGCTCATTAGAAAGAGTTGTTCATAGGGCCCGTATAATTTTGTAATGTCTCACTTTAACAAGATCTCTCTGCCTCTTTCGAAGTAGTGTTTTGTAAGAGTGGCCAGCCTTGCGCCATAGGTTGGCTGAATGTTTGTCCGGGGCCGGTGAGCTGTCGTCACATTCGACTTCTTCCCTGGCTGCAGCGCTGCCTCTTGCAACGTAGAAACGAACTCCTTCATTGTAGTGGTTGCTGCGGACTTGTACGCTCTGCCGGAAACACTGCCAATCTATAATTTTGTGTGTTCGTTTGTTTCGAAATCGCTTTCCTGTCAGTTGTATTTGAATTGGAAAATGGTCGCTGCCCCAAGTAGTATCGTACACGCTCCACGAGCGGACAAACCCCACATGTAGGCATAAGTGAGGTCCGGGGTGGAGTCATTTTGGAGCTATGTAAGGCCCAGACGCGTACGAACTTGCAATATCATTGACCAAGTGAAGGCCGGAGTCCTCGGCTGCAGCCTCCAGAGCTACACCCGCGCTTATTTGACCGGGAGGAGCCCCAGACTGTGCTTTGCGCATTAAAATCACCTCCAATTAGAATCGGTATGTTGGGATACTTTTGAACGAGATGCCGCATCCGACATAAAATTAACCCTGCCCTGTGCGCTTGATACAGGGCAATAGTACACAGATGCAACCGGAAGTTTCTTTCCGTTGGGTAGCGTGTACCATAACTATCTACTGCCGTCGTGATCTGGTGAAGTGTGCCCAGTATTGCCAAGTGAGCGGCAGGTTAGGTTCGATCTCACCAGAACGGCTGCCTGCCCGGCCGCTATAGGACTCCTAGGGTTGCCCTCTGGTGCCTTTGCACCTTATTGTACGGATTTGCAACAGTGGTATAACCACTTATGATTGGGGAGCACTTCGTTTCTTGTAACAGAAGAGTGATAGGACGGCTTGTGTGGATTTTACTTTTCAATATGGGGCGGCCGTATGAAACCCTCGGCAGTTCCACTGTAGCACTTTAGGGGAATCCATGCTACTGTCCTAGCAGTGCTCCGCACTGTGACCTTTCGTGGAGGGGGATCCTCCTGTGACGTTGGAAGGCTTTGAATGTATGTCATCATAGATGACGCCTGCTGCGCAAAACTGTCGATGGTAGACTTCAGTTTTTCAATATCTGTTAGTCGAGCGCGGCGTTCCTGTTGAACATCAGCCCGGACATACTTGAGCGCCTGTAAAATCTCATTCATGACACTCGAAGCAGGCTGATGACGTTGCCGTTTGTTTTGCAGTGGTGCTGCGGCTCTCACCGAGGCCACAGAGGGAGTTCTGCCTCTGGGAGGCTGCAGATGGGAACGCTCAGGTGTCCTGACTTGGGAGCAGATTGGGTTGCTGGTGTACGTTCTTTGCTTCGTTTAAGTTCGCAATCTCCGATCGCAGCTGTGCATTCTCCTCTCTGAGGGCGCGAAGCTCCGAACGCATCTCCGCCAGCTGAGTCAACAGTGCCCCATTCCCGTGTATGTCGCTTGCTAATGTTGTGACATGGTGACATGAGTGCCCCGTTCTATCTGTGGCTCCTTGGCGCTCGTAGCAGGTCGACCATTCCGTGTCACCATGTCAGCCCAGGAGACGCCATTTTGAATTTTCTTTTGCTTTTTGAATACTGGGAGCGGGCACTCTAGCTGAACCGCTCGGGTCCACGGCAAGGTGACCCTCTTTTTTGCACGCAGCGCGAAAAGAGAGTCCGGCCACACGGGATTCCTCTTCGTGTGCCCGTCCACAGTCTCTACAGACCTGCGGGTGCGGGCAGTGCCTCGCCATATGGCCAATTTGGTGGCATGAGAAGCACACCATTCGCTTTGGCTAATATGGCGAGACTTTGACTATCGCCATGTAATATTTAACAACTTTGGGGACTTCTGGGGCATCAAAAATTAGGATGGCTTTGTTTGGTTTCGCGATTCTTTGGGCTGAGAGCACTTCTGCCCGCTTGCATCGGACCCAGTTGAGAATTTCTTCATTAGATTCACCTGCTTCTACAGTTATAACCCCTCTTGAAGAGTTGCTGTGGTTTGGGATGTGCCGAATTTCAACGGCAGCGTGACAGTCTGGCCATCGTGCTGGAAAATCAGGCTGTAGCCCCCAAAATGCGGTTGGCGTGCTCTTGATCGTAGACAGTGATTCTTTACGCAGTTTCCAGATTTATCGTACCGGTACGTTGCCAATTTTGCCATTTCCGTGCTCGGCGCTAGTGTCCTATTAAATTTGCCAATGTGTTTCTTGGGTATGGCATGTATGCTGAATTTCTTCTGTGGCCTTAACGAGAGATGTGCCCGAGGGCGACTTACCCTGTCAATCCGGTTGACGTCCGTCTTCCAGTTGGTCCTCTTTCTTGTCCAAATGTTCAACTTGCCCTCTGCAGAGTCGTGCTCGCCATCTTGGTCCATGTCAGTGTGTTGTCCATCCATAGGAGTCGCCACGGGTTCGCCGTTGTCGCGCAATAGTGCCTGGTCTGAGACGCAGCTCCGCCGATGCCCCTAGAGACGCTGGGCCCGACATCGCGGAGCTGCTGCCGCTGCGCCGGGGCACGGCCTAGGGCACGCACCTACTGCTGCTCGTAGCTCGTGCCGGTGCCGTGCGCTCGTTGTCGGTGGGCTTGCAGGGAGCTGCCACGACGAGGTGTGTAGGCGCCAAGCCTAACCCGGGTGCGCACCGAAAGAACGTCCACTAGTGTCCAGAAGAGAATTTCACCTGGCTGAGTCCGGTATCTTCGTGATGCTGGTCACTCGAAGTTCACTCTGGTAGCAAAGGCAGGCCGAAAACAGAAAAATAGCCGCACTTATTGCCGTAAAAAACAGGAGCCACGCTAGGCACATCCACCATTTGAGAACACAGGGGCTTAGTGGGAGAAATTTTTTATAATCTTATGCCGCATGCGTTGCAAACTGCCTGTGAAAACTATAATTTATTGTGTTTGCTGGTGAAAGCTGTCATTCCTTTGATCCGTTTTCGTTTAACAAACGTTATGTTGAATATGGTGGCTTCGTTTCGTGACTAACCACACGAGAACTTTACAAAAGACTGCGTATTACGCAAAGCAAAAGTGTCGATTTGCTTCTTGAAGACCCTATTTATCTCGTTCGACCACAAGCTCTAGCTGGTAGTATTTCTCTGTGAAATACTTGTTTTTCAATAACCGAAGTTTTCCACTTGGTAGGGTTTTGAACTTCGTCTGGAAGGCCTCTGCGCAGAGCTATTCAACATTCGATTTCGCAGAATTTTGTCCATATCGATCGATATAGCATGTTCATCGTTTCGGTAGGAAATTGGTGCCCAGGATAATAAATCATATGAGCGTGATGTACCCGCATGCAGGAGCCCCGTTCCTGCATACTGACACTCCGCTCACGTTTGACTGCCGCACTTGACACCGCAATTGCTACGTCTCGTGTTTAGAGCCATCTACGCCACTGGCGCAATTGTGTCTTTGCCAACTTTATGTTCCTCCTTCACCCCGCTCCTCTCGAGACCCCACTCGCTTACAAGCTATTTTGCGTGCTTCGGTCCAACAAAGTCTTGGACTTCGACTCGAAAACGCCCTAAATGTCTGAGCATTTTTCACTAGAGCAGCTTTACTCAACCTCTGATGGAATTGCGTGTAATGGTTGCTTTATCTTATAACGAGTACGTTGATTCACGGCGAAAAAGATGCCGTAATAAAAAAAAAAGAATGTATATATCGGGCCATGGGTGAACCGGCGTTTCAGCGAAGCTGTTATCTATGTTTGGGCTGACTGTTGCTGCTTTCGACCTCGTGTATTGCCGTAATTCATGTGCAATGCAACACTAGTGATGTTTCGGCGCAGTCCAGTACCGCGATTGTTCTCTCACGCATTGTTAAGACATTTTTCCACTTCGGTATTATGACCCAGTATGGAATCACCGTCAAAGCTATCCTTTGGGGCGTATCGAATCTGTTCCGCTTGATGTTAATGAGTGGAATTGATGATGATATTGACTGCGGGTGTCATCAACTAAAGGTTGCCTGTTATCTGCCTTCCATCGATGCGTTGAGACTACGCGACTTCGACATCTGCTTCCACCACGATAAGGCAATTTCCATGCCACTGCCTAAACGCAAAGATAAAGACAACCGGAAGGTTATATAGAGGGTGGCTACTATGGCCTTAGAAGTGAGTCTTAATCATGATATCTTTTTTAAATTTCACGTTTCCAAATTTTTTTGTGGGTCTGCCCCCTCCCCCTTCCCCCTGAACCGAAATCCTGCGTATGCCACTGCCTATGAACATTCATAGATTGAGGAAAGGCGAGAGGCATAAACCTACGCCCTCTACCCAACGGAGTTTGTTTCCCCTGTTTTTGACAAATGAAGCCGCCGTGTCCTTCTCTAGTGATCGCGCTACTCTCGCCATGACCAAATTGAACAACATTGGTCCGAGGATAGACCCCTGGGGCACGCCCCTATCCAAGAAATAGGTCCTGGGGGTCCATCCCGGAGCCGATGCTGCAAGTTGTACTGGTTGTTGGCTTAGGAAGCTCCAAATCCAATTTCGAGCACGCTGGCTGGGGTAAGCCTGGACCAACTCTTCTAGTATCGCTTGATGCTTAGCGTTATTGTTATGGGCACAGGTGTCGATCCAGCAGGTGTGGCAGCGTCAGGTGCTGCCTGAGCCTGTCTCGCATCGTCTGGAGGGTCTGGAGTGGCCGGCCTTGAAAGTGGCGCTGAACTTCCCATTGGCCCAATGAGTGCTGCACAACCGGCCACACTTCCAGCCCCTGGTGCTTCGCTGGCAGCGACTGGTGTAGCTGTTGGCTCCCCTGCGGGTTGACTTCCTGGAGGGGCGGCTGAAGTTGCCAGGCAAGGCCTCACATGGTCAGTGTGCCGGTGCCACGTGGTCCCGCCTAACATGCAGACGAGCAGTGATGATGCACTGGCAGGAGAGACCATGTGCCTGGCGGACTAGGGTGGGCCAGGCCGGAAGTTCCTGACAAAGACCGGAGCTCCAGACTCCGGCAAAGGCCCAGGACACCCTCGGCCAGCATCCAGCTTCTGCTTGAGCTGCTTCAGGAGCAGTGTGGACCGAAGGTCCAGATGCAACATGTCCAAAGGTGTCTTTACCATGTGGCCCAACAGGAGCTCGCAGGAACCACGGCCCTGTGACGGGGGGTGTGGTCTGGTACTGGAGCAGGGCCTTGGCAACCTGCGTCCGGAAATCCCCAGCCTTGCCCTTCTTGAGCTTGTTCTTAACAGTTTGTGCCACCCGCTCAGCAGCACCGTAACGATCATCCGGTGGATTTCTTTCTTTTTCAGCCAGGCCAGGTACTCCGCGCTGGCAAAAGCGGGTCCATTGTCGGACACAATGATGTCTGGCAACCCCTGGGCTTCAAAGACTTGCCACAGCACCGCAATGGTTGCTCCTCCTGAAGGAGTGGTGACTGGTAGGACCTCCACCCACTTTGAGAAGGCGTTCACCACCACCAGGCAGTAGTGGCCGTTGAAGGGCCCCCCAAAATCCACCTGCAGGCGGGATCAGGATCTTCACCTTCTGGTGAAGATCCTGAAGAACGTAAATAAACAAACCCAATGCATGGTTCGTGGCAATATCTGAAAACTCCGCACATCACTGAGAGCTCTCCGAAATTGCGATAAGACTGATTTGTTTCTCAAAGGACGGCAAAATACAAAACACAGTGCGACGACCACCGCTCTTTATTTAGCACGAAAAGTCTCTGAGATTTGTTTGCTTAGTCTTCTGCATTATGAAGTTCACCAAACTGTCCTCAAGTTTACTAACGCCATTCGGATGAGAAAACCCGACACTGCGCCGCTGTGGCCGCACATTCGTGCGCAGTATTTAGAATGTCGTCAAGGTCGCTAAAAAAAATTAGCGAAGCTCACACTAACACGTAAGACTGGACGGTTACGTACAGCTTTGCTACCTTCCAGTGGAATTCAACCATCATCATGATGGTTGAAGTCCACGTTTTCAGCCGATTTGCTCCTCCTTCGCTACCGCAATGACTTTTACTTCTTCATTGTTGCCGTAGGTGTGAGCCTGCTTCATTTTCTAGGAAGTGATATTCATTGGACATCACCTTGGAGGGGCGTATGCTTTGAAGTGTCTTTCTCGTTCCGAGCAAGTCTTTCCACGATTACAGCGAACGCTGGAGCTTTTTTTTGCCAATCTTGGCCAATCTCCTAAGTGGGTGTGTAGTTGCGAGGCACGGTGGTACGTTGCGAGGCACGTTCACTTGAGCGCTCAGCATTCTTTTGGCTTTGTTAACTGGCAGGCGGTCGCCGCAGTCTTGGCGTGCAAAGGATCGTGTCATTCTTGAGAGGGCTAAGTCACAAAAGATTGGGCATGCGTCGTGACACCCTACTAATGATTTACAAAATGTACGTCCGGCCCATTCTAGAATTTGGATGTGTGCTATTCTCCGAAAGTCCCCACTGCAAACTTCGCCCGTTGATAATGCTCGAAAGACAAGCTGTACGTTTATGTCTGGGTCTTCCCTGTTATGTACCAATTAAAATTTTATACGCGGAAGCCCGTATTCCGCAATTAGTCTCACGCATGCATGCCCTCACCGTAAATGCATTTTTACGAGTCATCGAATCCCCCATATTCAGGCCGCAAACTGCCTTCGTTACATGGCCTTCGTTGTTCTTCGGTAGTTCATGGCCGCGGTTCAAACAACCACAGGCGGTCTTTGTACAATCTCTGCTTGGCCCATTAAATGTGGCCCTCTTGTCGGCCCCAGAGTGTCGCCCTTAGATATTTGTTTTGATGAAATTTTTCCCTGTAACACGAAATTACTTCCTCCGAACCTTTTAACAGGCCTCCTACAGGATCATCTGAACGGTTTCCCATTCCACGCCAATGTTGCAACCGATGCTTCTGTCCGGAAGGAGAAGGCAGCCATAGGTATTTTTTCTCCCAGTCTAGATTGGGCCTTTTCGCTCCGGCCGCCTAACTTTACTACATCTTTCCACGCATAATTTCTCGCAATACTTTTGGCCCTTCATAAGCTTGGTTTCTCGAAACGACAGGCAATAATTTTCACGAATTCATTTTCTGTTTGTTCTGCCCTTACTTCTTCAACTTCCTCCCCCCTACGTCGAGCCCTCGCTTCTTTATCGCCTTCCTCCCTTCGTGAACTTTGTTTGGTCTGGGTACATGGACATGCAGGCATCTCTTAACAAATCGGCGGATGCTCTGGCGGGAATGGCATTGGGTGGTCCAGTAGTGGAGGTTATGCCGCCCATTTCCCTCATAACTTCGGCTCGCTTCCGTAGGCTGTGCTTACTGCAAAGTCTGCCTGATTCTGCTTACGAAGACTCGGAGCTCGAGCACCTCCGGTACTCATGGAAGTGCAGCATAAGCCAGTCGCGAGCTTGCGAAGTCACCCTCACTAGCTTTCGCTGTCGCATGCCGAATTTAACTTATCACCTAAACCGCTCTAATCTGGCTGCGTCGCCGTTATGCGCTTCTTGCAAAGAACCAGAAACAATCGACCATTTCTTCTTCTCCTGCCGACGGTTCTCCTCGATAAGACGAAGATACTTAGAAAGCACATGCAGCCGGCTAAACCTCCCGCTGTCTGCTACAATTATTTTGTCATTCGGGGCGAAGGTACTGGGATTGTGCCACGGGGATCTTTGCCGTGCATTGCACTCATTCATCCTGGAATCAGGCCGTCTGCCGTGCTAGACATCATTTAGCCCTACTGGATTCCCCTGTAAAGTATATGCGCACCCAGCTAGCTCACTGCTTCGTCTGTACCACTTTCTTCGTGTTTCTTACTTCCAATTCTCATTAAATGGTGTTCGTTTTTACCTTTTTTTATTTCTTTGTCTAATCTCCTTACTTTTATTTCTCTACTCATATACTGCTAATCCATTCTAATGTTTAAATATTTTTCTTTCCCTACAAAAATTACATAATTTGTTTCGGTAAGGCGCCCATTTCCTGGACAATCCCCCTGAGTGGGTACGCGCCATTTCACTGGAACCACCACCGCCACCATCCGCTAGAGACGATAAGTCGCGCTTGGAGAGTGGCGTACGAAAAAGTCGACCAAAACGACGAGCTCACTCTCGCCTTGCTGTACATAAGATCCTCGAAATGGCATGCCGCCGACGTCAACCACTACACCACAACGATACTAAAACTCGACTTTGTGTCTGTCAGTGATCACCTACAACAGCTTCGCCATTCAAGTCTTGCGCGTGAGTGCAAGCTTCCCTGAATTTTTTTTTAAATGCGGGCACCGTACTCAAACGATTTGCTCAACAGCTTCGCAGTTTAAAGGCATGCCTCTTCGGTAACAGCAATCTTTGCCGCAATAGCTTGCATCATTGGTCGACACTTACCAGCTCACCTGCTGTTGCGGCATTCGAAATGGCCCGTGGAGATGCTGACAGCTCGGTGATTCCTTCTCGAGGCACTCAGTGGCATCGTCTTGTGTGTCCAAACACGTCTCACCTGGAGGCGCAATGAAGCCACTTTGCTGAACCAGCTGCAGGAACATGCACACGACATGCTCCAGAATGGCCGGGCTGCGCTGCCTTGGCCTTGCCTCAGGTTGCTGCGCAGTGTTGTGCTGGAACGTGCTGCGAGGAATTTTGAATTTCAGGTAGCACTTCAGCTGGCGTGCCCGTAAATTTCCCCACCAAGATCAAAACAGGAGGCAGGAGGTAGATCAGGCTCCCGAATGGTCTGGGAACACTGCCTGTCGCCAACTCGCGGTGTCTCGCAACAGGTCCACTTTCATGGAACCAAGGCCGCATCTCACTTGGTGGGAAGGGATCGAGCGCGGAGTCTGGCGGGGCCTGGAATTAGTTGCGCTGTCAGGGAAAACTTCTGGGGGAAGTAGTATTGAAGGACTTACAGCTAGGTGGATCACTTATTTATTTAGTTATTTATTTGAAATACTGTTAGTCCCATTTGAGACCAAGGCAGGTGGGCATACAGGAGTACCTATACATATAATTACAAGAGTACTAGTTTGGTAGGTAATATAACAGAAGCAAACGCAAAAAGTTGTAACAAGTACAAGGGTTGAGTAACTCATAATGTAAGCATGATTTTTGAGATTCCACATATTCATAAAGGATGCCGAAGAAGTGAAACAAGCACAGGGGTTGGTTAACACATAATATGAGCATAATAATTTGATGTTCCACATTCTATAGAGGATGCCTGCAGCAAGGGAAGTGTGCTCAAGTAAGCTAAAAAAACAACTTGTCTAAGGGAAACAAATTGACGTACCCACTTGATATACCAATCATGAAGCTGACTTCCTTGTTTTTAAAGCAACACTTTACTACTTTCGTCCAGCGATCTCATGGAGGATGCGCAAGGTGACCTTTTGACGGTAGACGCACCCCCGGCGACACATCCCTCAAAGCGCATCGCTTGGTTCGTGGGGCCTGCTGTCGGCGCTGCGCACAAGACCACGTTTTCAGTGGTTCTGCGCTGGATGAGCAGCGGTCACCGACGCCACTGCAGCCAAGGCAGCCGACCACCCCCACAGCCTCCCATGCGTGCAGCGCTGGGTCGTCTCAGGCAACGTGAATCGTCTCGCGCCTGGTGAAGATAAGCGGTGCGTTCGCCATGAATGAGCGTTGAGAATGCCGCGTTCGCCCGGCCTCCTTCTGTGAGCGTTCCACGGAACCAAAAGGCTTTGAGACGTGGTTGGCAGTGCAGTAAACCAAAGGTTAACCACGCGAACCAGGACTCAGCCAGACTAAGCCAAGCTTTTGCTTCAGCATATCCAAGATTAGCTGAGCTAAGCCGCGGCCATTTTTTTGCCTGTGTTTCTTTCTGTTTCACTCATTGTGTGCTGTGATGACGAAATAGATAGAAAAAAGCCGAAGGCAATGTGAATAAAGGGGTAAGAAGACAGGATGGCCGAGTAGAAGTGTCGGGGAAATATCTTCCAGTGGTGGCAGAAAGAAAGAGGGCCAACTAGTCATGATTCATGGCCCACGCCTGCATTACTGTCTGCATGGTCAAACGCATAATGAGCACGCTCTTTTACCCGGTTGGGAGGAATCAAATTTCATTGTTTCACTGGGAGCAAAAAAAAACTGAGGCCTCGTAGCGCACTGCATATGCACAACAATAGCGACAGCCCCGAGAAATTTGGAGTCCGTTCATCACAAAATATCCCCAATTCTTTTGACACGCACATATCAGATCAGTTTTTTGGTACCGTGCGTGTGCTATGCGTTGTGTGCCAGCATGTGCTTGCTCTTTCACCACCCTGTTTTCTGTGACTGTAGGCGTTGTGGCTTTCCCCTCGGCAGTTCCAGTGGCTCAAGGAGATGGCACTCATTCTCCCACAGCACTGCTCCGGACCGCACCCCTCCATCCCACCATGCTTCCCTGGTGCTTTCTTTTCCAAGCGGAAATGAGGCTGCAGGGCACGAGTTCCGCCCATAAGCCTCGGCTGCAATTTCCATCCGAAACGGTGAAAGGGTCCTCGGGCACCTGCAGAGCCACTAGCAGGGGCACGTGAATGCCTCGCCGAGTTTTCTTCCATTGTCGCTGGCACAGCACTGACAAAGCCAACACGTGCTGGCACATAACACACAATCCACATGCGAGCCTGCACTTCTTGGGCATGTCTCTCATGCAATTTCCCACTGCCTTGTGTTAGTGTCACGAAGTGAAAAGAAAGACGATGATGATACACCAGACACGCTCTTTGGGTGCGTTTTGAACTCGCGAGAGCACCGTCATCACCATTGTCTTGCAGGGTCACTCACCCCACATTCACGAGCCGGCCAGTGGGAAGCTGCCAGCGACAGCGGTCGGCGAGAGGGACGATCGTGGAAGGAGGAGAACAGGGAGGCCGTGAGGGACTGTGACCGAGACGTATGCCGGTAGGGCGCCCGTCCCAAGTGAAACTGCTAGGCCGTCTTCTCAAACACCTGCAGCCGTCTGGTTGGGCAGTCTCTGAAGGTGGCGTGTCCAAGGAGCGATGTTCAAGACACGAACGAGAGCATGGAGCACGCTGCACGATCATGGACCCCGGCGTGCGACCAGGTCGATCGCTGCCACCAGGTCATGACTGCGCGTATGACCAGCAGTGCAACGGACTTGTGAATGCGGGAGACACATACTCAGACTTTTTACTCCATTTGAACTTTTTGACAGTTTCTTCGAGGCCTTAGCACACTCTTACCATTTGTCAGTTTTTCTCTGCTTGTGGATATTTGTTTGGATTGTGGTAACATAAACGGAAAGTCTCGTTTCCACAGTTGGTTATATTATTTACTATTGTCCGAACCTGACAGTAAACTGCAGCTGACGTTCAGTGCGTATCCCGTGTACTTCCTTTAAACATAATTTCAAGTGGCAGCTGGAACACCCACGATGCCTCAAACTACCCACTTAAAGTTGTTTCTATCCTTTTGTAAATGTGTGGCGGAAGTGAGAGAAGAAAAAGAAGGGAGAGAAGAGTAACTATTTTCTATCGTTTTTAACAGTGGATACCAATCACTGTTGTTTTATATCCAAATTATCATTGCCCCCTCGCTCACCCCCCCCCCCTGCCCCATCCATTTCTAAAAACGATGGTCTTCCCTCGGCTACTAAAACCCAGAAATTTTGGTCCGTCTGTCCGTCTGAAATCTGTGCAAGAGTCTTATATACTCACAGACAAATCTGATCATCTAAGTCCGGTTTTAATGTTCATACTTGTCAACACTGTTGAAGAAGAACAAGATATTACGCGAATATAAGACAGAAAAACAATACATGAGTGATATTTGCAGTGTTCCTTTATAAAAACATTCATGGGTGCTTGATTTTTGCGAAATGAAATATATACATGCAGTGGAGAAGAAAAAAATTTACTCCGTCGCCCGCGCCACTATATCTTCTGGTGGCATTTTAAGAAATCAAGCGGCAACAGTTATGGAAGGTTCCACTAGATATGGTCCACATTCTGCTTGGAACGCATGTATTCGCCACGGTGGCTCAGTGGCTAAGGCGTTGCGCTGCAGAGCACGAGGTCGCGGGTTTGAATCCCAGCCGCGGCGCCGCTTTTCTGATGAAGGCGAAAAGCCGAAATGCCCGTGTGTACGAGATTTTGGCGCACGATCCGCAGTTGTTCAAAATTAACCCAGAGCCCTCCACTACGGCGCGCCTCATCGCCTGCGCTGCGTCGGCGCGTTAAACCCAACAATCAACGAATTGGAACACACGTGGAGTAGGGCAAGGGCAACGTGGTTCTATAAACGTTGAAATGGGGCGCCTCGAATGACGCGCATCTCTGCCGTACGGCTGCGCTGGCATCAAGGCACCCGCCCTGGAGCAGTGGAATGTGGTAAATTTGAATTGGCTTGAGCAAACCTTCAGCGTGTTTACATTGGGAGGAGCGCGACCGAAGAGGAACAGCATGAGATGTGAGCGGGAAAGCGAAGGGAGGGATTTACTTGGCAAATGTCGAGAAGACTATCGTCTTTTGTCAGCATTTGCAACGGAAGGAGCAGATACGCGGCCAATTTTTTCGGTATGCTTCAATTCCACTTCTTTGGCACACACGCCAAAAAGTAAACTCCAGTTGGCATCGATGTATGTCTGTGTGTTCCCTTCCTTAACACGTCCCTTTGAATCTGCATTATTCCTTGTGCCATGAACCATGCGACAACCTCAGTGGCCTAATGTTTCACTCTTCAGGGATGGAGGATCTGAGAGACCCCTGAAATGGGGGTTAGGCAGGAACAACGGTTCGCAGCAACAATGACAATGTGTCTGAGAGGCGGGTACTGGGATTTCATGGCTGGAAAGATTAAAGGCGATGATGTGGCTCTTGGTAGCCGTCTTTAAGAAATGGTGTCGCTGTTTGCTGCAGTCAAGACTTGTTCCACTCCCCAATCAAAAGACCCCTCAAGCCTTCCAGTTGTTGTTTTCGTGTTATGCGACCTCTGCGTAGCATACACCATGACTCGAATGCACTCAACTTTAGCCGTCTCACTTCTCCAGAAGACATCCTGGCTGCACCGTTGCACCATGCAGAAGTGTACAGCTCCTGTAGGGAGCGCTCTTGATAAAGCAAATTTATGGGTTAAGACACAAAGTTGTTGCCTTTTTCTTTTTAGCACTGTGTGCGGAAGTGTGAGCTGTCATGTTGGGAGCCTGCTATGCCTGACATGCATGGGCGTGCACGAAAAAACTGAAAAAATATGCGCAGTGAAACTTGGTGTGGAACAGCCGGTTTGAGAAGGATGCGGTGTTCTTGCATTCTCTACCAAGTTTCCCGTGAGGTGTACTGTGTGGCAACTGTGCACCATTCTTTACTGGGAAGAGTGTGCGCTGTTGAGAGTTGTTATGTTTGGAAGGAATTAAATTACGCCACATGCTACTGCACGACCGTGCGTGGAAGAAGGCATGTCTCCTGCTGATGTTGTGCGACCTAAAGAGTACAGTCCCGTGTTTACTCGACTATACATCACACCCAAACAGGCTCCTCCTCATTGTTAAAGGTTTCATGAGGGCAAAAAATATGCCAGGCTGTGTGTGCTGAGAGCTTCAGGTGGATGTCCTGTGGTTGAAACAGTGGGTCTACTTTCTTTGGTCATGACAGCAGGCTGGCTTTCCTAATGAAAAAGAGCCGGCGACCTCTAACAAAATGAATACAGTACGTTTTGTTTCCAGGTTTGTGAATTGTGGGCCAATCCTGAAACCAGCATTGGCATCATGGGCCATAAATACTTCTCTCCTTCTTTTCTGGTCCTGCTGTTGTAGCATTTGTTGCCTGTAGTGTGAGGCTACTCTGAGTGGTGGCAAAAGGAGAACCACGCCTGTTTTAACTTAACCCCAGAGCATGCTTTGCAGTTCAGGAGCAGTGCACAAGAACGTGACACTTTGTTTTGCTGTCTTGCTTCATTTCAGGCTGCCTGATTGATAACCTGATGGCTGGGCATGTCATTTATGCTGAACTTAGTGTTAACGCTAGCCAGTTTGTCAGTCTAGTGGAACTAGTAAAGCAGCCGTGTGGTGCCCAGTTTGGCTGCGCACTGTTGTTGCTAAGTGTTTCGAAACTTTTTTTTTTTGTGCTGTTTGCCGGGGTGCAAGTGCGTGGAAGTCGGGTGTGAAGGCCGAACGAGAAGCAGCCACAATGAAGTGACGTCACCTTGCTAAAAAAGGGCTGGTCGAATCAATTGCCGATTTCTGGGTGGTGCTTTTTGAGACCACCAAACCAATGTGGCCAGTACCCGCCACAATTTTTGAAACTCCTGCTGAGGCATAGGCTTAATTGGCAGCTTCCAGGAGTGTGCACGGTATCGGAGGAAATTTACTTATTGCAAGAGCACTAGATGGGGCATTCCCGAACAAGCTGTAAATCCGAATTTTCTGAAGCTCCATGAGGGACAACTGCCGAGCCAGCGAGAAAGAGGAGAGCTCGTCTGTGCTTCGAGGCAGAGCCAGGTGCATCAGGCCTGTGCAGTGTGGCCCGCGTCACACCAATGAAGACGCTTCCTCCTCTTTCGTGCCGGTTCTCTCCTCTTCCGCTGGCCACCTTGTTTTCTGCTGGAAGGGTGCTGAAGATCGTTCCCTCTCCTTGTTGCAGGCCCCTCCCTGAATAGCCACAGGGAGCCGCGCAGCAACGTACCGGGTCGCCGGCTGTTGCGCTGCCAGCAGTGCAGCTACGCGACACTGCGCTCGAGCCACCTGAAGAACCACTTGCGCACGCACACAGGCGAGCGCCCGCACCAGTGCAGCCACTGCGGCAAGGCCTTTGCGGAGAAGGGAAGCCTGGTCACCCACCTGCGCGTCCACACGGGCGAGCGCCCATACCAGTGCCACCTGTGCCCCGGGGCCTTTGCCCAGAAGGCCACGCTCGTCAACCACCTGCAAAGCCACACGGGCGAGAGGCCCTTTCAATGCCGCTTCTGCCCCAAAGCTTTCACACGCCGCCTCCAGCAGAGGATGCACGAGGAGAAGGCGCACAGCCAACACCACTAGTGCAGCAGGAGAGGAGAAGGGTGTGTGCGTGTGCAGCCACCTACGACTGCATGGTCGGAGGGGAGGATTGTTGCAAAGCAGCGTTGCACAGCACGCCAAGAGAAGGGGGGGAGACAATTTTTGTCCAGGGAACAAGACATGGCACCAAGCAAAACGTCCCTCGTTGCTCATCTCCGTCGTCATCACACTGTGGCCTCTCCAGCGGGACGACGATTGCTCCACTCTGGTGCGGGAAGTGTGATTGTGGGTTTGACCTGGGGTAGCCAGTGGCATCCTGGGTTGGTCAGCGGCGTCCCGCGACTAGTGCTCACTTGAACTCGTGCTGCACCTTTGCACACTGACACAAGCAGAAGGACGCGCCTCTCTTGGGAAAAGGGAATTGCAAGGCATCGCCACGGCGACATGTGCGAAATGCCCGCACTGTGTGTATGTCTCTGATGCAGTTTCCCACTGTGACGTTGCTTCTCTTGGTAAACAGCAGTTCACCTCCAGTGCTTGTCCCGTGTAATAATTGCACGAGTACCTTTAGAGGGCAGATAGACAAGCATTCAAAAAGTGAAGAAATGTGGGAGACATAAACTTATGCCAACAACCTGATAAAGTTTGTTTCCGCTGTTTGACAAATGGATCAAACAAATGAGCACACACTATTATGAAAAACCACACAGTGGGGGGGGGGGGGGGGTTGTCCTGATTTTCTAAATAAGTGGTACCGAACGCTGCTATTATATATCCACATAGTATATATCCACATAGTCGTATTCCCCCAACACTTTTCCTCTATGTTGGGTGTCCCGAAATTAACCTGCACTGGCTTGTAAATGGTGGTGATCAATATCTGAGGTATATTATTGGCAAAAGTAACTGGCGTGCTGTCAGGTATGAGTGTTCCGCTGAATGTGTAAGCGCACAAAACTGATTTACATCGTAGTGTATACCCGTAGCATGAACATCTGAGGAAAAGCTGGTTACGGAGACACTGCTAGTAAATTCATGGCTGCGTAACTACAGTCAGGTCCATGCATACGCCGGTTCCGCGACGCTGGCCTGTGACACACACCTGGCGCTTTTACAACACTAAGATCGCGTCAGAAACATTTACACTCGTAAACACACCCCATTTGCGAACAGAGTGACCGCTCCACATAAACATTGATTTCCAACACCCGCAAACGCTAAATCTCAGTCGTAAACATGCCGCAAATGCAGCGGCGACAGTGGGGAGCGGGACGGAGACTCCCGCGACTGTTAATTCGAAACGGGCCGCTAGGGGGATTTCAGTGGCGCCCCTACAGGCCGCGCTCGAGGCGTATACGCCTCGAGATTCGCGATCGCTGCGCCGCCTGCCGCCGCTTCTCCGCGGCGTTTGCGGGATTAGCGCTGCGTGGCTGATAGGTGGTCATGCAGTGTTTTGGTTCTCTTTCGCTTCTCTTTGCCGTTCCGCGCACTAAACAACTTGTTATGGTGACGTCTGTAAGTTAACTGCACGTTTAGGGCACTTAAAAGAAACAGCCGCGTCTTGGTAGAGCGCTCTAACGCCAACAAGAGCTACCCGGGGAGGCGGTTCTGCGCGCTTCTTGGCCGCTCTTGCGGGCGTCGGCGACGGCAGCAGCATATCACCGCTGTCACCTTCGAACACGTCAGCACAAGTGAATTCTATTTATTGTCGCCTTGTTTAGACCTGATATTGGCACTGTAAGAGGTTGGTTCGTTTTGCAGCGCAGACAACAAATCCGGCTTTGCTTCGAATATGTACGTCGTAGAAAAATATGTTTCGGGGATGTGATAACCCAATAGCTGACCAAAACTTGTGCCTTTTATGGGAATATAAGCCACGCGAAAATGTTGAGT
>JABSTR010001122.1:0-100000 GCA_013339765.2 Haemaphysalis longicornis
CTCCCGCCATTGGGAATTGCGAACGGAGAGAAAAGAAAAATTGAAGCTTTGTGGTGGCTTGATACGTCGTGGCTTGGATGTCGCCTGGCGGCTGTTTTCAGAGGCCGGCTATGTGGAGGTTGGCGTCGAGCTGCTCTAGGTACCTGCAAGCATAACAGCAAATTTTTCTACATTAGGAAAATTCTTTTTTTTTTTTTCAAAAATGTCCACGATGCACAGTCGTTAAACGGCGATAGACATGTTTTCGTTTCCAAAGTGTACATCTGTTAATTCTTTTTTCTCCAAAATACCTGTGATGCACATCTGGGCTGCATCTGCACAAGGGCCCCTGATATGGGTTTATTGGAGGCTGATGGTATAGCACCGCAACGGCTACTTTTTAAGGCGCAGCCCTTTGGCGGCTGTCAGCTGCGTCGTCGTAACCGAGTGGACGATGGCAAGACCGAGTACCGTATTTTCCGGTGTATAAGTCGCGTTTTTTTTTCTGAAATTTTCGTTGGTGCGTCTTATCCACCAGTGCGACTTGTGTATGGAATAAATCCGGTTCGCGGCGGCCGCGCGTGGCCAGCCCACGTTAAGAGGCACAGCTCTATGGTCTAAATGAATCCGAAGCCCACCGCTACGGTGTTTTTAATAGCCCATATGCCGCTTCGGGACGTTAAACCAAAGAATTTGCAGCTTTTTCTAGTCAAAAACAATGATAATGGCCTGCAACAACTGCGTGCCCCTTTCTGCCATGCGAGTAACTACAGTTCAGAATAAATTCAAAGTAATATCAAACTGGGTTGCAAAAATGAAATGCAGCTTATAAATTATTACAGAGAGTTACTCTGAAGCAGGTAAACATGCTGCTAATTTTTAAAACGACAGCTTGCTGATAAGTTTCGATTTTTGGGCCACTTCCGGGCGCGTCACTTCCATCCACCATGACACCTTTATTGCGCTGATTTACGACAGCACGCAAGAGACGCGCGACGTTTGGAGAGGTGGCCAAATGGGTCTCAGACTCTTGTGACTCCATTTCTACAAAAACAGTTGTAGCCGAGTTCATAAAGGCCGCAATGAGCCGCTCCTCGAGTGGTGACAACGTTGGCGAAGAAGACATCAGTGAGTCGGAGGACGACAGCGATTTGGCCGGCGGAACTCCCACTTGAAGTTGCTGAATTGTTTGTTAGCGAGTCGGAGGAAGAAGACTTAGATGGTTTTGCCTAAACGCCGTCTGTAAGTACATGCCATCTGTATGTATCAATAAACCATTTTTGAGAAGTTAGTTCTGTCTAGACTTCGGACGGTACATGCACGTGTCTAGCCCTCCTTACCGGGCGATGCGTTGATAGGCGGCGGCTGCCACAACCATGTACTTTCGCCGCTGTTCCTAACGATTTGAATTCACTATGAGTTCTACCTAATTAACAAGTGCGTCTGTACACCGGTGCGTCTTATACACCGGTGCGACTTATATACGTTTTTTTTTTCGGAAACTGTCATTTTGAAGGGGGTGCGGCTTATACAAAGGTGCGACTTATAGACCAGAAAATACGGTAGTGACTAGCATGACTAGGGTGACAATTTTGCACGCCCATTTGAAAAAAAAAAAATTGTCATTTATCGTACTCTTAAGCATCATTTGGCAAGAACAACATAATAAACAACATAAATTAGGATTACTTTTATCGGCTGTACCAGAGTCCTTCAATGCTTTTCTGGTCACGAAACTCCGGCCGAAGTTTCATTCAGGGACAAAAGCTGCCGCTAGGATCGCCCCTGTTAACGTGAAGGCTTCGCCGGCGGGCGACGACGCTTGCTGGCCGGCTGTTTCTCCGTCCGGCACGCGCCTACTTTCATCTGCTCTTCATTTCCACCAGTAAAAATGCGAGCGAAGTTTTTGAGTCAGTTGTTGTCGCGTAGCTCAGCTGTGAAACTGAGGCAAGACCACGGGTGTTGCTGAGGCGCATATGTTGCAGTGTTCGTTCTTCCGGCAAGCACCGCTACGTTCTCGCTTCGAAAAGGCGGACATCTGGCGTTTTCAATTTTTGACTAGCCTTTGCAGCCGCCTGCATGATTTGAGTGAACTAGCGCCAGAATTAAATCTGTATTTACCCCTGGGCGCGACATGCTGCGCTGAGCAAATAGGTGTGCAAACGTACAGCACGTTGGGTTAGCGCTGTGTTTGCGCTATTTTATAGCGCGCTAATAATGTAAAACTATAATCGAGATTCGGAAAGTTAGCGTGGACAGCAGGGAAAAAAACGCTCACGAAATGGAAGCAGAATAATGGGCGCGCGGAGGGGCCAGGGTAGGAGTAAATGCTACAGTTTTGAGCTACTTTCTCGGCTGTTCTCATAGGCATAGGGTGTCAACAGATAAAAACTCGCCCGCTCAGTGCCTGTCACACCCCTCCCACCCAAACGGCAAGTTAAAAAACATTGATTGATTGATTATGATGTTTAACGTGCCGACGCTACACAGGCAATGGGGCGCGCGCCGTAGTGTAGTGCTCCGGATTAATTTTAACCACTCAGGTATCTTTAACTTGCGCCGAAATCTCGAACACACAAGCGTTTTCTCTTTTCGCCTCCATCAGAAAAGCGGCTGGGAACCCGCGTCCTTGGGCTTATCAGCACAACGCCTTAGCCCCTGGGCAAGCGCGGCGGGCAAGTAAAAAAAAATATATGCAGGCAAAGATAGCCATGCTCCGCTTTCCAAATTCAAAATATCTGGTTGGATAACCAAAATCACAGTAGCTGCAGTCCGATCTTTGTGCGGCGACGAAACGCGACGACGTTTAGCAGACGGATTTTTCGTTGTGAGCGCGATCGTGGCTTGGGCTTCGTAAGATACGCCGGCAGGTTTTCAAATATCCGGGGCAACGCGGAGCTTGAGCTTCTCGCTGCAGAAGCACAGGTTGTCCACTTATTTTGAACTCATCGGCTCGAATAATGTCCGTGGGGTCGAAATATTTCCCGAACACACGAACGGCCTTCCACTCGAAGCTGAAAGCGTCCGTCTCCTGTCGTGGAATGGCTCGCTTCCACCTGTCGCGTTGTTCGCGGTCGCTTGGGAGGCAGAACAACGAAGCCTTTTCCGTTGTATTCCGATAGCCAGAGCGGCAACCAGGTACACAGCACGTCAGAGGCATGGTAGTTCACATAGTTTGCCCATCGTGATGAGTTTAGAAAGCTATATCACACAACAAACACCAGCAAGCTTGCGCTCCAACGCACGGCAAATACAACCGCCGCCGTCCAAGCCGCCTTCACCAGACTCATAGCGCCACCGCGCGGGAGCGTTGGTCCCCATATGAAGCTCTCCCATAGCGTTACGGAGAAGTTTCGTGACCAGAAAAGCATTGAAGGACTCTGGCTGTACCAAGCATGAAGCGCCCAGAGCAGTGCATTTGCTGTAATCAAGACGCGAGGGTATACTTCGCAGGCGCAGGGAGCAATGTGGCGATGTTAAAACCTGTGCCGGGAAGTCACCGTTCACCGGGAAACTCTCGCGCATGCATAGTCAACTGCAACAATCACGGTATATGCAATTCCTCCTGCTCAAAGTCCGTAAGGACCAAAAAGCTAGTTCAAAAAAAGAAAGAAAGTAAAAGAAAAAAAGGGCCACCTGGTTCGTCTACTTGTTGAAGTAACCATGGTAATGGCGACGCCTCAAACAAATGCGGGCTGTAGGGTCGCCGTCAAAAACCGCGAATATAGAGGTGAATTCAAGCGCACAACCATGAAATGTGCGCTTCGCCCAGGACTACTACGTCATCACAAGTCGTCGAGGCAACAAATAGTCCTGTCTTGGAGTAATAATAGCTTTTGTTAGTGTGATCGAATGGCTACTAGTTCTTGGGACTTGCCTCTACAAGAACTACAGAATAGATTTACGACACAAACGAAACCACTTTGAAATCCGTCTCAGGGCCCCTTTAAATGGCAATCAACGCATTTTTTCTCTAAAACACCAATGATGCACATGTGTTAAATGACAATCGGCATGTTTTTTTCCCAGAAACACTCGCGATGCTCATCTGTTAAACGGCAACGAAAAACATTAATTACTTTTGTTGCAAGCATCAACGTTCAAACTTAATTGAACGTGGCTTATGTTGACTAAGTGACGATGTAGTCGATTCAGTGAGTACGCTTCATACGTTAGGAGTTGTGAGTATATTCAAGTACATTTCAACTATACCAATATATTCGATTCAAATGGCATTTTTCAAAGAATTCAAAGCATTGTTCAAGCCCGTCAACTAGAATTTTTTCTTCAACATGATGTAAGAAACTATGCCTCGCATTAAAAAATGAGAACTGCCACACTGAAAGCACGCAAAGTATGTCTTTTTCGGCACACTAGGCATCAGATATGCCACACTTTGCGCACTCGCAACCACCAACAGGCTTACCTCACAATGCACTAGTGGCGTGCAGCTGGAGGGCAAAATTGAAAGGGGCCTTCGGAGCACATCTACTCACATTAACAACTTTTGAACCACCACTGCCCTCATTCCCCTTTTTTGTGGCCCCCAATAATGTAGTTGTGCATTATTTCAAATAGACTAGATTATGCGACAGCAAATTTAAAAAAAAATGTGCAGGGAAAATCGCACCTCGGGTCCCACTGCTCCACCCTCGCTCTCAGGATGCTCGGTCCCAGCAAGCTGGAAAGCTGGTTCAGGCACTGACTTGCCGCACTGGACGTCAGGGCGTTCTCGCTGTTCTGTGTGGATAGAGCAGAAGTCAAGTCAAGCCAAGCACTCAGTTGCGCTTTGCTGGAAGTCGCGTGATCTCCGATACGAGTAGACTTCACAAGCTCAGCAGAACAATAATAAAGAAGGGAAGGAATAAAGTGAGCACGGTGAGACACTGATTTGAATGTAAGCATTACCATGGCATTACCTGGCCATACAAATAGCCTCAAAAAAAATAAAAAATTACAGCTGTTCCACTCAATCTGAAAGCTGGCGGAAAAGCAGAGCAGTGATTCGCCATAATGGGCTGTAGTGCTGTTATCCACTCACTGCTACCATCCAATGCAATTCAAATTTCCCGCCTTCATAGTGTTTGCGCGCCCCCTGACTTAAGCAGCGCCAGCAGGAGTTCTGTACTTTTTGTGCTTGCTTTTCCTCCCGCACGTGCCAGCGTTGCACTGCCACTTTTTTTGGCTTACTAACGGAAAAACCAACCCAACGAGCGGTCCTAACTAAATGAACGCGGGCGCTGCCGGATAATTACGTATATTTTGCCTCAAATGTACCTGCAGTTTTCTTTGCGCTAAACAACGGGGAGATGTATGACAAGCACCAGGGGTTCACGAGTTTCGAACGCTTATGACTATATAAACCTCTTGGCTTTCGAAGCCTCTGGGGTATGCCGTGACAACAGCCGCTACGATGGAACGCCATGTGGCTCTACTTGTGTCCAGCGAGCGAGCTACAATGACAAGGCGAGCCCCTGAAGTGCTCTGCACTTAAAAAAAGTATCATGTGTCCCTGTCAGGGTTCAGTGTAATGGCCAGCTGCTCAGCCAAATTAGCGCATTCCGCCTCCAATTTTTTGTCTCCACAGGTAAAGCCCAACTTGAAATTAAATTTTCAGGCAAAAATGACGTATTACAATCAGGCAAATTTACACACACACATGCATTCAAGCATGCACACAAACACGCATTATAGAAAAGGGGACAGTGTTGACGTTTTTGCTCACTCCCTTCTCTCTCCTTTTTATTTATTTCTTATTCTGTTTTTTTAAACGGTGCGTACTTACCAAGCTGTAGAAAATGGGCTCGAAAAAGAGCTCAATGTGCGCCTTGAACGTCCGCTTCCCCACGCCTTTCACAATGCTGGGCAGCTGCACGAAGTCACAAAAGTGTCAACAAAAGCAAGGCGAGAAAACGAGCACTTTTTCATGCACCCTGCGATCAGCATAACCGTGGAAATCGCAAGGCAGTGCACACACGTACTTCGAAAGATATAAACAAGGCCAGTATAAGTATTTGCAAAATAAGGTACTAAAGATTCCCTTCCTTTTCTTCTTTTTTCTACAGATGTTTACAGAACTATGGCTCAATGCAGCGCAATTTTAAAATCAATTTAACCGCCCCTTCACTGGTCTTCTACGAAACACCAGATGCCATTTCACACTACAAAAGAACTTGCGGCCCCTTATTTGCAGTGTCATTAAAAAGAAAAAAAAAAGGAATGCAACCACACACAGAGATAACGACAGATTGTTTTGCCTGTCAAGTACACTCTAAGGCATCATTCACAGAGCCATTTTTCGCCCCGTCACGTCACCGTCTTCCGTCATGGGCAACGGTTTCTCGGGTTTCTCGGTGCAACGGCAACGGGAAGCCAAACTCTACGTTTCCGTTCAGTCAATAGGACAGGACCACGCCCGCGGTAACCGGCCAATCAGAAAACTTAAATTCTTACGGCTAAATTTAAAAGTGAGCACACAGTTTGCAAAGTAAAAATCTAAGCCATTATTTATTTTTGCATTGCAGCAATATAGTCGCCTTCTATCGTATATACAGTTAAACCTCGTTATAACGAAATTGAAGGGGCGCCGCGATTTGCTCGTTATAGCCAATATTTCGTTATAGCCGTAGCCGACATTTACTGCAAATATTATGCATTGTAGTTACCTAAAACAAAAAGCGGGCGAAATAGCATCTTGCTGCACGGCGATAGTCAGTAAAATAAACACATTCCGGAGGTAAAAAGGAAAAGTCACGAACCTACTTTATTGCAGTTCAAAACTCGTATTTCAAACAGACTTGGCTACGAAGAAGTCCGTAATGGACATTGATGCACCTTCCTTCCTGATGCGAGTGATTGCTCCCCTAGTTGCTGCCGCTACGTTCACGCCATCTTCGCCGCCCTCGTGCTGCCGAAGTAGCGACGCAGCACGTCCACCGCATCAGCCTCCGACGCCGTCCTTAGCGCTTCTTTTCAAGCCATGTGCAACAGCGCTGACGATGGACTCTCGGTTGCTCACGATGCACGATGGTGGACAGCGTACTCGTCCACAAGTCAGTCTCTTTGCCACCTTGACGGGGTGCACCTTCCTTCGCGCCCTACGCGACGGCTTTTATCATAGCCGTTTTCTGTTCAAGCGTGATAGTCTTTCGCTTTCGCTTCCCGCCTGTCGCACTTTGTAGTTGTAATCACGCCGGCAGTACGATAAAAGATATGCCAAAACCCACGCACACACAACTACGCAGCGACGCCGGCGATACGAAAAGAGGAGGGGGGGGGAGAGGAAGGCGACGCAACCGCGCGCGCCGTGTGCATTGGGGTTCTTCTCGGGCTCACCGCGGATAGTCCGCGGATTCCCCGAAGCCATAGGGATACGTGGGAAAATCGAACGTCGAACTGCTTCTCGGGGAGCCCGCGGTGAGTCCAACACTGTAAATCGAAGGGCCCCATTGTCTGCATGGCGCGCCAGCCAGCTTCGCGCGCGTGGCGGGAGTTTTGAACTGCTAATACAGTTGCCGCGTCACGCACTGTCTCAAATCCGCGTTGCGCACTGTTGTAAAATTAGCTCAAAATTTGATTTCTCAACGAAATTTGTTCATTATATCCCGTAACGGGGAAATTTTACCTCGTTAAAACGAGGTTTTAAATACATTGGTTTCTATGGGGACTTTCAAGGGGAATTACGATTTGCTCGTTATATCCATTATTTCGTTATAGCCCGTCTCGTTATAACGAGGTTTAACTGTATCACAAGATTTTCTTTGCTTCTCAGATTAAGCATGCTCAATTCTAGGCTAACTTGATCACTAGGCAAACGACCCTGTATTCTGACGGAGAGCTCCAGCACGAACGCTGCTCCGTTACGTCCCCGTTGCGGTTTTTCGACGTGACGGTGCCGTGACGGCTGTGTGAATGAGGCCTAATAAGGGAGAATGCTAGCAAGTCGGCAACAAGAAGCAAGGTGTAAGGACGCACCTCGTTGCAAAAGGTCTCCAGCAACGCCACATGGTGCAAGTAGTGTCGGTGCCGCAATGCTTCCGACAGCGCAGGCAGGAATGCAACCACGCTGGCCGACACCTGGGGCACTTGGGACAGCTCCGATATCAGGTGGATGCACCTGGGTGGGCAGGGGAATCGGAAAACAAGCGTGGAGGTGGAATTGCCATTCATTTCACCACGGCATTCGTTTCACCATGGTTCGTTACATCAACAGCACGCGGTTCCAGATTCTGGAACTCATTTAAGTGGCGCGAAATTTTTAAGGGGCGAAGCCCCTTAGGGGCTGAGGCTGTCGGCGTCTCATGTCGTCGTCGTAAGTGTCGTCTCATGTAGTCACGGTACTAAAACACCGGGAAACTCGTTTACACCTCGCGCCGGAGAGCTTCGTGCTTCAAAGACACGAGACTTTTACAGCAAAGCTGTATGCCTCTACCCCCCAACGGTTTCATCTCCGTGGGCAAAAACTCCAAGTCGCCAAGAATACACTTGCACACTGCATGCTTCGCACCTCCCCAGGTTTCACATTAGTGGAGATGGCCCGGGATTTTTACGTAACAGGCTTTTTACGGAACCGGAGTTTCACGTAACGTAACGTAACGTAACTGAGTACTTTCTACAGGTCCTACAAACAACTGTGCAAAACATCGGAGTACGTTTGGCACAGAGCACATGACAAAATTTGCATTTTTAAAGCGAAAGCTTTCGTAGCGGGACCGATAGCGTGTAAAAAAACTAATGCATTTCCCCATAGACCGGTTGGTCGACCGAAAAGCTCTGCTGAGATTCCCTGGACACACGGCGCGTGTGAAACCGGGCTTCTTCCACTGTGTCAAAACGGTTATTTGAAAACCGCAAGAAAAGAACGGTTCTAGATAAGACAATACTGCACCGATCATGAAGAAGGAGTACAATACAACACTTTTATCTCATAAACCACGTATCGGTGTACGTTTAGATCATTCGTAGATGTGCTTACTTAGTACGCGAAGAAGCACTGCGTGGCTTCGCTCTTCATCTGCGATTTGTCTTTGAGGGATTGACGATAAACTGGACGCACCGTTAGCGAAGGTTTTGACGCACTTTTGACGCTGTTTTGATGCGAGGAAGATTTCGCACTTCCCTCAACTTTCTTTAGGAAGAGATGCTAAGGTTTTCCGGCAGCGTAACACAAACTTCGCTGCATCCAAAATAACATCTCAGTATGGCTGTCGCTTTTGGTGCGAGGAGTTTACACCAAGCAGTGCTAACCGACGTCTAAAGTCATGTCACCAAAATTATCAATTAAAAAAAAAACTAAAAAAATAAGGAGGCGATGTTATCAGCGGCCACAAAAACCTATTTTGTGAAATGTCACGCCTTCCTAAAGAGCGACAAATTAAAAGCTATCGAAACAACAAGGCTTGAATTATCACAGGCAAACTTCTGGCCCTGCAGCGAAAACTTACCCGTCAGCCAATTCCCAGGGTTCTGGCGGTTTCCGGAAGTTCCAGTCTGTCGGCAACCCAGCCTTGGGCACGATGTTTTCGCACGAAAAGGCCTAAAGAAAAACACCAGAGACAGCAGCCTGCCGTGAGTCCATGAAGTAAGCATCGTTCCTTCAATGCGGCCGTCCATGCACTGCCAGAATGGGCCTAGCCAGTGCGCTTCAATGTTTCCGTTTCTGACAGTACGGTGCAACTAAAGTGGCCATGAAGACAAAAAATAAACACCTATGGTTCTTAAAAAAAAAAAAAAAAATACTGATTTGTCCCGATAACAATGAAAGCAATTCTATCGGAAACTTCAAACAAATAATGGAAATATTTAAAGAAAATATATGAGTGGTGACTCCCCAGCCACTTTAAGGGGGCACATGGGTCTTTGATCAAAAACTTTATTTTACAGTTATTATGATAAAAATTGGGGGCACATGTAGTTTCTCATTCTGATTGTAGATATAAAATTCGTTTTTGAGTAAAATGATTATATTCAAATTTATTTGTATTTTTATATTAAATTTTTTGACAGCCTTTGTAAAAAAACTGCTGGAGGGATGCAGCTAAACAGGGAACCAGTGAACTGTGCACAAATCAAAGAGTGCAATAAGACTAATGTTATCATTCTATCTGGTCTGTAGCAGAAGTTACGGCTATTTGAAGTTTGGGCTTGAAAGGTGGGTAGAAAAAAAAAAAGGAAAGAAGAACATGCGCCGGGCGCGTGTTTTTCTTTTTTTCTTTCTTTCTTTCTACCACCTTTCAAGCTCAAACTTCAAATGGTCGTAACTTCTGCTACAGACCAGATAGAACGATAACATTAGTCTTATTGCACTTTTTGATTTGTGCACAGTTCACGGGTTTCCCCTGTTTAGCTGCATCCCTCCAGCAGTTTTTTTACAAAGGCTGTCAAAAAATGAATATAAAAATCCAAATAAATTTGAATATAATCATTTTACTCAAAAACAAATTTTATATCTACAATCAGAATGAGAAACTACATGTGCCCCCCAATTTTCATCATCATAACTGCAATAATAAACTTTTTTTTTGGTTTAAGACCAGTGAGCCAGCTAGCCCCCTTAAGACATGGGCCTTAAAACAATTTCGTTGATTCTGAAGTAAACTCTGTGAAATTTGCCAATCTTGCTGCTTTTTCTCCAGTGATTTCCAAATATGCCATTATTTCTTTAGTAAGTCACTAGTTCACAAGGATAATTAGGAAATAAGTAGCCATTTTTGGAGGAACAATGGACAAAACAGTGTTGGTCATGAAACTACAATCTTCATATTTTGTAATACTATGAACAATGGTGAATGCACTATAGGAAGCGGTTTTTTGATGCATCGCTTGTAACTAATCTTACAAGTCATTAAACTTCTGTGTTTGAAATGGGAATTCAAAATGGTTCTTGCAACTGGTGCCACCTAAGTTTAATGACTTGTAAGAATAGTTACAAGCGATGCATAAAAAAAACGTTTCTTAGTGCATTCCCAGTGTTATGAGTTACAGGTTTATGACCAACACTGTTTTGTCCATTGTTCCTCCAAAAATGGCTACTTATTCCTAATTATCTTGTGAACTGATTGACTTACTAAAAAAATAATGGCATATTTGAAATCAGTGGAGAAAAAGAAGCAAGATTGGCAAATTTCACAGAGTTTACTTCAGAATCAAATGAAATTGTTTTAAGACACATATCCCCCTTAAGGCAATTTCTCTATGGCATCATACAATTTCGTTTGTGCTATTGGCGGCTGCCAACGTAAGCCATGGCCAAGAAACATAACTTGGCGATTGTAGTAGGGCCTTCAGTTCTGTTTGACCATATCAGTTTAATGCTAATACATACAGTTAACACACTGATATCTATGTTCTTAGTGCTGGGCCATATTACGTCTTTGTAGCCGGAAATTTGAATTTCCTTCAACATTTCATGCAGTTTTTTTTGTTTTAAAAAACGACATCTCTCGTGGTTGGAATGGAGGTCTTAAAGTTGTATTTTGCTGCAGCTCAGAGTTGCAGCTGAAAGTGAAGGCAAACAGCCAAAATGTCTTACAGCTTTTCATCATCATTCCAAGCTGAACAATGTACTGACAAGCTCTACACAGGTTTAAGAAAGTGGCTTGTGGGGAAGAGACCATGGGAACGGGCCTCCATAAAATAGCAACTGGCTGCCACCGTTACTGACGCTCAAGTGGGTTTCCCTCGTCTATTGCTCAGCTATTAATGAACAAGCACTTGCTGGCACTAAGCAAAAAGCTTGGCAACAAAAGGGAATCAGATGACATCAGTTTTCCTGTCGAACGTTAACTGAACCCCCCCCCCTTCCCACCCACCTTTCTTTTCCGCTTGAAAAGACACTAACTCGCACCACGCTGAATTCTCGACTTCTGTCAGTCTATTCGTTTATCTACCTGCACCGTCTACCAGCACATGAACCCGTTTCTCCCTTTCCCCACAGACGCCCACTAACCCTAACAGCACTGTCATACAAACAAAGATGCGCGTCTCTCTCTCTAGTGAGATGTGGGTGATGATGATGATAGTGGCGGCAACAGCGCTGCATTGTGACAAACAATTTTAAATAGACTCACTTTTCCTTAGAGCCAATGCGCTATCACATTCAACGAGAAATTACTCATCACCCCTCTGCAGTTCGGTAATGAATGTCGCACTGTTGGGCATGCGTACCGTCTGGTTAGTGTGCACGGCTGGGTCATTGTCGTGGGCCTTCTTCAGGGCCGCACTGGCCTGCACTGGAGCCTGCACCACTGCTGCCCCAGCCCTGCATGCCTCTGCAGAGCAGGCTCTCCGCCGGCTGCTTTGCCACGCCAGCCAGGCCGTCGGCGATCTTCGCCTTCACCACCTCGAAGGCCTCCATGCCTGGGCAGTTGCAGAGCGCTCAATGAGCCTCACATCACGTCGCGTACAGTCAAAGCAGCCTCGTGTGTTGACTGTGCGTGAGCAGTGCCTCGAGTTTAAGTTCCCAAGCACAGTTGAAAAAGCGTGTGGGCCGACGCTTTGCTCGCAGTTTGTTCGGGTATATACTGTGCTTCACTTGTTCCTCAACCATCAAACATAATGTTAACTGGCTTAGTTCACACATTAAAGAAAACAGCTCTACACAATCATTACAGACAGATGCAAACACCTCTCGGCTACTACAAGCCTACAGAACTCGCCAGTCGTTGTCTCCCTGCACTGTTATGGTCAGATACCGTAATTAAAATGACACCCCCCCCCCCCCCCTAAAAAAGAAAGTTATAGCAATTCAATGACCACTTCAGCTGATCATCAGTGAACTCCTCAAAAGTCACCTATCACACACAAATTCAAAAACAAACCAGCTGGGCTGAAGTGAACTGAAGTCGGCAGTCGCTGAAGTTGCCGTCATCACAGATTCAAATTGATGGCATTTTATTGCAATACTACTTTTAGGCAACAATTACCTGGCTGGAAAAAATAAAGATAGTTTTGGTGAAGTTCCACATGGCGAATGTTTTTCCGCATAAAATGAACCTCGTAATGAAGCGTCAGCCCAGGCTGCGAGCACACTGTTAAACCAACCGAATCCTTGGGCCTACGAGCCAAGGAGGGCTGTTTGAAGTTAGTAAAACTAGTTCAGGGAAGCAAAGCGTCAGCGTACCGTAGGCTTTAACAACATTGGCAAGAGCGACTGCAGCCCCCTGTCTCACGGATGGTATGCAGTCGTGAAGGTTGTTGAAGAACAACGGGTAGACGGTCTTCAAAGATGCCCTGCAAGGGAAAGTGCGGAAATTAGCGCTCGCAAGCACCTGAAACCTTCCTTCACCCACACATTAATTCATTAATTCAACGCAACTTGATACATTATCTTCTCTAACAGTGATAAAAGATAATTATGTAAAGTTGAAATGAAAAAACAAGAGCTTTCAACCAGATATACCCAAGAACTCTTGAGCAATTTCGTGGTACATCCAATCAGTGCTGAAAGCCGTGCAGTATTTTCAGTTCAGCTAATTTGACTGCCCGCTTTATTCAGCTAAATTTCTTGTCCACATAAAATCGATGAAACTCAACCGCTGTGATCACCTACTACTATTTTCAATTGCCCAAAGCACTGATGGCTTTGGAGGTCTCTACCGACCACAGCAGTAAAATACCAGTGCCAGAACTATTTTCTAGCAGGACTCTGGTGCGAGTTAGTTGGTTCACGTTCACGAAAAATTGCAACAGCGCGAACAAAACACGGGTCGGAGGAATAGAAACGCGTAGGACACAAACGTAGGACATGATTTTCTAGATGTGCACACCAATCTTTCTTTAGCCTTCATAGCCTCCACATTAAGGTTTTGTCTGCGTGGTACAAAAGGACCATCTCGCGAGAGTTAACATGTACTCATTTCGAGGCTACATAGTAACTTGCCAACGTTGACAGCCGGAAGACAATCCCACGCAACTTCTTGCAGCACGTTACACTGCGCTCGAAGGTGGCACCACGTTTATTTGTTGCCACACACCGAAAATCAAGACGAAAACTTTAGTGAGGGCAGAATAGAAAGATTACTAATACTTTTAGCTCACACTAGCAACCAACAGCTTTAGCACTACCCATTATGGAGCTGTTCATTCACGTTAAAGAATAAGACAATCAAAACATTATTAGTACTTTCTGTCTCCTTGGCGCAGCACTGAAACAGTCGCATTATAAAAGAAAAAAGAGAATGGCAATTCGCTAAATTACTTCTCCTCTGCAAACCATGCCGTGATGTACAATCCAAGCATTCTTCTTGTGCCTTGATTTTTTGTCAATTTGGAAGACGTTTACCGACATCAGCAAGGCAAGGAAGAGGCTGCCGAAATTGCCATTTGTATTTCCCCTCGTTTTTTCACACTTACTGCCCACCGTGACAAGTCTTAGTTGCCACAGAGGTTCAATTCATCCGTCGCGCTTCAATGAAACACACCTTGTTTTGCCAGAGAGTGCTTTGAGAAGGGCATAGAATAACCACCAAATTCACAAATGAAAAAAAATAAAAAAACCATCCACCTGAACACCAGCCCTTGAAAGAACATGGCAGGAGTACTCAAATCATCTCCCTCTCCCTCCAGTTTAAAAATACACAAATAGAGATCAAAATTAGGGCAAAGTCACTTTACAAAGCAATCGGCAAGAACATGGCAGCGCGATGATATATGACGCATGGTCCACACACACTCACAAACATTCGCACACTTCTCTTGAACTAATTTCTAAAATAATGACGCCAATGCCATCGCGACATATGTGACATAGCAAAATTTTTGCTTCGGGCCGGGCGTAGGTAAAAGCACTTACTTCGACTCTTCAGGGTAGCACAGCATGAAGTTTCCGCAAGCAAGGCAAGCAGCTGGAGAGAAAAGAAGGGAGACAGTGTTTAAACAGCTATAACAAACAACAAACAGTCTCTGCAGTGAGTCAGATTGAAGAAACAAGGCATAAAGTGTCTAAGGTACAATGTGAGAAGAGGGTTGTAAGTAAGGAGTAGTGTTGGAGGAGATAGGAGCCCTGTGGATAGGAGCCACTGACCAGTTTTTATGCCGGTAACCTAGAATGGAGCAGAACATGGCGTTTGGAGCAGTTTGGTGCAAGTCACATCATTCGCGATATTTACTACTTTAGGTTGACGCAAAAATGGCATCCTTGCAGCAACCATATTGGTCTTGCATCAGCTGCGGTTTGACTGAATACAACGTCACGTTCCAGTCAGGTGTACACTCCCCATCTCATTTCTGCATTAATTTTACTAGGCTTTTTTTTATGCATTAGGGCTATCAAACTAGCACATGCGGGTGTCAAAGAAGGACTAGGCAGCAAAAACATTACTCCAGCAATAATACCTAGCTAACACAAAGCCTCTTGAAATCTGAGCGGGTGGTGAACTCCATTAGCTCAAAGATCTCGAGCATATCGCGAGCAGTGAATTGGTCAAACGACTGTGCGTTTCTATTTATGGTCGCATAACCTGGCAAAGCCTCATCACCAGGCTTGCCATTACGAAATTTGGCTGCATGAATTGTGATCCTGGTTCAATGCATATATGTTACCATGGTAACACAAACATCGTAAAGTACACATGAAATTTGTGGCCCGAGTAACAGTGAAATTGCTTGCTTTTGTGCCAAACTACTGGGTCACATTCCCGATATGGATTCATAAGCTCTAGTCTGGGTCTCACAAGATGAAGTTACAAGTGGGCTACGAGGCGCACCTCATTGGACAGCTGCAGATTTAAACCACCTGAGGTTCTTCAATGGTGATGAGACGTGAAACTTTGCGCATGAGGGTCCTTCCAACATCAGAAAGGCAGAACGTTCGTTAGCGTGTACCAGTCTATTAGTTGTTTTTTTTTTTCATTCCCTTCTACACAACCTGTGACGTTCAATTGGAGATCAAGGCTTTTTTGGATTCACAACTTGACACAGCCATTTCATTTTTTTTTTTCTGTTAACAGAGAAAAGATTCTGAGGGAATAACCCCAACCGTCTCAGTGTAAAACTGCATAGCCTTTTAAACCGACTGTTGATAGCTCAAACATCTACGACAGAGAAGCTAGGCCAGAGAAATTCTCTTCTCTATCCATTGGAATTCGCACACATCATGCAGAAACACGGCCCCCAACATCACGCTCCATAACCATGGTAGGCACTAGGAGCAAGGCATAAAGCAGATTACACGTGAGTAAAGAGGGCAGCGGAAGAGCGCAGTTCAGACGTATCGGGCACGTACCATCCCGCACTGCCCAGGAAGGGTCTTGGAAGCAGACAAGAAGGGTCCCAAAGAGTCGCGACACGTACGGCCTCACGGCATCCTGGTCTATCTGGAAGGGAAGGGCACGCGTGCAGTGAGAATGGGGCACTAGGAAACTTCTACGCACCCAAGCAGAAAAACCGTTTGAAAGAAGAACCTACTTGCTCCGCACATTCTGCAGTAGTTGTACTCATTCCATGTGGAAAAAGAAAACAGTAACCCCTACTACACAGGTGCTTCAATCCGCCACAAACGTCCAGTCATCACCCAAATTCTCATCGCCCACGTCATTGCCCACATTAACAGGACACCCCGCTTTGTTTTTCTTCTACTTCTTCCATTGTACACTTCACTTTCACAGTGGTTAGATGGAAGTCTGGATAGGTGCCAGTGGTGGTGGCTTCTTTGACCAGTCAATGGTGCCAATTTCTTCAAGAGTGTCATCACCGGCCATGGCCAGTCACGACTCCACAAGCCAGCCGGAATACCTAACATGTTGTGCTACCACTCTAATAAAGACTTGATTTGTGATTAAACAGCACAAACTAAATGTCATTCTCCTTAAAACGACCACCACTTGAGTCATAAATGCAGCAAGAAATGAGCCAGCGGTGCTGCAAAAACCTTTTAAGAATTCCACACCTTAGCAACACAATGACGGGGTGTTTGCATTTTGTTCTCGTGCGACACTCTTCGAAAATTTGTTCGCTAAACTGCCCCTTACCTCAGCTATTTGTCAAAGAGCATCCCTCACAACTACTTATCCCTGGTCTTGAACCCAGCTGTGGCCAACCCATAGAGCTTCATGCTAATATATACTCGAGGAAAGTCTGCTGCCACCACCATAGCAGCTCGCAATGTTCCTCTCCTACTTGGTTTGGCCACACACACGGCTGCATTCAGCCTTTGAAGGCAAAATTAACAAAAAAAAAGCAACATTTTTGTTTCTTTTTCATTTCGCATGAAGCGTCTAAATAACTCCTGACAAATAAATCTTTTGGAGCTCCACTACTCTATTGACAAAAAGAAAAAACTTCAAATTATCTTTACAAAATAATATTGCATTTGTTGTTTTGCAGCGACAGACAACTTTTCAGCCTGTTCATGAGCCATGCCAAGGACAAGAGGAACGTTCCTGTCCGGTACATGACGGCACGCATACCGCAGCACGACCTGCCCATACACAAGCACCACATTTCCCTCTACTGTGTGCTAGTATGAAACTCTACGGCCCAAACCACCCCAGCAGCTCGATTACAATCTAAACCGAAGCAAATGTGCGATGAAATCAGCCAGAAGGGCGTAAACTAGTCCATAACGAGACAAGCCAGTGCAAGACATGTTGTGCGAGATCCCTGGGCATCACACCAACAGCACGGATTGTGCGGTAGGAGCCGGCAGCTTCACACTGTCCGCTTTTGGTGTACCTTCGAGGCGAGTTCCGCAATGCAGGCGCAGGCCGCTTCTCGAACAGGGTGACTCTCAGCAGCCGCTTGGGACATGTAGTACTCCACCTACGCACCAGCCACGGAAAAAACGAAGACACGAAAAAACGATTAGCCCCATAGAACAAGGTTGTTGACATTGGCACCGCATCGAAATTTTGCTCAATCAGGCGCTCATGCCCAAACAACCCTAGTTTGCTTTCCAGTTCCAAGCACTCAGTCGTAAAATCTTTCGAAGCAACATCGTGACACTTTCTTTTTCTTTTTTTTTTTTTCTTTTGTGCCCGATTTGCAGCGAAAATCGGCATCACGCTACGTTTGTAGGCATAAAGGTTGCAAGGTGTTTTGTTACATGTTGAACTCGCGTACTGCCTTAGAAACACAAACGACTAACGTGCATGTTTGGTGCACACGCTCCATTGCTTGCAAGAGAGCTTGCAATTTGAATTATTAGTAATGGGATGCTACTAGCATTCCAATAACAACAATAGATGGATAGATAAATATCACAGGTAGACAACAATAGTAGCTGACTCTCACTCCATAGATCTCTCCGTGCCTCCTTCTAAAAAAAAAGCGGTCGTTTAAAGCAATATCTTACCACGCAGGCAATGTGCCTCTGAACCAGCTCCTTGCCTTCCGTTTTGGCCACCCGACGCCAGGTCTCCTGAGAGTAGATGCGCACGCCGTCTGCGGCATAATATCTGGAAAGTGCAGTGCCGTCTCTTGAGAAATGGGGAGAACATTTGGAACCGAAGAACACTTGTAGTTGTCAGTTTCAGCGGACACGCTACCTGATTAAGGCACATCTGAGGCAAGAGATCAGGAAAGAAGAGTTCCCGCTCCCTCTCGGGGAACGACAGCAAGAACTTCCTCGTCGCTTCCGACGCTGCCAGACGAACCTGCAGCAGCGGAAAAGAAATCAGTTTGTTAACAGACTCCCCGTGTGTTTCTTTTTGACAAAAAGAAAATAATACTCCCCAGCAATCGCGGAGCAGTTTTAAATGCAAGGGATGATTCAAAGGCCCTTGCGGCACGAGCGCAACAGGTTGAACATCGTGTTAAACATTCTAAGATAAATTTGACCAAGGTCAAGCAAAGTTAGCCAGTTAACAGTAACGTACAAACGGCTGATAGATAAGAGTGGAGTTGGCAACCAACGGTGCACCAATGTCATTGCCTGCTTTGTCCTTATCATTTGTGTGTGCTGGTAATCAAGTTTTGCTACAATTCTGAATTCAAATTAAGGCCAGATGCTAAACTTTTGCTCATCTGCTCAAGAAATGCAGAAATTTTTCGCTTATACTTTCACCTGTCTTTGGTTCATCTGGATGTTCATTACACAATTCGCCCGGTAGCAAGGTTTTAAGCCATGAGCCTTTTGAAACACCATTACATTTCGAAGCTCGCCGAGTAAAAGGACAAGACGAAGACCACATACCTGACTCCAGCTGTCAGCCAGACCGATGGCAAGGCACTTGCTTATTCTGTGACCAAAGTTGTTCGGGGAGAGCGGACTCGTAGAACCTGGTGGTGGAACTGAGGGTGGGAAGAAATACACGTCATAAAGTGCCGTTCTAGAAAGCAATGCCACAGCTCGACTTTTGGGTTTTACAGAGTTGTAAGAACACTTCAAAAGTCATATTTTGGGTTTATATCACCGTAAACCTATAATTTTAGGGGCCTTAGGTAAGGAGGCTCTCCATAGCCGAACAGGTGCCGATTAATTTAGACTACACCTTCGGAGATCTCCAACGCCCAATAAAGTATCGAAATAAAAGGCCTCCCTGCTTTTTGCTACACCAGAAAAACCTCCGCTGGAGCTGGGAATACCAATGATTTGGTCCTGCAGAAAGTCCAGATCCATGATTGGTCGGGATTAGTTAAGAAAACAGCAGCCTTCACAGCAATACATTTTTTCAAGGAGATATACCCGCACAAATGCAGCGACATTGAGGCAGGGAGAATTTCAACACACAAGTAGCCGGAAAGTGGGGAAAAAAATAAGACTGTGGAGAAAAATTAGTGGATGAAACTTCTGTTCCTTCACTTCCTTTTTACAAATTTAAAATTTTGATTTGAACAATTCGGGGCTTAGTTGAACCGGAAAGTTTGAATGGGTGCTGCAACGAGGACAGGCTTTTTTCAACTGACAGCCCAGCCTCCCCAGGTAGTTTAGGGACGCCGCTCGTATCTGCATTCATACCCGAGCAACAGGTGACAAGCGATGCAATGACGCCAAACGTCGTCTCGCGAACGAAGCGGCTGAGATGTCGCACGAGTCTGCAGATGAGATCGAGGAGGGCTTTGTCCACGAACTGGGCAAAGCTCGCACCACAACCGTCGATCACGGCTTGAAGGCACCTGCACGGACACACGAAACATCTAGGCAGGCAGCTCGCAGCACTAAGCAGTACCATTAATATAAATTAAAATAACAGCGTAACAACAGGTGCGCTGTTGTTGGGCTGTGGATGTACTGGTAACTCCAATCAAAGAGATTGAGGCAGGCCTCAAAGCAGACGCTAAAGATGGGTTAGTTAAGTATGTCAGAAGTCCTACCAAAACTATATACAGCACGACTTTTTTTTTTCTTCAAATCTTTCCACTGGATCTACATCCTGGCCTTATGGGAGCTGGTTTGAGAAAGCATAGGGAAGATATGTCAGTGCGGCCTTCTACCAGCCTCCCTGGCCCCCCACCCAAAATAAAGGAGGAATTTGTCGTAGCCTCAACTCCACATGCCTGCATTTTGGACCTTATGTGGCATCAGCATGTACCAACTTTTCTGAAGTGTACCACTTTCAGTCTTATTTTTTCGTAGAAACTGTGTATACATGTGACATGTCTCACTAATAAATCAGTTGTTGCTTAGTGCACTCTTGTCTTGTGTTGCTGTTATTTTGTTTGGTCCAGATTCGTTTTCAAAATTTCAACCCTTTCCCACTCAGCGACACAAGCCAAGTTCCCGGTGCTCGAAGAAGGGAAGGCGCACCTCTGACCTGCAACACCCACATTGTAGTAGTAGCCACAGTAATAGCACACACACGAGGGCAACACTACACTGAAAACATTCATCATTATATAATTATCATCGACAATAGGAGCATGGGGCAGAATTATCAGCTTTGTCCATCTCGAGCGAGCCCGATTGATTGGAAGCAGACAACGCGAATGCGACGCAGCCCAAGCAAAGGGCGTTGCTTTCCGTGCATTTTATTGGTAAGAGGCCTTACATGTGCAACCACGTCACGACTGACATGGACACAAAATGGACATCTTTGAAATGAACACAACTCAGAATTCCACCCCTGCTACGGTTTCACTGGAGGACAAAGACTCAGAGTGGTTTAATGTCTCAGAGCAACTATTCTTCACCTCCTAATTGTTTTATCTTCTCTTTCCATCACATTAATGATTTTCCCTACTTGTAATAGCTGTTCTGTTACCTGGGTGCACTGTCTTCCATATCACATAATAGCTGGACAACTCCGTTATCTCTATCTCACTTAGCATGTCTTTTACCTGAACTTGTTTCCTGATCCACAGTGCTCATTTTCTATCCATGTGTTACACCAATCATCCTCCTTCTTAATGCTGTTTGAGCTCACCTCAAACAGATGATCAACGTTTTTTTTCTTCTTTCAAGGGGTAACCACATGCAGTGAGAGTAACGTAATGGGTACAGTAAGCAGGTAGTGTGGGCGGCAGAAACGAGCGAAGAAAATTGATACTCTGTCGCTACCGCCGCTCGCTTGTGGGCTGCTTGCGGCGGGCCAGACAAGAGTGACGGAGACAGAGGGGCCATGCTGGCAGTTTACTAGTTTATTCGCTCGTCGCTGTTGCCCACACTACCTGTTAATTGTATCCATTCAGCTACACTTTTCACGCTGCTCACCAAAATCGCTGTGTGTGGTTTCCCTTTCAAGGTTCTTGCGTTTCAGATGAGTGCTCACTAAATCCCTAGCGGTTCATAGTGTAAAGGGCCAGAATGCAATGAATCGACACTGGAATGAATCGCGAGTCTGTCTCTATGCGTGTCATCAGATGCTGGGCTCCCAAACATTAACCAACTGATCCGACGGCCAGGTCACAACTGTGACACGATTGCAAGATTGCCAAGCAGTACGTCGTTTCTACAAACATTAGCGATAGTTTCCTTTCAGATACTGACTTGACACTTGTCTCGAGGTGCCTCCAGCCGACGGTATTGAGGAGAACCCTCGCAGCACTGGAGCTGTCACGCTAGAGAAGACAAGAACAACAGTGCAAATAAGTTAGGAGCTCTAGACATCGGCAAATGGCACGAGCTTTTTGAGCCCCCCCATAGCGCTGACAAACGTTCGGAAATTTTGCGTACAGACGCGCTCTCCTCCGATCTCGCTTCGTCCTGGCCGCTTCCGAGTTCCGACGGGTCCTTCTCCAAGTTGGCTTCGATTAGGTGTATCAGGCCTTTGTGATGCCCCTCGTACAGCTTCGCTCCACCGACAGCGCACAGCGTCCCGAAGACGTGACCTAGATACGGCAAGTGAGAGTCACAAACCAGCGGTCAGGGGCACACCAGACTTACCAGCTTCGATCCGCACGCTAACGTTGGGATCCGCGATCAGCGAAAGGCAGAGCCGCGCCACGCTGCTGTCGAAGAGCTCGTTGCTGGGTTGGTGCGCGGTCCGGCGATGTTCCAGGATCGCTTTAGCACCGAGCAGTGCACCGATCTTCGACTCCCAGCTGGACTTGTCGGCTTCCAGTATGGCGAGCACACCTCTCTCGAAGACGCCGACATCGCCGCTTTTGGCACTTGTCAGATACCTCTGCGCCTCTTGGAAGCCCCGCTCCCGTTCCAGTGATGTGGGGCTGCAAAGTAACTTCAGCGGTTCCGCCGACATCTTCGGCCGCTCGCTTTTTCCCCGTTACGAGACCTTGGCCGCCTAGGCTGTTTGATGATGCTTCGGGACGACTCGCGCAAGACCATTCCAGTTTCAGCTTCCAACTCGATGCGTCTTAACGAGGCCCCAGCAACGCCCGAAAAACTAAAATGACAGAAATTGATTAAAACCACCAAGTTTTATGGCATACTCGGACGAAACTCAATGGCCCAAAACGTCAAAACCGCGGTGAGTCCAGCCGCAGCGCCATCTAACAGGTGCAAAGTAGCGCCATAATGATGATGATAGTAAATGAATTGCCGCATTTCGCTCTTTGTCGTCTGCTCCCCGAAGCGCTCAAAGTGCTTGAAACGCCTACATGATATTGTAATATTGTAGTGGCCTGTACGATGCGCACATATTTTTAAGCGAAGCTTATACGATTAGGGCTCAATGTGTTTTTGATGCCTGAAAATAAAAACTCCCGAGTCGTTGTACTGGTACGTGTGCTGTTAGCCCGCGGTCACCTCCGAACTCGCACAAACGTATGGGCCATCATCACTAAAATATGACATATCTTGAGTAGATTAGTTAATAACGTCTAGCCATCATTTACGAGATCAAAACATGAATAAACCTTACTTATGTTGTGTTGCGGCCTTTGCGGCTACTGTTTTACAGCGGCTTTGCTGCTGTTGTTTTTTAGGCGGGAAGCTATTTTTGTGCGTTTTTCAACGTCCCTTTTTGTGCAACACGTCTGTCGTATCATCCGAAAACATATGGCGAAACATTCACTTTCGTATACAAGATAATTTGTTGGTACTACTAGAGTACATTGATAACGGATTTGGTTAATTGCCTGTCCAGAGAAGTTTTGAGCAGCTCCCAAACAGTTCAAAACTGCTCTCGCTATAAAAATTCTGTGGTCAAATAAAAGCCTGAGCTGCAGCAGTTCTATGCGCAGTCTCAAATGACAAGTAGAAGAGGAATGCGCATAGGGCGAAAGTTTAGGGACTTTTAGTCCTTAGATGGGTGAAGCCGTTTAGGGACTCCGAATCGCAAGGCTTCAAAATGTAGTGCAGTGGTCATATAGTTTTATAATCTCTATAGCGGTGATCGAATATATGACTAGAATACTTGCCTTACGCGTAGCTAGGGCGGAGGTCGACTCCAAGTCAGTCGAGACTCATGAAACCGCGCTTTTAGTAAGTGTATCCCTGAATTGCTATCGCAGGCAAGTTTGCAGTTTGCCATCAGCAAAAAAAAAAAAAAAATTCTTAGCAGCGTATTTATGTGAGAGCAGCATATTTGCTAAATTTTCGCCTCAAAAGCCTGAAGCGTTTTCCCAAAGTGGAAAAACGAGCGAATTAAGGGAAGAAAAATTATTTGGCGAATTGCTGCATTTCTGGCAGAATTTTTTGCCAAGAAGACTACCTGCTTGCCGCCTGGCTTTCTCCGTTATCTTTCCTGCATGGGCTCCGCAGTCAGTAGTATTAACTCTATGGGCTCCGCATCGCACAAAGTTTACGTCATAGAGTTTTTAGGACTCTATGGTTTACGTAGCGGAAGAGCTGACAGTTTCTGCGGGGGTCGCATGGCACCGCCACATGCATAGGCCAAATTGAGGGGGAAGCCCCTTTTCTTTATGGGGATTCCCCTTCGGATAAAAAATACCGCACGTTATCACTCGGTGCGGCATGGTGACGGCATCCCATTTGGCTAAACCTCTCTTTCCTTTCTTATGTCCTTAGCGTTTCTGCAAAATTCCTCGCTCACAAAATGCTCATTAGGCTTTGAGTAAAAAGATAATTTATCCCGTCTCGCTGCGCAACTGGAGAGCTCCTCAGCTTGGAGCATGCATAGAGTGTTTGGAGAATGTACATGGGGAGTCTCATAAGGCATAAAACTATCAGCAGCGTCTTAAATTATTTGTTACATCTGTAACGAAAGTCATTAACTTTTGATTTCTGTTTAATTTAAAAAACAGCGTAATAAATGTACATTTGTTAAATCTTTTTTTTTTGTAATCATGATGATGGTACTTAAAAGGATTTTTTTTGAGGAATGGTAGTTTTTTGTTTAATCAGTGCAAAAAATATTCTATACTATCTGCGTAAGTTTTTAAATTGTTGTTTGTTTTGAATTAAAGTGTATTTTTATTTTACGTTGACGCTTTTTGTTTTGTTTGAGCGCGTCACCATGCGGATAAGTGGAGAAACTAAGCACCCTTGCTATGGAAAGTGGTTGTCTGACCGTCTGACAGGCAAGCGTTAGAAGTGGGCCCCATCGCACGCACTTCCTCGCGCTCTTCGGGTTTTCAGGATTTTTTTGAAGTCCGACGCCTGCCGTAACGCGATTGGACCCAAGATTCAGCTGCTATTTGAATCAATGGCGGTAGGCTGGCCTTAGCAGGTATGTATTAATTTTTTTCGGCCATTTAGGCTTTTTAAACGACGCTACAGTGTTCGGAGTAAGGCTTATGAATATACGAGCTTTCCCCGCGATGCCGTGTATCCGGCTGACAACGCAGTCGCGCGACCGCAGTTTGTTTTCAAGAGTAACGTCACAAGTTAGGCCTAAGGTTGACGGTAGGCTTAGCGACTTGTGTTCGAATTTTAAACTTTGTGCACCTCGACAAAGTTTGCGAGCTTTTCTCCCCTGCACTTTACGTTTCGGTCTTGCCAGCAATTGCACCCTGAGCCTTGGCAAGCTGCGGTTACTCGTTCGCTGACTCCGTGCACCAACGCTCTTTGTTCATATTTCTCGAAACTAGTTTTGCAGTGGGTTTGTGCTGTTGTGTCTCCACAAACGATTCTGCGCCACATCTTCTGCTGAGTTGTCCACCACATAGGGTAAGCGATTCGTTTGTAGCTGGGTGGGAGACCTGCGAGCTCTCATTGTCGCGGCCTTTTAACTGTGTCGGACGCCGTCGGCACCCTTCGGGCATTTAACCCGAGCGTCCGTTGGTAGTGGTGGTACCGCCGTTCGGGGAGACGACCGGCGTTTCGCAGACGAGAAAAATAGTGCCGCGACCTCCTTAGCAGCCAAGTCTGTGTCGGTCAGTGCCCCCCGTGTTGTGGCGCGTCCTTATTCTCATGATTTATTTGGGGAGAGGACATTGGCAAAAAGGCGGCATTGGCGGGCGACGCGCTCGTCGATAATCGAGGAACTCGCCCCGTGTGCTCTAATTAGCTTTCGCAAGTGTTCACGCACGCAGTGGCACCTCACTTTTCACTGAAGTCCACTTCTTGAAAGCGAAAACAGTTCGGGCGCGGAGGTGTTCGTGGGCTCGCTTAGCCATAACCAGTTCGAATCGATACATCCTGCCGAATCCCTGATAAGAGCGCAGCCCTAATTGGCGCGGCCTCGCGAAATGTAGCCCGAAAGACGCTCAAAATGAAGCGCCTTGTGTTTGCATTTATTGAAAATTAGCGGCAGATGGTTATTTTGTTACGATTTATGGCTTGGGAATGTCTTTGTTAACTTCCAAACGCCGATCGTATTGTTGAAACGGGAAGGCATGTTCAGGCAAGTAGTACATTTGGCGTCCCGATGATTTGGTAACCGACAATCTGAACAAGTTTGTGTGCTTAGTGCAACCCCAACGAGGTCATATTTTGGAATTGAACGAGGGTTAGAAAAAAAAAAGGTTTTGCAATGTAATGTCAGTGATGCTGTTCTGGAATTTCATGCCAATTGTTGGCAACACCTCGGTTCAAGTGATGAGATGGCTCGCTCATGTTTGTGGCTTTCTGAAGAGACGCTATGTTTGTTCTTATCGATAGATAAACAGGCTGTCATGTTGGTTGCTTTCCAAAAAGGTGCTATATGTCTTTGTTAATAGATAAACATCTCCCCACAGGGTTTTATGCTCAGAGGCAAATGGTTCTTTCATTAACAGGAAAAGCTAGCATAAAGGATAAGCACACCAGCCGCAGATCACATACCGTGCCACTGTTGATGTTGACGCAGCAAATGTTCACTGAACAATTGATTAGAAGAGCGTTAGGGTTAAAGGAACCACGAAGGCAAGATACAAGTTTGGTTCATTCGAAGGATTGTCTTGTTTGGATGACACTGATACCACTTTTAGCGTAAGCTTCGCTCAAGTGAGCAACATAACGAGAAAAACAGAATGGGCATGTGACTTTCCCGCACTGAACTTATGACGCGTTGTGGGCCGCTTGTTGCGGTTGGCAGGGGCCGGCAGAATCCAACACAAATTAAACAGGGATTATAAGCTTGCAGAACGAGCTGTGGGGCTTCAATTTAGTGCACATTCTTTTTTATAGCTGTAAGAGTGGTGGGGCAAATAATGGAAGTGATGATGCGTAAACATAAGTGTGATTGTCTGACACTGGCCAGTTAGCATAAGTGATGTTACCATGTACGTAACGGTTTGTTGAGTCATACTAGATGTTTCATGAGATGATTGCTATCACTTATAGCGAAAATACAGCAGGGACTGGTCGGGTTACAAGCAAAGAGCGGTCTTAGAGCAGTGTCACTGCGCCATCTAGAAAGGCCAATGGTAACGAAGGTAACCAACGGACACATTTCTGGGGACAGTGGCAGCTTCCAGCGTTCGTTTTGTGAACCTGTGTCTATTGTGTTATTGCCGATATTGTGAAACAGCTGCAGCGGCAGAGTTGAAATTGTGACCTTGATTTTTCTGTGAAGGAGGAATTGTTACTGCTGGCTGAATGCTGAGGGCTAAAACACCTAATGTTTGGAGTAAACCAATGTTGTATGTTGTCTTCATGACCCCATTATCCCACAACAGCTTCTGGGATAGTGTTTGAGCTGTCTACAGCCCAGATTAATGGGGAATTAGGGGACCCCTACTATGTGCTTGCCACGACGGAAGCGCAAGGCAGGGTTACAACTTTTGCAGATACTTGCGAAGCAATCTGTTTCAGCTTTGGAGATAAAGCTGCACAACCATTTCCTTGTGGGGTCTTCTGTGCCTAGCCACTTTTTGTTTGCGTGATGTTTTTTTTTTTTTTTTAGCTTTTGGGACACAGGCTATTAGAAGGACAGTGACCTTAAAAATTGACAGAAAGTTGTGTAATCAGTTGACCTGCAGTTGTTTCTAATAGTTAAAAATTAAACTGGGCTAAAAGCCAGCATCACTGATGGTTGGCACAACAAACGTTTCACTGACATTCATAGAAGCAGGATAGCCATGCCGAACGTTCGGTTGCTGGAATGTGGGAAACACCTTTATGCACGTTATAAAAAAAAAAAAAAAAAACCTGCCCACGCTAGCTTGTGGCAGATTCTGCAAGATGGGAACTTAATGACTGCCTTTACAACCACAGAACAAAACGATCCATTCGGAGTGCATGGTTATGTTCAGTGGTAACAAGGGCAGTCATGCTTGAAATGCATTCATTTTCTTATTCCTTAGATTGTAAGAATGGGTCTGTGCATCAAGAAGCAGCAAAAACACAGCTCGAACACAAAGTGGTAGAATTCTTGGTGCTTCATCTTGAGACATGCTGCAACATCCCAAACAGGTCGATTTCAGCTCGTGTAGTTCCACTATGTTCCTCCAGACTTGACTGCGGGGGTTGAAGTTTACGTTAATAGCAGTGCTGTTAGTAGACACTGCTGCATTGGTCTTTTTTTATTTTTTCTTACCACCCTGTTTATAGGTTTTGTGATCACCTTCAAACGTATGAAGGTTTGAAATGATTTGCTGCTGTCTGTCGTGCAGCCCAGCATGTGCAGTAGGCCATTTGCAAATTGTACACCCGGTGGCAAAATAACTGAGCACGCGAGCGCTTGGTAAAGTGCATCGCCGTGACATCTGGCGTTGCACTTCTGGTGTTGAGACACCGACATGCATGTGCGCGTCCAGCCCCCGTATACTAACCCTGTCTTTTCTTTCGCTTCAAGTGGCCAAGCTGATAGCATTGAGCGCTTGGCGCTAGGGGTAACTTTTTATGCTCAACACGTCTCGCTGGCACACACTTAAGCGGCGGAGAAAGTAAAGCCTGCTTTGCTCTATCTGCCTGGCTCTGATAAAGGACGCGTTGCAACGAGATTTCAATATCTTAGTTTCAAGGATGATATCGTTTGTTTCGTTGTCGAAGCGCGAAACTTATTGGTCTGTGCCTGTCACAGATTCAATGCATATTGCAACCTATTATTACTATTTTTGTTCTTTTTTTGTCAAACCCACGACCATGCCGATCTGTGCTTGTGCTTTTTTTTTTTTTCGTCAGAACTTGCTTTAAAACTTGTGCGAGGTGTTTCTCACCTCAAAATTTTTCCTTGTTTGTGTGCTCATTTTTAGTCACCAACCAACTGCGTGTTCTAGGCAAAAAAATACAAACGCAATGAGATGTATGTGGCATAAGATCGTCACCGAGACGGGCAAGTCCTGTTTTGTTGGATCGGGCCAGAGCGAGCAACGCTCACTTCACTGTTTGAAGCGTGTGTGAGCGAGACATGTTGGAAAAGAAAGGGACCCCCATGGCCAAACGCTGGATGTGATCAGCTTGGTTACTTGTAGTGAAAGAAAAGACAGGGCAGTGAGCGTGGTCGGACGCGCACATGGATGTCTCGACACCAGAAGTGCAGCGTCAGATGTCGCGGCGATGCACTTCACCACGGGCTCGCGTGCCCCGGCTTATTTTTTTGCCGGGTGTACATTGTTTTTGTTCGAACAAGTAGTTATCTGAAGTAGTTGGTGTTCAGGATGGTAAACTTAGAAATTTATTTGTTTCGGTTATAAACATCGTATGCTGCAGTCGTGTTTCGTTGTAGTCAGCACTCGCGATCCCACGCAACTTGCTTTTATTACAATGAGGGCTCTTGTTTCGTCCGCTGAACTGTTGTGCATTGCTCTAGGTGGTTGTGTATTGCTGTGGCCGAAACTACTGTTCTAATTGGGCTTCAGTCGTGGTCTGTTTGTGTGCGTGGTGGCCGACTTGCTATGTGTAAGCGGAGGTCTTGCATTGTTCAAGTTTTGTGCGTGTCCATGGCATGTTCAACTTTACGTGTGCACTTTTTCACAGGTTTTCTGTCTGCATCTCCATCTTGGTGATTTTTTTTTTTTTTTCAGCTGGTAGAAGTTGCAGTGCAAAATTCAGAGCAGATACAGGAATTCCACCTCAGGCATCAATCAATCTTACTTCTGTGTTTCAACCTAGCCTACCATTTTGTAAGAGGAGGAAAGGAGCATTGTTGGCCCTTTTCTGCTGTATTCCACTCTTCCACTCTTACTCTTGACTCCCATTAATTGGTACTGTGAAAATGCCAGTTTTTGGTCATACTGTCTGGGAAGTTGGATGAACAAATGGCAGCGATATGGATGGATTCACATCCCTTTTACACCTGCAAGCAGTTTGCTGTTTCTTTGCTACTTGCCATTGCAGTGTGACTTGTGTGGAATGCTGGAAGATGTGACAGCGCATTTTGACAGTTTTTCATCTTAGCACCGAAGCAGCAGCGGTGGTACGTCGGGCAGGGGAAACTAACTCATAAAAAGCTGTGCATCACATAACTCCTTCGCCACGGAAACCCCAGTTGGGCTTGCAGCGTTACTTACTGTATTGCTGTGTAGGTTGCAATACTGCAAAGATGGCTTTTTTTTTTTTTTTTTTTGAAATATTTGCGGTTGCAGCCATCAACAGCTTGCAGTGCCTTGGCAGTACTGGTTGTACAGCAGGGCAACAAACATCAGGCTGCTTGAAACTTGCCTCGACAGTTCATATACTTCAGTTTCTATGATCACTGTCCATATGGTGGTGTGTGGGTTGCCCTGTTTTCAGATATTTTTTTTTTTTTCTTTCATTTGTCATAAGAGTAAGAGAGTTGGGCACTTCCTTGCAGGACTCATAAAGGACAGCTCAGATAGAAACGCAGAGGAGGACGCGAGAGGTGCTACACCTTGAATGCGTGGTGTTGAGTCAACGTGACCGAAGTCCTGAGCGATCCTGAAATGCCCAAGAGAGCGTCTCCCAACCCATCCGATCCGCCCAGGAAACGAGGTGAGTAGACGAAAAAGTTAAATATTTTACAGGGGGTAATCTAGTTGTGTGTGCTCACCTTGTAATTGGGTCACAGATGGCCAGCACAATTTGCTTTTCGTGCGAATGGGTCAACCGGTTTCAGTTCTGTTCAGCTGTCTCGTTTTTCCCTGTAAACCTTCGTTAAGCGGGCATCAGTCGTAGCTCCTGGAGACACTCTTCCGAGGTGCTTGTTTTTCAGTGTCTGCAAAACATGCTGAACAGGTGGGTCATGCGAATGGTCAGTACAGCACACCCGCTGCGCATGTTTATCCCAGGTAAGCATTTGTGGCTCAGTGTTAAGTCCCCGTGTGTTTGAGAAATTTAGGGGAGGGGGGAAGAAATAGCATGGCCACATTGCAGGGCAACGAAAAATTGGGTTCGCAAAGTTAGTAAACGCGTGCTATTCCGAGCCTTTGCCAGTGCTATTCCGAGCCTTTGCCACAATGAATTCGTTTCAAGCTGCTGGTATTTTCTTTGTACTTGATGTCAGTGCTAGTGTTTAGATGATTGTAAACACTGTGTAGAGCGCTTGAATTCAACAGGTTCTTAAAATTGTTTTTGAACAAATGCATTTTCAGCGCGTCAGACGCGTAAGTATTGCATTCACTAAACAACTTGGAGAAAAATTGCAGGCGTCAGGTGTAAGTTTTTATAAGATCATGAGTATCACCAAGATATTTATTTACATGCTTAGCCTTTGCAGAAATTCTGGCACAATCAAAACTTGAAAGGTGGTGTTACCTCATGGTCTTTTGTGTCCTTGTAACGAGGGGGTGAAAAAGTGTGCAAGGTGTATACTACGCCTTCAACATTAAAAAAAAAAATTGGCAAAGGTGTACCTCAATTTGTCTGTTAGGCATTATATGCATGTGCATTGCAACTGTACGTTCTTAGAGCATGAAGGAAATCAGTGGTAGCCCGGTGAGTGTCTGAGAAAAGCAGTAATGAGTAATGGGGTGGAGTGCATTCGGCAGGCATTCTCAGATAATGAATGGCAGCCAACCATTGTCCCTGAAGAAGAAAGTGTATGACAGCTGCATCTTACCGGTACTCACCTACAGGGCAGAAACTTGGGGGCTCACAAAGAGGGTTCAACTTAAATTGAGAACGACTCAGCGGGCAATGGAACGGAAGATGATAGGTGTAACATTAAGGGACAAGGAGAGAGCGGAGTGGGTCAGGGAGCAAACGCGTGTTAAGTACATACTTGTAGAAATAAAGAAGAAATGGACGTGGGCAGGGCACGTAATGCGAAGGCAAGATATCCGTTGGTCAGGGGTGAGACAGCTGCGCATATTGCGCAGTTCTGATACAAATGTGTTTTCCTGCGCCGGGCTGCTCCAAAAGCTTGAAATTCACTAAAATTGCGCCAAACTGCTTCAAAACAGTCTGAGAGCGAAGGCTTTTAACACTCCCGTCAGTTTCGGTGGGGAAAAATACTTACTGATGGCGTAATTTTCCAGCGCCCCAAAGGTGATGCTGTTTGTAAAGCTTTAATCGATTGATCATTTAATAAAAAACCCGCATAAATCTTCCCCGATATTGTCTTTTTAAAGTCACAATGTCGGGTTGCACATGTTATATTTTGTGAGAGTTTAAGGTCTTCCCATTCAAAACTATTTCAAAGTCCTGTAGAAAAAATACTTATGTGTACTGAGGCGACAAACTACTTGTGCAAGTTTATTAAAAAAAATGCAATTTTCAGAGCGCCGTATATCCGGAACGACATCACGGGGCGCCGCCATCTTGGTGTGGAGAACATTGGGAAACATGGTCGCCGAGCGAAGCAGTTGCTTGTGGTTTAGGCGGAGTGCTCTTCCCGGATTTCTACCGTGGTTTTGGTTATGAGGGTGGCTGGGTTTACATTTAGTCGTTTGGTCTGTCGCGGAAAGTTGCGCGACTCGAAATACAGGAGTTCATCAGAAACGTGGTGCCCAGCGAATTCGCGAGTTTCGGCCTTGAGTGTCAGGCGTGGTGCGTGCTTGAAGTGAAATTTCGGACTCATTGCGGTGTTATACAACGCTGAGGTATTGCTGCCTTTTACAGCGAGCTTGCGAGCGGCGGGAATGGGACGATCGACACTGCAGAAGTGGCGGCGGAGGCTACATCGCCGCAAAACGTTCAAGCAGTGTCCGATATCGGGACGGGCTATTATTGCACGCTAGCAATAATAGTTCATCTATCTGAAGTGAAATTTAATGCCAAGAGGGAGGTGGCTAAATATACGAACATTTATCAAATTACGATTGTAGTGAACGTGCACATTGGGGATTGAAAGGGGAGGGCTGGTGGGTTGCGATGACTGTCACCTCGCTTTGCGCAACTTTTGCCGTGGCTCTACACTTGTGCGTAAAGCCCAGTCTGGGATTAGAAAAATAATAATTTCTGCATTCACATGATAGTAAAAATGCTTTGCAATTGCTTAGTTTTTCAACTCGATATTTCCAACGGGCTCCATGCCATAATGTATGCATAGAGCCTCAGAATTTAAAAAATGGTTTGTGAAAGAGTACTGTATTAGAAATAAATTTTATTGAAATGCTGTTTCAGTGTCATGTACGTTCAAAACCGATTAAAAAGGGCACTTTTTTCCCCGGAGTCGCCAAAAATTTGATTTTTTAGGCTCCTGAGGTGACGTAATAAATGACGTTCTTCTGCTCCAAAAACGAGATTTCGCTGCTCCAAAAACTGCTCCCAAATCTGATTAAGCTGTCTCACCCCTGGTTGGTCATTAAGGGTAACAGAGTGGATCCCTAGAGTAGGCAAGTGTGGCAGGGGGCGGCAGAAAGTTAGATGGGCAGATGAGATCAAGGAGTTTGCAGGGATAAATTGGTGCAGTTAGCACAGGACCCGGCTAATTGGTGATCTGTGGGAGAGGCTTTTTGCTGGTGATGATGATGATGATGAGAGGGAAATGAAAGCATAGCAAAGGCCGTAAGAGGGCAAGAAGCAAGTGTTGTTCGGGCCAAGGTGAGAGCGCAGGATTATTCACATGGTGTTAAGGGTGACCTGGGCTCAAAGTAGGCACGATTTTCTCGTATAGTAGCTCTATGGAATCTTGCACGTTGGGTAGGCATTTTGAGGAAATAGGTTGCGGCAGCATTCTTTTCATGTGTTTGTGAGCATTTCTGTTCACAACTTTTTGTGGTTGGTTACCTGCGGTTGAAGCTCATTGAGGCATTGCTGGTTGTTTTGTTTGCATAGTTCCAAGAGGCTGCTTTCTTTCTTTTCTTTTTTTCCTGGTGTATTGTTTCAGTTGTCCCCTGAAGGACACATCAGCAGCCTTGCGCTACAATTGCTGTCTTGCTGTGATCCGGTTATAAGCTTTTCTTCTGGTGCCTGTTCTGCACCCGCCATTTGCTTTCAGCAAACAAAAGTGAACTTCCTTCATTGTGTCTAGTAACTAGTGTTATGCCCTGTGTTGCCAGCACCTTAACTCTACTTGCAGAAGTGCATTAGGACTGCTTTGTATCCGCCCCGTTCTTCTCAGAGCCTTGAAAAATGAGCGATGACAACATACATTCTGCTGCCCTAGAGGAGTCAACTTTCCACCTTGTAATTGGCAGTAATGTACAACCTGAGACGGTTCAGCAGTTTATGATACAAGTGCCAATCTGGTTATGGTATAGTGTAGACCATTTATAACGTAACCGCTTATAGTGCGGGACCGGATATAACGCGGGTTTTTGTGACCACCGGTTTGCCTTCCATAGAACTCGATGTATAAGCATACCGCTTAAGATGCGGTTGGCCGAACCACAATACCGTTTATAGTGTGGTTTTTTCGGTGGGTTTGCTGATCGACCGGCGCAGCTGGGGCATCGTTTTAGGGTAGCAAAAAAAAAAAAAATGATGAAATCGGCCATCTGACGCAGCGCGCACCCCTTGCTCTCCTCTAACTTCGACACAGAAGAAAAAAATAGGCACCCTTTAGTTCGCGCGTACGTGATAACCACAGCTGTCCTTGCTTGATGCACCTCGGAAGATAGCGGCCGACTCCCCCGTCCGCGCGTGGCAAGTTGTTTCTATTAATCGTGAACCGCATGGCCCGTTTTCGCACACGAATTGTGGACATTGGCGTTGCGCTGTGCGTTTTTTTCATGCTCGCGTCTACTATTCCGCGCTCGCGGTGGCTTCTTCGCGTGGCAGTGGGAGGAGCCTGACGACTTGCACCAATGGAAAGACGCGCACCTAATGGCGGGAGATTCGAAGCGCCCCGAGCCGGCTAGCCGCGCCAGAGGTGTTTAGGCTAAAGTCCCTCGATCAGATGAAGGGCCTTTAGTTTAGGCTTACCACCGCGGTATTTTTTGATGGGCGCTTTCACAAGCAGCGTGAATGGCAGTTTATATTCCACTTTGCGGTCACATTATCAGCTCTTTTCTTGTTCTTGCATGAGCATCTTCGCTTGCGCCTCGTGCGGCATTTCAGCGAGCGGTTAGAAGTTGTCGCTGGAGCTGCCTGCACCGCATCACGGCCAGTGCCGACGCCATGTTGCCGCCTCTTACTGCGCCGCACACATTACGCCAGTTGTATCCGCGCCGGCGGCGTGCGCTGCACGTTTTCGCGAGAAATCGCTCCATGCAGTTCACGCTTTAGAACATTGTGCAGATAAGCCACCGCTCTTTCCGAACAAGCGAGCCGCGCGAAGGTTTCCACCACCAGTACGTTGCGCTGATAAGCAGCCGCCTTCGGCATCGTGAACGCAAGGTGGGGTAAAAAAAAAAAAATCCCGCTGGCCTTTCTTATCATGTCCTGCGGCATCTTCATAGACGCAAAAAACGCAGCCATGGTCTTTCACAACACAAACGCAACGGAAGTTAAAGCCGCACTCGCCGTTTGTAAGACCGCGCTTTTGCAATGTGAGACCCTGCAGCAGCGGCTGATGTTAAAAATAATACGAAATAAAGACCCTGCCTTCGTTTTTAGGTGCTGTGCGTTTGGGTGATAAAAAATTTAGGATGACTTGAGTGGTAGGGGGTGATTTGGTTGAATTCGCGCATGTTTTGGTTATAGTGTGGTACCGCTTATAGTGCGGATTTTTGCGGATCCCACGACATACGTTATAAGCGGTCTACGCTGTATAAGCACAATAAGTAAGAGTTATAACATAAGCTATGATATAAGTGCCGATTACAACCCCAATATGCTGATAGCATGTCTCTAATCACTTTTTTTTTTTTTTCCCCTTTACTCGCTCATGTACTTATACATTCTTGCATTTCTCTCCAGTCTTTTCATGGGTGTACCTGTGTTTTCTCGCTGTCCTGTCGGAAATGAGCCTTCAAAAGATACTGACGTCTTACTGGGCCCAAAGGCGCCCCCTCCCCCTCCCTCCCCTCCCTATTGTTTACAAGGAAACTACATTTTTAATCTTTGAGCAGTCAAAATAAAATTTTCAGTGTAGCTACACTGAAGCTATACCTAGGCTTTGCGGCACACCGCGGTGGAGGGCTATGGATTAATGTAAACCACCTAGGGATTTTTTGCGCGTGATAGAAGGTTGACGCTGGCATTTTCATTCATCACCTCCTCCTGAAAAACGTTCACTGCAGCAAGGATCAAACCCCGCATCAGAGGCACGCCTTAGCCGCCGAGTGTCTTTGTGGGGGAGAGGGGATCTTGCAGGTGAAGTAACAGGGCCCGTTTGCATCGAAACAAAGTTAAATGGCTTTAGGAAACGGTCGGCAAGAGGCGCTTGTGATTGGCCCTGGTGTTCAGTGGTAGAGCCTGGTTTTGGCATCCACGAGTGTTTCTTTTGCCCTCCCGCCATACAGTTTCATACTAATATATACTAGAGGGAAATCTGGCGCCACTGTCTGTGGAGCCGCGCTTCAGCGAGCCTTCCGTCATGTACCCGGCAGGTACGTTCCACTTGTCCTTAGCATGTTTCACGAACAGGTTGAAAATTTGGCTTTGGCTGCAAAAATGCAACAATATTACTGCAAAAAATTAATCAAATTTGTTCTGTTATTATAAAATTAAAGCTCCAGAAAGATTTATTAGTCAGGGATTATTTAGAAGCTTCATGGAAGAGGAACAGAAAAACAATGTTACCCCTTTTGGCTTCAAGGTGAAAAAGAAGCCATGTGGCTAACCAAGCCAAGGAGGGGAGGAGCGTCGCTAACTGCAATGGCGCCGCCGCCAGATTTCCCTCTAGTATATATTAGTATGGAACTCTATGCCTCCCGCAAACGTCGTTTGTCTTGGCTCAGTGGTGCTGCTTGTGGTTGTGGTCTTTGCAGCCGCTGCCGCCGGGAAGAAGGCTGCTGCTGCCCCCCGGAAAGCTGCCAATGGCCACCGGCTCCCGGACCCCCTGCCGGCCGGCGAAATTCTCACCGACCTCTGTCGGAAGCAGTGGCGGCTGGGGAAGGCTGTGGGCTTGGGCGGATTTGGGGAGATCTACCTGGGTGAGTGGGCGCACCTTTTTTTTCCCCCCTCTTTCCTTGTCTCGCTCGTCGAGTCAGTTGTTTGTTTGCTAGCGTTTTTGCGTTGGTGTAGAGGCGTTTGAATGTGAGAAAAGCTGTGGACGAGTGGTTGATGTGTGTGGTGCAAGGCGAATTTAATGACCGGGAACCACTGTAGCGATGGTGCCTTGTGCAGCCGCCTCTTTAAAGCGAGCCGGGACTTGCTCCTGGCTCAAACCCTCCGCCCTCGAAGTCGTTTTGGCATGGCGCTTGGGTGAGTCTTGTGTGAATTGTGCGAGCCGCCGCGCGATGAATGTGTAGCAGTGCAAGTCCGAAGTCATCCGTCGGAGCATGCATCTGCTGGACCCGCTTAGTGGTGGCCGGTAAGTGCTGCTGGTCTCTGGTGTTCCTTTCTGTCTGGCCAATTTCCTCTCGTAATGGAGCCATAACACGTCGGATTTTGCCTGCTGAACGAAAACTCTGTGGAGCGAGCCATCAGGCACGAAATGTGGACTTGGTTATCTTGCGGGAAGGCTGTATTGACGCTGCCAAACTTGCCAACATTGCTCATATGTGCTCAGGGTTCTTTTGGATTTCATATGTGTTCCTGGAACACTATTGCTTTGGTCTTTCGGAAATTGCAAAAAAAAAAGCCATCGATATTTGGTACTGCAGAAAAGCCATCAATCATATTGCATCATTGTCGTGCATCCTTTGGTGTTGGTGACAGTAGGCTGGGTTGTATTGTTTGAGGCGTTGCAGTGGGTGCATTTGCATTTTACGAGACTTTCGGGCACTGGTTCGACTGGAAGCCTACTATTTTTTTCTGCATCCTCCCCTTTTCCTTGCAACTCCCGTTCCCACTTCCTCACCTTTTTGCGAAGCTTTCAAATTGGCGGTACATCGGCCTTACTTTGCAATATTGGCTGTGCCGACTCCTCGTGCTCTGTGAATGGTGGTGCCAGGAGAGACTGGCCGGGTCAAACTGCGGTAGCCCTCCTTTCGAAACTGTTTGAGCAAACTGTTTGAGCACCCAGGAAAAGTTGTAACGGTTTGAAGCATCTTTGTGGGCAGCCAATCATGTATGTGCATGTTTCGCTTGTCCTTGTTTTCCCCTCATGCTTTTGTAAAAGAAAAAAAAAGGGGGGGGGAAATTCGCATCTGGCTTCTTCTGTTCTGTATGGCTGTATCGATGTGAAGTGGTTTCGCGAGAAAATTGTGTTCAATTGCTGCGAATGGTCGGATTCTACTGCAGTGGTGTCCTGTCTGCATTCATGGCGAGCTTTTGAGGTGCAGTGTGCGGTTGTGCCGTCGTGTGCCAGGCAAAATTGGACACGCATGTTTGTAAGATCTGCTGTACTCGCTGCCCACCGATACGATTCTGAATAAAAGTCTGATTGGCCGATCCTTCCCTGGAGCCCTGTCTTCTTTTGTTGCATGGTGTTGGATGCCTGGCAGCGCCAGCGCACCCTTTGCCAGTGGTTGTTTTTCAATGCTTCACTGGATTCCGTTGCGTTCCGACCTCCTCACTATTTTTTAAATTTTCTCATCTTACCTAATTATTTAAAAAGAGCCTGCAAGCTGTGTGAAACAGTGAAAATCCCTACAGTAAGGGGAGTAGTGGAGCATGGAAATACAGCTTTGGAGAAATGAAGCGCTGCTTCCTAGTGGCATGATGACCCAATTGTTGAGTGGTTGCTTTCGACTCAGACCATTGAGGAGCGTGTTACGTATGTTACACTGTGATGTCTTTCTGCTTCCCTTTGCCCGCAGCCTCCGACGTAGTCTCCAAGCCAGTGGACGCCAATGCAGCATTCGTCGTCAAAATTGTGAGTCGCCCATTAGCTGCTTTAGCCTTTTAGGGAGGGGCTTATGAAGTTTGCAAGGGGGCAAAGCTGGCAAGGGGGCAAATCGCCGGAAATTGGTGTCGCCATTGAAAAAGTTTGGGATAGAATTGGTATCGTTGTGTTACAAACGAGCGTTTTTAATGAGCCAAACCATGGCCTTGACTTTTCAAGGCATGAACCTGAAATACCAAATGCATGTGTACGTATGGTGGCAGGCAGCTTTGCTTACTGAGCACAGTGCCTCTCCTCCCCTCCCTTTGCAGGAACCGCACAGCAATGGGCCCCTGTTTACGGAGATCAACTTCTACCACCGTGTGGGCAAGGCAGAGCAGAGTGAGTGTGGCCATGTCCTGCTAACGTTTCGGTGCCAACAGCCAAGAGTTCGGGAGCGTGCAAATTGCATGGTGCCAGGTGTAGCTCTGGGACATAAAATACCCCCCAAATTTGGAATTTGCAACATCTCTGTTGCACTAAAAGACGAATGTCACCCTAGTAGGCACATCCCATGCACCCCTATCAGCGTCGGTGCTGTGGAAAGGCCTCTCGATGGAGCGCTCTTGCCACACTCGTGTAATCGAGGGGACTGACTCTCTCCCCTCTCCTCTCCTTTCCCCTCCTCTCCGCGTAGTCAACCAGTGGGTGAAGGAGAGGAAGCTGGACTACCTGGGCATGCCCCAGTTCCGGGGCTCGGGCTCGCACGACTACAACGGGGAGAAGTACCGGTTCCTGGTCATGGACCGCTTCGGGGAGGACCTGCAGAAGGTGCTCAACCGCTCGGGCAAGACCATCCCGCTCAAGGCCGCCTTCACCCTCGGCATGCGCGTGGTGAGTGCCCTCGGGGTGGGAGGGGGGGTGCGGCGACGACGCATTGCGGTGGAGAAGGGCCAAAGTCTGCTCGGGGAAGCACAAAAGCTCTCAGGGGGAATTAGTCGTAAAAATGCCCATGTGGGGATAGGGCACATCAGGGCATGTCAGTTGCGAGGATTTCACCCCCATAACGCAATGCCCTTTGTTTCGGGAAATTGTACTTTGGCATGTTGGTTGCAGCAAGTGGTCTGTTTCACACATTATAAGACTTGCTTTGGCAGTGAAAAACCAGTGACTTCGATTGTGTAAACACTTTTATGTGACCACTTGTTGGCCTAAGACGTAGCATTTGCTAGCTTGGGCTCTTGCCGACAGGTGGCAGGCCAACTTCTGCAACTCCCAGAGCCGGTTGCGGGGTCAGGCGTCACTTTTCCATACGTGGGCTCTGTGGGGCTTTGGGTTCCTGTACACCAGTGGGCACTTAGTGGGTGGACTGGTGGTCCAGAAGTGCGACATTACAACCTGCCCTGCGTTGACTACTTGTGAATTGTGCCCTGTGTGCAAGGCTAAAATAATTCCTGTGCGGGTTTTTACATTAGCTACATTTTAGACTCGCTGTTTTGCTTCTTTGGGTGAGCTCTGCCTTTTGCTCGTGCGTGTGTGGTGAAAGTCTCCACCTCCTGCTGTTTGTTCTGGCAGATCGACGTGCTGGAGTATGTGCACAGCCTGGGCTACATCCATGCAGACGTCAAGGCTTCCAACCTGCTTCTTGGCTTCGGAAAAGGCAACGAGAACAAGGTGTGTGTTCTCGTTACTCTGCCGTTGATCACTGTCAAGTGTGAGTGTGTTCCTGTCATCTCTGCGGGTTGGTAGTGTCTTGCATTTGGATGGAGGGTCCTCCCGCATGAGTTTTCCCTGCTGCTCCCCCCGAAGGTGTACCTGGTGGACTTTGGGCTGGCCTGTCGGTACACGACCAACGGCGTGCACAAGGAGTACAAGGAGGACCTGCGGAAGGCCCACGACGGCACCATCGAGTTCACCAGCCGGGACGCCCACATTGGCGGTGAGCTGCCGTTGATGCCTCGCCAGGGCTCGCACTCTGTGTGCTGCTCGAGCGGTCCCTTTAAGGCCCCCTGCCCCTCTCTGCGGCCATGCAGCCCACTCTCGGAGGGGGGACATCGAGATCCTGGGCTACAACCTGCTCCAGTGGCTGTGCTGCCGCCTGCCCTGGGAGGAGAACCTCAAGGACCCCGAGTACGTCAGCCAGCAGAAGTGCGGGTGAGTACTGCTACTCCTGCAGGAGGAGACCGCTTGTTTGAGATCATTCAGAGCCTCTGCTGCAGCAGCATGTACGGCTTTGTTTTCTGAGAAACTGTAAGGCCTCCCTCCTCTCTCCTCTCTCATAAGTGCTCACCGAGAGAAGACAATCAGTCCCCTCCCTCGCTGCACTGCATGCCACGGCCCCTGTGCTGCGTGTCTTGTGGCTTGTCAAAGATGCTGCACCAAGAATGCCAGCCTTGGTGTGGTTCCCCTCCACGGTGTGTGGTTGATGTGGGCTATCTCTTCTGTCTTGCAGGTTCATGGACAACATCCCTCTGCTTATGACCAAGTGCTTCCCTCATGGAGATGTGCCATGTGAGTGCTCATGCTGCCACAGGCTGTACTCCTTGGAGGTGTGGGGTAGATAACTCCACGGTGTCCCTTTATCTTCTCAGCTGCTTGTTTATATGTGGCAATGCCTTTCATTGCTTGTCTTAAATTTTGGTAAGCAATGATAGGAAGACCGTCAGTTTGTCCTTGGCCATTGCCCCTGCACCATTAAAAGACAAAGTACAACTGCTGTCTCCAAGACGGAACACGTTCCTTGCGGGCAGCTTTTTCTTCCTCGTGCACGCGTTGGCGGCAAAATGTTCTCTCGCCGAAGGAACACTCGCACGTGCAGCCGGCATCCAGGAGTTCCTGCGGTACGTGGCCTCGATGAAGTTTGAGGACACTCCGGACTACAAGCGGCTACGCAGGATCCTGGAGCAGGGCATCCAGGCGGCCGGCTTGAAGGCCGATGGCCGGCTGCAGTTCACGCCTCCAAAGGTCTCGCGCCGAAACTCCTTCTCGCCCAAGGCAAGTGCTTACGTGGCGCCAGTGCATTCCCCCCTCACCTCGCAGGCCCCAAGCGTACTTGGAGCCGTAGAAATTGCTGCTGGTGGTGGGCATGAACCTCGTCTGCAGGAATGTCATCTTGAGGTGTTAAAAGGAGGTACCCTCCATTTGCAGTGGTAACAAAGTCGCGGCACTTGGCGTTGGCCAAATTGCAAATAACGTGCAGCACGAAATGATGGCACGCAAGTTTTGGAAACGTGCAGCAACTCAGTGCACCCAGGCTGTGCTTGTGGAAAAGATGAGGTTTGCTGGTGCCGGTGTTGTTAATAGCCCGTCTTCTTGCCCCCGTGGAGGTAAAAATTCTTGTAACGGCCATACTTTGGCTGACCCGAGTGTTTCCGTTGTCCCCTGTGCAGAAGAAGCCGGCGGAAGACCCCGTCTTGGCCGAGGACAGCATGGAGGAGAGCGGTGAGGAGAACCACGTCCCCGAGAAGGTGGCCGCCGGGGCCGGGAGGGCCCGCGTGGCAGCAGTGCGGAGAACCAACCGCCGGTCGCCCGCTGCAGACAAGCCGCCCGCCGAGGTGGGTCACTGGCTGTTACGTGCCTCGTGTTTGCAGTGATGATGAATGAGGACGTTGGAAATCCACGATTTTGTGTGTTTTAATTACTTGGTACAACAATTTTAATGGAATGAAGGGGTCCAGAAAGAGTCGTTTGGGGAACTATTGCGCAGTTACCTCTTGTAGGCAACGAATTGGAGTCTGAAAATCCTTCGGTGTAGCGGAGCTTAGTATAGTGGGGTTACGCCGTAGCAGATACAGCTGTCAATCAATCCACCCAGTGGCCGTGATGGGCTGCAGATGCCTGAAGAAAAGCAACGGCAGGCAGTGGAGCCTCGGAGGTACATTCCCATCCCCACTGTGCAGGTAGAACTGCCTCAGTACGCTTTGTAGGGATAGGCTGCATTAAACAAGAGTACAGACAAGGGCCTACGATGTCCTGGGGATACAGCAGTAGTTTTTGTTTAGGAGATCATAACTTGGTCACTGTAATTTGAAGCCCCTTGGAACATTAAGCCCCTTGTGACCCTGGTGGTGTCATTTGGCAACACTGCAGGAAATACCCTCAAACTCCTTGAGAACAAAAGCAAAACTGTCAGTTTTTCGGGCAAGACTTCTTCAATCACATCTCTTGTGATTACAATCACCATTGTTGTGTTTTCAAAGAGCTGGATGCCATGAAAAAGAGAAGGCTTTATATAGTACATGGTTGAAGACAGGGCAGGTGAGGAAACTAAAATCATGGTTAACAAAATGTTTGTAAATACTGGCAATGCCAGGTTTTTTTTTCTTTTGTAAGCTAAGGGTGTGTTTAGCTTTTAGAAAAAAAATTTTCCACTCAAAGAAATTTTTATTGTCTAAAGACGTAATTAATTGCCATGCCGGTAAATAAATGAATACTTGGGCTACAACCTCAATTTATCATTTCTATGCTTCTGAGGTCCAGAAGTGTACAAAAACAAACTGCTTGCAATTATAAATTTCATTTTTGAAAGGGTTAAGGGGGCAGACTGGTCTTAGAGCTATTTTTTTTTATTTACCAACCAATTTTAATGCAACTGCACTGTGTTATAGAGTTTTTTGTGCGGATTTCAAATCTGCCATTAGATTTTTTGTAAGTTGATTATATTTTGTGTTAATTAATGTATAATTGCCATTATTTTGGGTCACAGTTACAAATAACCACTCCATACAGAATGGCAATTACCACGTGGCTAGGCAGACAAATTACTAAAGAATACAACATAGGAAGAACTTTTTTGATTCAGCTATTTTTGGTCGTTTTATAACACAGTGAACTTCGCTTCTCCCGGCGCTCCGCAGAAATGGCTCGCAGGTGGTGCGATTGAACACAATAATAATTTTCCCAAGCCTCCATTTGAGAAAAATTTGTTTCCAACATTGTATCTCCACCACATTTCGGTATCAGAAGCAAAAGAATTAAAGTTTGTACCTGCTGTGGGTGCCAAGATATCTGAGGATGAAACGCTAGCTTTGCATTGCAAGAAAAGTGCCGTTTCACCATTGAATCCTGTGCTTACTGAGCTGTAGAGTGCACTTTAAAATGCTATTATAATACAATAACAACAAAATATGGTGCCTCTTGATGAGGAAATTTACAGACATGTATCTTCAATTTCTGATCTAAGTTGTACTACCCCCCCCCCCCCCCCCCCCCCCCCCCCACTGTAATGCCTCAGGCGCTGTGTGGGTACTGTGTAAATAAATAAATAAATAGAAAAATGGCCGTGGAGGCCAAAACTGCCATTTTTGAGGAAACACTTTTTTTTACCATTTTTCGGCCCCCAAAGACCCAACTGTCCCCTTAATCTTTTGCAGCTGAAAGGGTTAATCTTTTGTCTCTGTTGCAAGCTCCCCTGTGGTTGCCATTGTATGTGTAACTCTGTGCAGAAGAAGCCCATGGAGGAGGTCGTTCTGGTCGAGCAGAGTGCGGGGGAGAGCAGCAGCGACGAGGGCAGCAGCGTCCCTGAGAAGGTGGTGGCGGCCAAGGGCGGCAGGCGCCGAGTGGCGGCGGTTGCGCAAGAACAGCCGCCGCTCGCCGCCCGCCCTTCCGGACAAGCCGTCCCCGGAGATCGACGGCCTGCTGGCGCTGGACTCTGAGCCCAAGCCGGCCAGGAAGCGGGCCGCCTCGGCCCTGTCCACAGCCCGCACCAGCTCCCGAGGTCAGCGCACAGGTTTTTGCAGCGGAGCTGTCATGCACCAGTTTCTAGAAGATGGATGCCTGCGTAGACTGAGTGTGTAGACCGAAAAACTTGGTAGTCGTGATACCGCTCAGGATAGCTATGCTGTACCCTCGCCACTCACCACCTGAGCGTCGTCAGAGCTGTGGCACTCTGTCTCTGTATGCACCACTAGCGTGGCATCCACAGATGGCACTATAGCCAAGTCTGCACACAAACTAAATGCTCAACTGCAGTAGAATCTCGTGATGATACAAATCTCGTGGTACCACGAGAAATATTTGTATCGTCCGAAGTTCACATGAACCAACACAGACCAAGAAATTGAGCTCTAAAAAAAGTGTTTGCTTGTTTCTTTTCTTGCTTTTGTGTGAAGAAAACCGTTACTTTTTTATTTTTTTTAACCTTCATGTCGCCCACCAGTCCCTTCTGGAGCGCATAAAACTTCGCACTCGTCTCCCCACTCGCAGTGCCCAAGCTCACTACACGCTGCAACAGTGACGGTGTGAACCGCATGGTGCATTTTTTCCGCGCAATTCGTGCACGTTGACGGTTCCGTGCCCACGGCAGCTTCTACCTCAGTCAGAAAATGACTTGCAACTCAAGCGGCAGTGGGAGGAGCCTGATGGCTTGTGCCTGTGGGGAGGTGCGCACCTCATGGCTGCGGTTTCGAAGCGCTCGAGGCAACTGGCTGGCTCTGCCGGAGATGTGTAGGCTTACCACCCCGGCCGTTATTGCATGGGCGCTTTCACTAGCAGCGGAGTTGATGTTGTATAGTACTGGTTTTGCCCACATTATCAGCTCTTTTTACCACACAAGCGACTTCGTGTGTGCCTTGAGTGGCATTTTGAAGAGCGGTTACAAGCGGTCGCTCAAGCGCCCCGCACGTGTGCCCGCACCACATCACAGCCAAAGCTGCCGCTATGTTGCTGCAGCCGGCAGCGAGCGGAAAACACTCCATGCGGTTCACGCTAAAAGCGTGATTCGCACCAGCCTGTCTGTTCCTGGAGAGAGAGTGACAGAGGGGGGAGGAGAGCTTGCATGTCGCCGTCGCTTGCTCACTCGGCAGTCGGGCGCCTGGTTGGCTCGTTCAAATCATCCGCCGGGCCGCGTAGGTCCGTTCACAATGGCCAAAATTTTGCCCATTGCAAACAATGGAATTTTGCCAGGACGTCTCAGAAATTCGTATCAGTTGAGATTCCACTGTACATATAAAACTGGAAATAGCCAGTGTGGATGGTGATGTCACGCTCTGCATAGCTCTGCTGGTCATTCACCTTCGCAGGAGGGTATGGTACTGACTTCTTTCTTCTTTAATTTCGTGCAGTTTTATGTGCCAAAGCTATGCCTTGGCTGTGAAGTGTGCTGTAGTAGTGAGGGGCTCTGGAATAATCTTGACCACGTGGGGATCTTGAACATGGCACACAGGCTTTAAAACGAAAGCCTTCTTAGTGGGACTGATATGGCATCCTGTCAGAAGACCAATGCATTTCCCCACAGACCAGGTTGGTCGCCGAAAAAGCTCTGTCAAAGATCTCTGGACACACTGCGCGTGCATGAAACTGGGCCCCGTACGCCGTTGTGTCAAAACGGTTGTTCGAAAATGGCAAAAAGAAGGAACGGTTCCAGATGAGATGGTGCACGCATCAATCGTGATAACCTTTATGTTGTACCACTTGGTATCGGTATGCATTTAGATCGTTCGTAGGTGCGTTCGCTTGGCGCGCGAAAAGTGGCCGCATAGGATCGCTCTTCGTTTGCAGTTTGGTCTTTGAAGGTTCGATTGGGCGATTGTTCGGGTGCACTTTTAGCCATCTCGCTTCTCTCGACCACTTTAGGAAGGGGATGGTTACTATTTTGTGTTTGCAAGGCCCGTTTAAGGCCGTGGCAGTGACAGTGCGCCCTGTTGCTGCAGCGGACTCGTCCCGGAAGAACGGCTTCAGCGAGGACAGCAACAGCATGGGGCTGGACAACCCAACGCCGGCCATGCTGGAGGTCCTGCAGCGCAAGCAGGCTCTCTTGGCCCAGCAGCAGCAGGAGGGGCTGCTGCCCTCGGGCGGGGGCAGCGGGGGAGGAGGGGGCGGCAGCGGCCGCAAGCGCTCCAGCACCTCGCCGCCGGCCAGCTCCCCGACGTCGCCGTGGTTCAACAACGGCTTCTACCAGTCGCCCTCGCCCGTTCCCACCTGCGACCGCGGCGTGCAGGCCTCCCCAGCCAATGGTGAGCGGGTGGGCTTGCTTGTTGGGCGTTCGAACTGGCGGTCACGGTCAGGAAAGAGCACTGAGAGAGAGAGAGAGAGAGAGAGAGAGAGAGGAGAGAGAGAGGAGAGAGAGAGAGTTTTATACTTATATATGCTAGAGGGAAGTCTAACGCCGGTGTCTGGACAAAGGCAAGTTGCACTTGTCCTTGTCATAGGTCAGGAAGAGGCTAATAATACAGTCGGCATCCAATTTCTCAGACCCCCAAAGGACCGCGAAAACGAGGCATTCTTGAAAAACGAATGCATGCGAAGACGCACCTTTTCATGGGTATTTTTCAGATTGAGAGGGTCAAGGTCGGAGTACTGGGATTGTGCTGCAATTCAGCCAACACATCGTTTAGGTGGCATAGCCGTGTATAAAAACAAATTAAAAAATCTGTTTGGCCGGCACTACCTCGTGCGGCGAAGTCAACACCTTGGCACGAAAAAGTCACTTATTTCCTTTTGCACGGCATTCCGCTTCCCCACGATGATATTGGCCTCAATTTCAGCCAACGTCGTATTGTCACTGTACACTGGTAGCAGTGTCATCAGTGCTCGCGTGAACTCCGAGCTCGTCGGCTGTGTAGGCGCTGACTCTTCGTTATTGGTGTCAGAGTCGTTGGAATCCTCCGTAGCTTGACAGACGATTACGTCATCGGACAATTCTGCACAGAGCACGGGGTCTTCATCAGTGTCGGCAAAGCCTTCAAAGGTTGTCCCGGCTGGAATCGAAACGGCAGCAGCGCGCAGCTCGTCGACGGCAATGTCCGCGGGTAGAAGTAGATCACACATGCTGCCCTCTGCAGGCGAGCTGGCCGTCTCGGTGTCGAGTGTGAAGCCTGCGTGGCGAAAGCAGTTCCAAAGGGTCTGTTGCATTACCACCTTCCACGTGTCTGCAAGTATGTCAACGGCAGACGTCAGATCAACGGCGTAGCTTGTCCCGCTGTCAGCACACAGCACCATGCGGCTGAGCACATGTGATTTGTACGAACGCTTCAAGTTGCTAATCACGCCGTTTCCATCTTCTGCAGGGTTGTTGTGGTGTTCGGCGCCAGACGTTCTATCTGTATGGCCTTTAGGTCCTTGATGTGGCCATGCGCAGCGCACTTATGACTGCCCCTTGAAACATCTTGGATGTTTGGACTTCCCTATGACAAGAAACGGAAGTGATGCCCGTCGTGTCGCTGCTGACGAGAACAGTGCTCTTTGCTGTGCTTGCCGCGGTGGCAGGGTTCACCAGCAAATGCAAGCGTTTTCTCTGGCAGAAGCTTGTAGAAAAGCCCAGTTTCATCGCAGTTGAAAATATTCTCAGGCGGGAACTGCTGACGCAAAGACTTCAGCTTTCCCTTCCGATATTCTGTGCGACTACGGAATCGGCGGCGGCGGCGCTTTCCCCGCACATCCTTCTTAAACTTCAAATCATTTCGGTTCTTTCAATTGCGAAGCCAACCATCGCTGAACTTGAAGTCTTCAAGTTCATTCGAAGAACGAAAACCTCTGCCCTCTGCTTCAGGATGCCGCCTGACACTGGGATTTTCTTGGCGATCATGGCATTCAGCCACACGAGGAGTGCTTCCTCGAGCTTCGGGTAAACACCCTGACCTGCATTCTTCTTTCCAGCCCCAGTTGATTTCGCAGGTTTTGCAGCCACTTCCAAGATCTTTGTCTTCTTTCTCACGAAGTCCGAAACAGTTTGCTTGGAAACTCCGAACTCCCTCCCCACCTCTGCCTGTGACCGGCCACTTTGAACTTGTCTGGTGATGGCAGCTTTCTTTTCCCATCGTGAGCCTATGAGAGGGGTTTGCACTGCTTTGAAGGCATGGGCGATGACGACGAAGGCGCAGTCAGCGCCGTAGCTGTTAACGATGAATCCGCCTGATGAGATGAAAAGCACAGCAGTACTCCAGCACCCAATCTAATATAAAGCTGAGTCAACGCGTGAACGACGTGAATGAGCACAAAAGAGGCATGGCCGGTTTGGCTAAGCTACGGCTCGCAACGGATTGGTGTGCGCTAGATTGCGGTTTCGAGGGTATAGTAGCCGCAGCGCAGGGCGAGGGTGGTGGGTTTGATGCCGACTTTGTGTCTGCGGTCGGCGGTAAGAGAGTCCTGAAAATTTATAAGTGTCCGAAATGTCGGGACTTTTTAATATATTGACCTAACTTAACGGTGCCACGAATGAGTCCGAAAATCAGGCATGTCCTGGAATTTTCGGGCGTCTGAGAAATGGGATGTCGGCTGTATTGTAAAAACATTATTCAGAGTTGTTGTATTAATAAAAAGTGGCACTGCAAAAGATTTATTTTTAGGGATTATTTAGAAGCTGGGCCCCAGTCGAACAAGAAGAAAAATGTTTCCCCTTTTTGATAGTTTTGGCTTCAGAACGGAAAGAAGCTGGGGGGCTCGCCAGGCCATGTGGGAGAGGAACCTGGCTAGCTGCTACGGCGGCTAGCACGTTATTGCAGTGACAGATTTTCCTCGAGCATATGTTCGTGTGGAGCTCTGTGTTACACGGGTCCGCTAGTAGCCCCAAGAGTCGGTCTTGGGTAGCTTTTGAAGGTGGCTCTGCTTGCACTGCCTGGTTTGCTAGACAGTGACCATAAGTTTGACCACATGCACATTCTGTTTCTCCCTCTCTTGAGATACGTATTGCTGGTAATGTAGGGGCGATCTCCTTTTGGGCTGCGAACGTTGCAAAGCTGCTGCTGTTGCAGTTTGAATGGTGCAAAGGCTTCTTGCAAACGCCAGGGAGTCGTAAACTGGGCAAGCTCCCAGTTTATGACTGGTTTGAGTGCTTGTGGAGGTAGCAATTTTTTTGCCTTTCTTGGCTGGATCTAGCCCTTGAGGCTGGGCAGGCGTTCATGTTTAGTGGAGCACAGCTGACACGTTCTTCACCGAATCCCCCGCTCTCCTAACGTCCTCCGGTTGACTGTGGACCAGAGTCCACTTGTGTGCTTGCCTCCCTGTCCTGACTTGCCATGAGAGCTGACGGGCCGGTGGCCGTGCATACTCTGCCCTTTCCTTTTGATGCCAAGCACAAGAAACGACTTCCTGCGTGCCAAAAATTGCAGCTCGCAGTGTCTCGGTTGACATCACAGCTGAGGAATAGGGCTACTCTTGGCTTTCTTCGTGTGCCCACGAGACTTTGGGAACTTGTCTTGGGCAGTTGGTTCCGTCCAGGTGCATCGGGCCTGTGGGCTGTTGTTTTCCACGTGGCTCAGTTGGCAGCGAGCAGCATTTTGTAACGCTTCCTCGAATCCACCGGTCATGGTTGGGAAACTCCACTGCAGCTCGTTGTCTTGAGTACCACCAATGAAGCAGTCACAAATGAATGAATTTATTAGATATGAAAACAAAGGGGAATTCCACCAACAGACATGATTTGTTGCCTGTAGTCACAACTATCTGCGGTGGTTTTTTGTGTATTGATTCTTGTCGGGGGAGGACGAGTTCTGTTCTGTTACTGGTGGCCTCGGTGTGAGGTTGTCTGTGAGCTCTGACACTAAGGGAACAACCACATACGTAGCCGGTCCACATGGACTGCACAATGCCACTCTCTGGCACTCTGATTCGCCGTGCTGTTCCTTGAAACTCCCAACACATTCGTGCGGCTTAGGGAACACCTTTTTAAAAATGTGGCCCAACTGGAGCACTGCATTTTGTCACCCTACTGCCAAGCGGTTGCTGGTTGCTACTGCTAATATCGTGGGATTCGAGACCTTGCCACCAGTCGTTTTGCGTGGGTGGAATAGCAAATTCCACCTTGCATGGTTCAGCCTGTGACTGTGGAAGCCTTTGTGTTTGCCGTCACGGTCACAATGGCAGGGCCAGGATTCACGCACTGTGCTGGAGAATTTGCAGCACAATTCTAGTGTCTAGTGTAATAATTACCGGCTAAATATGTTCGTAGTAGAGATAGAGAACGCATGAAACCAAAGCTGCCCCACCATGGCTCATAGCAACTAGGCATGTGTAGCGGCTTGTGTATCCTGAGTTCCAAAGGTCAGCAATCACTCTGAAACGTGCACATTGTGGGATGTCACTGCTGCCATAGCGGCATTATGCAACCACGAATCACTTTGAATCGCATCACTTCCATCTCGCTATTTTTTAGCCATTTAACCATTTATTAAGTACGTGTACAAGTTGGAAAGTCGGTGGATGTATGCTTTTGCGCGAATTCTCTCTCTCGGTATAAATTACGGGTTGTAGTTTACCAAACACATGCACACTGCGAGTTCTTGTAGCACACCCTAATCTTTTCGTCTAATGTGAAAGCGTTTTCGTTCTCAGCGCAGCGAACGAGGAACGGCAACCGTGCGGCGAAGCGGCGAGCACCCCGGCTTTTGACTGGCCCTCTGACTGCCCCGGTAGAGCTTGCCCAAAGCCGCCTGCAGCTGTTCCTAAATCTTGAAATTCACTTTTCGCTTCAGCACGGTTGATCTTTTACGCCTTATCCGGAGCTTTTTCTTTTTCCGTCTCTCAGCAGCGAGCAGTAGCAGAGAGCAAATAAATTGGAAGCCTTCTCGGGAATTTTATTCGTGCTGTTTTTTTCCATTCCAGCCCCGCGGTCGCGGAGCAACAAGAGTGCGAAGCCCCCGTCTCTACGGTCGACCGCTTCCCAGACTGAGCCCTAGCTGCTGCGTCGGCTGTTCGCCGTGAGGCTGCCCGCGACGGAGGAGAGAACAGGAGGGGGAGTGTGGACGGACACTCCCGAATGCCTGCTGTGAGAGGGGGAGGAGGAGAGGGGGAGGAGTCAAAGGTCACCACCACCATCACCGAAGGCGTCGTCGACCTGTTCTTCGGACCTCCAAGTTTTACCTCGAGCCACACGGCTGGCGTGTACAGACTGACCTGCTGCCTGGTGGCACCTGCGAAGCATCCTTTAAAAAAAGCAAAAAAGGGGAGGGGGGAGTGGCATCAGTTCGGTTTTAGCTCTCGACAGAAAGAATTCCACACCATCTTCCTTGCCCTTTCTTTGTTCATTGTTGTTCTTTCTTTTTTGTTCGTAATTTTTTGAAATGTTTTTTAAGGTCACTGGGTAGGCTCACTTGTTTCAGCTTTGGTACGCGTACAGCTTGGGCTTGTTAAATTAAACAACCTGATCGGCGTCCAGAAGTGCAGTGAAATTTTTCTCCTGAACCGGTTGGACAGAACCGGTCCTGGTGCAGTACCGGCCGTAGGCAACCGGCACCACTGCACACGCACTGACCATCTATGGCGTGCCAATGCCGACCTTTTTTCTTCTCTCTGCATTTTTCATTTACATAGTAGCTGCTGCCTAAGCTGGCAAGAGTTGTGTTCTTAGTTTAGCCTACCTTGTGACCTTAAAAGGTAAAGCACTGTCATTATACCCACTCTCTGCCTTGTTTTGTGCTAGGTCTTCATAGGTAATTTTGCCATTTGCTCTGGGGCGTGGGTGGTCGTGTACAAACATCTTGCCTTTAGTTGTATATAGATGTGTGGGGCATTTGGCATTTCATTGTTTCGTCAAGTACGTCATCACTTAGTCTTTTTTTTTTATTATTACGCCAAGTTCTGTATTCCTTTTTTTCCCCCCTGTCTCAAACAGTTTCATTTTTTTTTTTTTCAAGCCAATAAACCTTTTAGTAATGCTGTTTATATTTGGTGCCTGTGGTGTCTTTTTCTGGGTGGAATTTTGTTTCAGTACGATCAGAGTCCTTCAATGCTTTACTGGTCACGAAACTTCTGCGCTTGTTTCATATAGGGACCGCGGGCGCCAGTACTGGCGCCACCGCTGCACGCAGGGCATCCAGCCGCCGCGCGCGTGAAAACGCTCGCTGCGTTTGGTGTCTGCGCGCTGACTAAGTGCGTTTTTTTTTAGTAGTAGTAAGCGATGAATCGTCCAGTCGTGTATATCACCTGCCTTCAATGGGGATTTATTTTTTCCAAATTACTGCGAACGGCAACTGCTTCTGCGTCCTCGGGCACAAGCGCTGTGCCGTCGTGTTCACGGATTTTTAAATCTCTATGCTTCTTTTATTAAAGGAAAAGTTGTAAATACCACACATACGGTAGGTCCATCGTCACGGACTGCTACGGGCCTGTGGATAATACAATAAAAAAAACCGTAAAGAAACCAAGTACGCGTCGTTCAGACAACGCTATTAATGAATCCGTTGATTGCTCTGGACTGCACAGAACACTAAGAGATAGCCCAATAGTATTGTCGTTTCGGCGAGTTGGTACATACTTGAGAACATCTAAAAACGCTGCAGAAACGCGAAGGATAAAAACACGAAGAGATATATGTTGCACCGTGTGTCGTCCCGCTTCCACGCTTTGCAATCTTTGCAAAAAAAGGAAGCGAAAAAAGAACAATAAAACTGATTTTATCACACTCATTTCAATATTACGAAGGGAGGCAAAAGAGCGTGGTCCAGCGTACATTTTTTTTTTTCGCTGCGATGTGCAGCACACGGAGGAAATAAAATACTGCCACGAAGCCAAGAACGACGCAAAGCTTTTCTGAACGAAGTTTATTAAAGCGACCTCCTGCTCTACAAAAGACGAGAATGAAATGCAAACGTCGAAGAAGCAGTCCGCAGTGTGACGTGCGCAGATGAACGTCGATAAAGTGAGTTGCGCGACGTTTGCTAAAAATATGCATGCGGAACGTTATTAATTTCAGATCCATGGAAATGAATCGAGAACATTGTCGAAGAAACAACAAATCAAGTTAGCGACTAGGTGAAACCCTTTCCATATCAAACAATATTCTCCGACGGGACGTACGACAAAAAGAGCAAACGTGCCAGAACGGTTGAAACGCCAGATAAGAAGACCGGAAGCGGCTACGTACTGTTACGAAACAAACACGAACCCTAAGGGATAATTGCGGAAATATGAAGAGTAAAAGCACAAGGACGTCCCAAAGCTTTTTTTACATGCGAGCCTAGCTGAGTGCAAGGTAATAGAAGTTTGCAAACAGGCAATGAAGCACCGCTACTACCCGACTGATTGTACAAATATAGGTCCAGGATGCTCTCAAAAGGGTACATTTTTTCATCCCCACACACAGTACACTACCACACATTGTCACGCACTTATAATCGAAGCTGAAGACTCCTGTTTGTCTTGGAATGGCGCGCTTCCATTTCTCACGCATCTCCCCGTCGCTCGGTAAACAGAACAAGGAAACATTTTCTGTTGTATCGTGGTACAAAGAACGACATCCCGAGACACAACACGTGTCCGGCATCGTCGTTGCACTACTACAGTCGCATCGCAACAGCGCGAGATGCACGTTACATTTTTCACCGCACAAAACAAACACAACTCGCCGCGTCTCCGCCGTTCGAGCCAGGGCAACGCAACGCCGCCCGAGGAGTGACCTCAGTGAGATGGTGTCGCCACCGCGCGGCGGCCAAACGCAGCATATGAAGCTCTCCCATTGAGTTACGGCGCAGTTTCGTGACCAGTAAAGCATTGAAGGACTCTGGTACGATGCCGCAACAAAGTGTGTGCGGACAGACACTTCTTTTGCATTTATGCCTATAGCTTAGAGTTGACTTGATGCACCAGTAAAGTTAGAAGGTGAGTATGGGGCAAAGTCATGTTGACCGCCAGGGATGCTTCCAGGGAGGGTGGGACACAAAGCCAGCAGAATTAAGACTGTTAGTCTGCATTGGTAGCCAATGCGGGTGCAGTGCTGGGAGCAAGGCCCGAGATACAGCCTCGCCCTCTTCTGCCCTTTCTGTTTACTGGTGGAACAAAAGTTTGAAGCCGATTCCTGTTTCAGAGAAATTTTCTTGAAACATACAGCTTCTTCCTCGATGCATTCAGGGTTTTACAGTACCGCCAGTGCTTGGCTCAGCAGCAAGAGGTGCTTTTACTAATAAATTTAATAATGTAAGTCAAAATTTAATCCTGCTTTATTGTATACTTCGTGACATCGGCTGTGGTGTATTAGAGCAGGTACAGTCTGTCAGAATTTTCTAGGCCAAACCTAATTCTGTACCACAAAGAATAAGCTTAACCTGTAACTATGACAAAATTATTTTATCACAGGAAGAAAAAAAGCTTTCTCCACCTTTTCGGTAAACAGAGAACGGCTGTGGAGAATGTTGAAACTCCAGGGATTAGATGACGAGTTAGTACAGTTCCTTATAGCAATCTATAAAGACAATAGAGTGCACTTTACTTGGGAAGGGCAGAAATGCGCCCGGCAGGTCAACATCCATCGGGGACTGAAACAGGGATGCCCTTTGAGCCCAATACTGTTCATGCTTTACATGGCAGGGTTAGAAAAGAAACTGGAAGAAAGTCAAGTAGGGTTTAGCCTAACCCATATGCTGCAAGGCGAAGTGGTACAACAGCATATTCCGGGAATGTTATACGCAGACGACATTGTTCTTTTAGCTGATAACCAAACCGATATGCAGCGGCTAATAAATATTTGCGACCAGGAAGCCACTGACCTCGGGTTAAATTTCGGGGGCAGAAAAATCAGGAATAATGGTTTTCAATGACGCTACCACCGACGTAGTGTCTATCCAGCAAGGAGAATTACCTAGAGTCAAGGAATATAAATATTTGGGAGTGTGGATAAACGAAGGGGATAGCTACTTAAGTACTCACGAGGAGCAACTTAAGGTTAAGGGAAAGCGAAACGCAGCTATAATGAAGCATAGAGCTCTGTGGGGGTATAACAAATATGAAGTAGTAAGAGGAATGTGGAAAGGAGTAATGGTTCCGGGTCTCACGTTTGCGAATGCTGTACTCTGCTTAAAATCAGACGTTCTATCACGCCTTGAAGTAAACCAGAGAACGGTAGGACGTCTGGCTTTAGGCGCGCATGGAAAAACAACTAACGAAGCAGTTCAGGGAGATATGGGCTGGGCGTCGTTTGAAGTTAGAGAAGCTCACAGTAAAATATGCTTTGAGATGAGGTTGAGGGCAATGGATCAACGAAGGTGGGCAGCTAAGGTTTTTAGGTACCTATACTTGAAAAGCTTGGACACGCAGTGGTTAAGAAAGACTAGAAGGCTAACGATGAAATACGGAAAGAACAGTGGGGAATCCAAAACAGCCAAGGTAACCAAAAAAGAGGCAAGGCAGATTGAAACGAATAAATGGAGGGAAAAAATGGAAGCCAAAACGTCGTTAGAGATGTACAGGGCTGAGAAGATGAACATCAGAAAGGAAAATTTCTACGATAATTCCCAGGGCAGTGCTTTGCTTTTTGAGGCTAGAGCAGGTTGCCTGCGAACTAAGAGTTTTGTGGGGAAGTATTCACAAAATGATGGGGTATGCGTGGTCTGCGGAAAAGAAACAAACTATGCGGCACATCGTGCTAGAATGTGAGGGTATCCATCCAAATCTACATGAAGGGAATATTGGGCTGTCAGAAGCCCTAGGATTTAAAGGTATCACAGAGGAAGTTAACTTCAAGGCTGTCGAGGGGACGAAAAGAAGATTAGAATGCTGGTGGACGAAAAGCAGAGAGGGGAATATTGCCTAGGACAGTTACCACTTGTAACAGAAAAAAAAAAAGTATTTTGTGCCTAATAAGCTTTTTGTGCCTGCCCTAAGCAGCGCTAGTATTGAACCAAAAGTGTAAAACATAGGTATATTAGTCTTTTTTGGTAAGATGACATGTCATCACCCCGATACAAAGGGGAAACCAATAGAAATCATCATCATCATCATCGGCATAAAATGTTTCAGCCTTGCTGGAGACGTAATTTTTTGTGGCCTGTGCATTTTTGGCGTGGCCTGAAAATTTTGACAAAAACTGTACCTAGCTCTAAGAGTTGGTATGCCAGCTCCACATAGCATTCAAACGCTGCTACCCAACGGGAACTGGAAGGCTGCCAGGAGACCATGCCAAATTGTGCTTGGTTACCGTTGGTCGTCTTAGATGACCATGTAGTGAGAAATCAACTGGTGACCACCAGGCTAACAGAGTGGCTACAGACAGTGGGATAGAAGAAAGGGGAGGCCATTAAGTTTAAAGAGGAACTAACTAGGAAAATTTGGAGGCAACGAATGGGCTCGAGTAACAGTTCGAGGTCAGTGCTATAGGCATTTGTGCTGCAGTGGACTTCATTTTCTGATTATGGTGGTCCTAGATGGTGCAGCGAAGCAGATCAGCGCTCTCTGTTTACTTCCAATTGAACCTGTGCGTGCTGTATTTCGTTTCAGTTCGTAGTTGTCGTTTCCTGAAACATTTGGTAGGACTGGACAGATCTAGGGGCCAGTGCCATGTCAGAAAATCATCTGCATGGCGGAGTTTTGCAGCATTGGTCAACAGTAGGCCCATATATTGCACGAGGGTACGTGCTTCAAGTTTGTTTGGAGCAATGCCAAAAAGTGTTTGATTTTTTCGGCTTCAGCCTATCACACAAGCAGGATAATGCGTCAACTACTATCTGGACGAGATTGGCGTCGCTGCAGTGATTTAGAGTTTAGAAGACAGACTTTGTAATCTTACTACTCACAAACTGAGTGCCATTTTCTTGTTATTTTTCTGTCTTCTTTTATTTCTTCCTCTTTCTTCTGCCCTGTAATCTATGGGGCCTTTTCTTTCCCCCTCCCCCTTCCCCCGCCGAGTAGCATGTCGGTGTCGCAATTCCGGCAAACATCTCGGCCTTCTTTTCTAATAAAGAGCCTTCTCTCTCTCTCTCCAGAGCTAGCACGTTGCCGGCAAGTCTCGTGCCTATTTTTTTGTTTTTCTCGTTGTGTAGCTATTGAAGTGGCATTCGTGTACTCCCCCCCTCTTCCCCCTTTGGGAATGAGCGCTTCGTGCAGCGAAACGCCACGTGGTATGAAACCTTATGCCTGCTTCCTCTTTTCCTACCACAATTTTCGTACATGTACATTTCCCAGATCGGCCGCCCCTCCCGGGATTGCGTGCGCGCATCATTCAGAAGCTAGAGGTACAGAGCTTTGCTGTAAAAACCACTAATCTTGGCCAAAAAAAAATTACGGGGGATGCTTAGAAATTTCAAAGGCGAACACTCGTGCCTTCCTGCAATATATGCGACCACTGTTGGCCAATGCTGCAAAACTGCGCCATGCAGATGATTTTCTGACATGGCACTGGCGCCTAGATCTGTCCAGTCATACCAAAGTGAACTCTTTGTTGATCTTCTGTTGTAGTTTCTGCTGAGCTTTGCGACTGCACCCACCACCACCGGACCAGTGCCCTCCAAAACTCGTTTCGCTCGCTCGCCACCGCCAGGAGCCTCCCGTCGATCTGGTGTTGAGATTTCTGTTGAACGTTGTGGTTTTACTAACAATTTTCTGTGCCTCACAGTGCGCATGCTTGACACAGAAACTGTAACATTCACCTTAAAATGTATGAACTGTGGGGGCTCAAACCCATATGCCTGTAGTGAAACCTGCAGCTCTGGTCTTGCGCCATGCATACCAACGAGGGGCTCCATATGGTGGGCATCCTGTTTGCAGTTGTAGGCAGTAAGGACTTTGAGGGAGCAGTTCATACCACCATACCTTGCACACTTTGTTTGGTGGTGCCCAGCCCTTGCCAGGCACTGTACATTTACTGTACATTTACATTTACAGTGAATTGACGCGCAACTATTACCTGATTGCAGTTTACTCACTAGATGTAATTGTATGGAACTGCCGAATCTGTACCAGACTACTAACTTGAAACGTGAAAGGATGCGAGTTGAAAAGAAAATTGGCTACTCTTGGAATAGAACCCCCCGCGGGCCTCGACTGGAATGTGGGATAACCACATAGCCTCAACACCACAACTCCTGTACCAGACCTGTACCAGACTACTAAATTGAAACGTGAAAGGATGCGAGTTGAAAAGAAAATTGGCTACTCTTGGAATAGAACCCCGGGCCTCCACTGGAATGTGGGGTGACCACATATCCTCAACACCACAACTCCGTGACTGTAGCTAGAAAAATTAATTTCATTCCTTTTTTTTCTTTCTCGTGCGTTGGGACAATATTTCTTGAAAAAAAAAAATGACCCACAGTCGGGTGACCATCGACGAACGCCTTAAAAGTAGTTAGGTTGTTGTAACCTTCACCTTAAAGGAGCCATGAAGAGAAAACACAAGTTTGGTTCATTCGAAAGATTGCCTCGTTAGAACCATAACAACACCACTTATAACGCAAACTTCGCTCAAATAAGCTACATAATTAGGAAAAACGGGAATGGTCATGCGACCCACCAGCTCATTTCCCGCAACAGAACCTATGCCGTCACATGGGCTAAGCTCTGCGATTGGCGGAGGCCGGCAAAAGCAAACGCATGTTAGGCAGGGCTTACAGTTTGCATAGCGAGCTAAATGCCCGTGAAACATACTGCACATTCTTTTTATGACAAAGAACGGTGGAGTAAACGGTTGAAGTTCCGAACGAACACGCAAGCGTGTGCGCCAATGCGTACGAAACAACCGCCTGGCCGAGCTCGACATCTCGCCGTCGCGCAGACGAATTTTCGGGTTCGAGGCGCTCTGACCTTGGAGGAAAAATGCCGTAAACACCGCGCATTGACGCTCGTATCTTTCTGGTCGAAGCAGAGAGCTCGCGCGAACGGCTTTCCATACACGACACCGGCCAACTGGCATAAGCGATACTGCTACTGAAGTTGAACTATTATTAACCGTAATAAAAATACGGCACATACGTACCAGTCTGTATTCGTCCGTGGCGACGGCGCTGACGAGGCAGCGGTGCCGACGGCAGGGCGTTCGTCTGTTGTGGCTATCGCGGAATGGTCGCTTTTCCGTCCACCGCGTATCCCACAACTCTTGCCGCTCGTGCACTTAGAAGCGTTGAGCGTTCAAGTGGTGTGAGGTCGTTAAATGCAAGCCCGAGCTCCTCGGCGAGAGTTTTGTTCTCCGGATCAGGCGATTCCATGACTAGGGCTGCGGGTGCACTAGGTTTTACTAGCATTTTTAAAATGGCCGCTGTCTCGGTCGACTCCCGCGTGTGGGTGCTATATGGAGTCGACATACTAAGTATCTGTTTCATGGACCGGCCCGTGTGACACCATTGCTCACGTCACCAAATGTGCAATTTTAGCGGGAGATTTAAAATTTTGGCTTAAATTGCCTTATTTCTCAGTAAATAAAGCATCATTTGCTTCCGGGAAAGCGCTTGGGGTACTATGAAACACCTAATCTTTCGAATAAAACAAACTTTTGTTTTCTCTTCATGGCTCCTTTAAAAACCCGTGTTGGGGACGTATTGAGGCTCGCAGAAGTACAGCATGCTAATTGCATAAGTGGCAATTAGGTGAGTAGCATAGCACGTTGCTTGGCAATGCAAACACGGGTATACGTGCGAAGTCACGGTATTGGAAAGGAGGAAAGAAAGCAAGCTGAGAAAAGTATGATGAAAATGAGAGGACACGCTCGTAATTGGAGTAGTAATGCGTTTTGAACCACTGCATCATAAGTGATTTATGTGTCTTGCTAATGTGATGTGTGCCTTTGACCATTTCTCCCTCTGTTCCTGTTCCTCTTATTTTCGTTACCATTCAAACTAGATCCTTGCATTTTTCTTTTTGACTAAACAACATTCTCCTTGGCCCGTCCCCTTAAGTGGGTATGCGCCATTTTTTGCGGGTCATCATCATCGTCATTCTTTTCGATGGAGTCATCAGATTCCACAAAAGCGCGCGTACCCACACGCAAGCATTGTGCAGAGTCTACCAACGGCTTAGCAGGTCTCGCCCGAGCGAGGTGCAGAACGCGTCGATAGAGGAGCTGGTAAGGGTAAGTGCACGCTGGACAGTGAACAAGAAGGTATCTAGTTCACTGCACCAACCACATATGGAGGAGAGACTCATACATGACCAACCATGAACGAACTCGGCTAAGCGGCCACTGGGCGGCCCTCTGGCGTACATGCTGGCAATTCTGTCGAGCTTCCCGCACGTACGCTAGCAGCCATTTAACCAAGGTGATCAGATGGCTTCCATTGCACCAACTAACGAGTGAGATGGCATGGTTTACGAACGTCAACAAAGCTACGCAAGTTGCGCTCAACAGTGCTCCTGCAGACGATGTATGACCTCAGTGCTTCGCTGCATGGGAGCGCCTTCCTAATTGTTTTTATTATGCTGTGTGGGCGAAATTCCTGCGGCGATCTGTCAACAGAGCGAGTCAGCATGACAGAGCGCGGATGCTTTGGCAACGCTGGTGATGTTGCCGTGGAGACATCGAAACACGGCTCGCCAGCTGCCTCTGCTAGGGTGGCCACCCTACCTTTGCCTGGCTTCGCCGCATTTACGCGTTGGGGAATCTAGCCTACAGCCGTTGCGGGTGGCGGCAACAGCGACGAAATACGGTGCACGTGGGCAGCAAAAGGCGGGACAGGATGCCGCTGCTAAGGAGGAGGTGGAATAAACTTTTATTGAGGCCCGATCCGACTCCGTGTGTGGAGGCAGACCAGTGGGGAGACTCCTTAGTCCAGGAGTCCCTGGCTCTGGCTGGCCATCCGGGCCCGTCTCACCAGGTTAAGCTGGGAGCCGGGTTCAGAGCTGCACAGCTGCGCCGCCCACTGCGAAGGGGAGGGGTGGGGATTGGGAGAGAGGTCGGGTGTGTGGGAGCATATGATGTGGTAAAGTGTACCCCCTTCGGGGCAAAACTTGCATTGTGGTGAGTGAGATGTGGGGAAGATCGAATGCCAAAGTGTATTGTGAGGGAAGGTCCAGGTTTGAAGTTGACGGAGAGTGATTTAGAGACAGGTGAGGTGGAGGGAAGGTGCGACGAGAAAGCGTGTAGTGTGTGAGAATATCGTTGTACGTGAGAGGGGGTGGGCATCCAGGGTTGGAGGAGGGGGGTCGGGGGCAATGGCCCGGTGTACCACTTCTCGGGCCGCGTCGTGCACCGCTTCATTGCCGGCCAACCCACAATGGCCAGGAGTCCATAGAATGTGGCACTCCTCGGGGAGGTAAGTAGAGTGTTCGATGATGTGTGGGGAATACTAATAATAGTCGTTTTATTCGTACTCAGAACGGGTGGAGCCAAGCGCAAATCGCTGTAAAAAGCGCTCATGCCATTGCAGCTGATACCCAACTTGAAGCGTCCGACAAGTGTACGTAATCGTTACTGCATCTAAGAACCCAACACATCTGTCTAGTCTTCGTTTCATCTCACATGTCCGCTCACAACACTACCAAAACATTCAAAGCACCGAAGCAAACACGACAAAAACAACGGGAGGCTGGGTAGTCACATGCACCAGCTCATTCCACTGACGAGGGGAGCGCCGAGTGGTGGCGCTACCCATCCAGCTGCGGATGGGATGGTGTCCAGCAGCGGAGGCAGATCTTTGAGAGCTATAGGCGCGAACAAACATACCCAACAAGACGGTTGGAGCGCCAAGTACGTTTGGCACGGTGGACGAGAAACGTGCGAGAAACGCCGCATTGGGCTGAACTTCCGATTCGCCTAGAAGACGGCCCGAAATATTCACGCATTCTTCAAGACCCGCCAAGGGATATTCGATTGAAGTTTGCTCTCTCAGTCTGGCTTTTCGCGCCTTTCAGCCGACGAAAATAAAATTCTCTCCCACCGTGTGAAGAATGCCGGATGACCAGCGAAGTTGGACGAAACAGATACGAGACGAGCGCTCGGTTCGTGTCACTGTCTCTTTCTTCTGTCCCCGCCTAGTGCGCTTTTTATCATGTCGAAGTGGTCAGAACCTAGTCGTGTACAGCTTCGCTCTAAAAAAATCTTTACCTAATCTTTGTAACGTTTGAACTGGACATGTTTTTAGGGGCGAAGCTCCTTAGGGCGTGGGTCTGTCCATCCTCGACGTATGTATGTAGCCACCTCTAGTTTAGTTCTTGGATTGTTTACTAGATGGCGGGGAACGTTGTACTAAAATCCGTTCGCTGTTGGCGCGCGCTCGGAGTCGCCCGATGGATAAGGCTGCAGATGTGCGAGCCCGCGAGGCAGAAGCGCTCCGTGAAGCTGCGCGACGCCGCCGCCAAGATCCTGCCGTACGAGAGCGGGAGGCCGAAGCGTGTCGTCTGGCTGCGCGACGACGCCGCCAAGATCCCAGCGTTCGAGAACGAGAGGCCCAAGCGTCACGGCAACGGCGCGAGGACCCTGCCGTACGCGAAGCGGCACGGCTGCGGCGCGAAGAGGATCTCCAAAACGTCAGAGAACGGGAAGCGGCGAGAAAGCGCGCGTATCGGCAGGCAGACCCCGATGCAGTGAGAGCTCGTGAGGCGTCTGCAAAACGCATCAGGCGAGCTCAGCCCCAAGGTGCCGACGCGCGGTTTAAAGGGGTCCTGAAATGCCTTCCGCCGATGCATGGATGTACATGTAACCAAATAAAGCAATGTATTAGCAATCTCCTCCTGCAAAAATTTTTGTTAAAGCGATGAGTATTAGCTGAGAAATCGTAAATCAAAAACCGCGCATTATCGTCGCGCCGTATTTCCTCCTCCTTTCAACTGTTTCTTCGCTGTTGGCCTCCCCTCCCATGATGCTCCGCTCCTCAGCGGTGACGAACTTCCGCTAGCTCCATTCGATTCAGACGCGATTCCCTGCAACGCCTGCACCGTTGCACGGTGCGCTGCACCAAAGCGCTCGATTCGCCGCTGCAGGAATGGTGCCGTGCACCGCGTCGCTCGATTGCTCATGGTGCAGCAGCGGTGCCGCCGCGGTGCAGAGAACCCGCTGCACCTGCTACGGAGGAGGTGCAGCGATTCGGTGCCATGAGCGTTGGGGCGTTGCGGGTTGGCAGGCGGCTACCGGCAGTTGCGGCGACCGCGTGAAAATGTCCGTCGAGCTCGAAGATACGCGGGACGAACTTGCGTCGCCGCTGATGCGTACGACGCAACCCAGATGGCCGTAAACATCCAGTTGTAGAGGACGACAGGCGAGGATGATTAGCAGACGACTATGCCTGCACCTCGCTCGATTGTAAACACGCAGGGGCGCTGCTGACGGTGCAGCCGTGATGCACGGCACCGCGGAACCACGCTGCTGCACTGCACCGGCACCACAGAACTTTCTCTGCAACGTTGCCGTGCACCCCTTCTGAATCGAATGGAACTGCTATTGCGCTCCCACAGACTGCCGTCTGCTGCGGGCCAGCTCTTTCGGCTTTTTCATCTTTGTTGACCCCATGGACACTCCTCTAAAGGCTGGAAAAGTGAACGAAGGACCTGGCCGCATGTGTGCGGCCTGGCCTTGCCCTTTCGCGGTGTACGTAGCTGCCGTTGGTATCGGCGGCGAATTCGCAGCCGCGCGGGGAGAATCGTGCGCTCGTTCCCTTTGGCGCACCGCGCACTGTTTATCCAAAAAGCGCGGTCTCAGATGTGACCCCGCTGGTGCCTGGTGTTATTTTGCGGCGGTTGTAATTCCTACTACCGGCGGCATGTGAAAAAGGACATTTTAAACCGACACAGAACCCGTGCACAAAACGCGCCGGATTGGATCGCTTTATCAGCGGCGATGAACGGGAAGGCGCAGAGCAAATGTAACCAACGCCGCACTCGATCAGCGAGAACCCGTGTTCTGACAAGCTGCACCCATGTGTTGCATTCAACACTGACGGGAAAGCGTATGTTTGCACTTGTTTGGATAGTCGTAAAATGTCCAAACACTCCGGCACCCCGATAGCAGATGAGCCGGCGAGACATTTCGGAAAACATTTGACAGATGGCGCCGTATGCATTAGTGTGTCGCTACGCAAAACTGATTAGACGCTCTACCGCTCTACTAAAACTCCCCTCGCAGTGTTTACGTAGCGGGATGCAAAAATTTAGCGTTTAGCGTATGCAAAGGCCACAAACGCTGTACTAAAACTCTATTAGCAGCAAAATAGCGTGCGTATGTGAGGCCGCTTGCGTTTACAAAGCTGCACGCCGAGCGCGTACGTTTCAAACCTAGTGACATCGTTTAAATACACTGGCAAGCACAGTGTAACGTAGTCAGATATCAACCGTATGCTCAGGCGATAAGCAAGAGCTTGTTTTATGTGATTGCGCATAAAGGCCCGTTCGCACTTGCGACGAAAGCGAGTGAAAGCGGCAGGAATTCCGTCGCTTTGTCGCGCGACGATCGTTTTTGTCGAATGGTCGGGACAAATTTTCGTCGCGCGACAGAATTTCCGTCGCATTCGCTCGCTTTCGTCGCAAGCGGGAATGGAAAGTTCTGCCGCTGCCGTCTGCGCCGCAGCTCGGAGGTAACCGCGCGATCTGCTCGGGCCGGAGAACGCGCACACTCCCGCACGGCAGCGCCCCAAGCTGCAGCCGGCCGCGTACATCGCTCCCGGCGCCCGCCTGGAGGCCGCCCTCGGCACACTAGCCAGTATATTTCAGGCACTATAATGGAGGACATATTTTTTGCTTCCGATTAACCTAGTTCTTTGCCCCTGTGTTTTTAAATACGTGAAGTGGTTAGCACGTCGCCCTCACGCAGCTCTGTATCGTCGTAGCATCGCTGATTGTCCGAACGAAGCTTGCAGCTAAGCCAATGCAGTGACCGAAGCTGTGTGTGTGTGTGCATCGCCTCCTGTGTGTTGTGGACGCGTTCGTTTCGCGATGAAATGCGGCATTGTACTTCTGCGGGTGGATAGTGCTTCCCATGGTCTGGATTATCTTTCTCGAACGACGTACGACTCAACCTCGCATGGGGTATGTGTAGTGTGCCTGGCTAAAAGCTTCTCGCTTGCGCGCCAGAGTTTGTGACTTGCTGTTCGTCCACGCAAACCGGGTGTGAGGTGAGTGCCGAATTTACGACGGGCAGGAGGAGGCAACCCATCGTCTGTCAATCGCGGTTCAGACTTGCAACGCATGTTGTGACGTTGCGTTCGTTCGAAACGCATCTCTGGATTGTTTTGAAGTTGAATAAAATGTACGCGTCAAACCCTGGCATTCGGCTCAGGGCGTTCTCTGCGATTGCACCAAATAAGTGTCACGGGGCTTTCTTTATGGTACGTACTCATGTAACATAAAATCCATGTCGTGCTATGGTTGTTTTGCATTCAATACAAACGGTTAAGCGTTTGTTTACACTTGTTTCGTTTGTCGTAAAATGTCCAAGCACTCCGGCACTCCGCTGGCAGATCAGCGGGCTAGCCGATGCTGAGCAGACGAATCATCTCTTTGCCGGAAGTGCGTGAAAAAGCCGCCCAATAGCAGGATGACTAGCTCATGACGAACATATGGGAATCGATGATGTAGACATGTGAAGATGGCGGCGTCCAAAAACACGAAGGAAAGGGTGAGAAAAAAGCAACAAACTTTGCAACAAAAGTGTGAGCTTTCCGCTGCGCGTAAAAGAGTAATACTTGGCACAGATGATGTTGACGACCTAATCTAACGATTGCGCTAGTTCATTTAGTGTGCTCAAAATGCCTTTCAGGGCCCCTTTAAAGGGGCCCTGAAAGGCATTTTGAGCACACTAAATGAGGAAATATGGAAAGGAGGAAATACGGCGCGACGATAATTCGCGGTTTTTGATTTACGATTTCTCAGCTAATACTCATCGCTTTAACAAAATTCTTGCAGGAGGAGATTGCTAATACATTGCTTTATTTGGTTACATGTACATCCATGCATCGGCGGAAGGCATTTCAGGACCCCTTTAAGCGAGACTTTCTAGACGTTACGTTCGGACACAGATGTAGTGGGCGAGCTTTCACTGAAGAGTCACGGTTTTACCGATGATTTCCCCTCAGGAGCTTCGCCCACTCATCATCATTCACCCCGTGGATATGCTGTGAATTTTTTTTACTAGACCCCAGCCACTATGTAATTAACGCGAAGCGCTCAAACCTGCGATTTGTCGTCCGCTCAAGGTTTTAAGTTTTGTGTGTAAAGGGCAAATGTAACCTGGGTTACGTGCAGTCAAAGTACCCGCGCTCGTAGTAGGGTAGCAAATCACCACAAAAACGGAGTAAAGCGTAAAGCCGGCTCGAATCCAATCCAAAGCTATCCAAAACTACTCGCGCGCATGTGGTTCCATTTCATCTGACAGGCATGCTGCCCAGAGTTGTCAGTACCTTGGTGCTAGTTTGTTTATTCAGAAATTTTTATGTAATCGTTTAGATCGGCCGACCATGGCAGAAGCTGTCACAGTCAAAGTCGAAAAGCTGGACGCTGCCGACGTAGAGCAGAAGTAAGTGCATTACCGAAACCTAGAGCGCAGCCGGTCTGCCGGTGCTCCGTTCCTGTACTGTTTGCGCCGGCGAGTTTTATTTCCTGACCCTGCCGTTGGAATTTCGCATTCCAGGATCATCGACCTGTGCAATGCGAGTCCGGCAGGCATCACCGACCAGCTTGTGCAAATGCACCTTCCTAATGTCGAACCCGCGATGAGAGTCCAAGCTTTCAACAAGTTGCTCGGCCAGGTTTGCGCATGCATGCCCACTTTCCCAACACAGCGTAATTTATGTTTGTTCTTTTAAAGTTGGAACCATTGTTTTGTGTTCTCCTGATCTTTAGGGGAAGATCGAGATCCTCAAGCAGAAGAACGTGCTGTTGTACCGCCTGAAAGACCCCGAAGACGACAAGTAGGTTACCTGATATGGTAGTGTCAACTGAACTCATTAACCGTGCTCTGCCAATTTCAGGAAATGCAAGGGCTCAGACCGGGAGGAGAAGGTCGTGTACAAGATTGTCGAAGAGGCAGGAAACAAAGGTAACAACAAGCGAAGGCTGAATATCATTTCGTCTGAGCCTGCGTTTCCGTCGTATCGCGTACGTTATCGCGCAGGAATCTGGATTCGCGACATTCGGGTCAAAAGCGGCCTAGTCTTGACTGCCCTCAACAAGATCCTGAAGAGCCTCGAAAGCAAGAAACTGATTAAGGCCGTGAAGTCTGTCTCGGTAAGATAGTTGCTCGCGCACGTTATCATTAAAAAGAAATTTCGCTCCAGAGTGGTTATTTTGAAAGTGGAAAAACATGTTTCCGTTTGCTTGTTGGCGCCTCCTTGCCAAATTCTCTTCAGGCTTCCAAAAAGAAAGTCTACATGCTGTATAACCTCGAACCAGACCGTTCTGTGACGGGAGGTGCTTGGTACAGTGAGCAGGAGTTTGAGTCCGAGTTCGTGGAAGTGCTGAACCAGCAGTGCCACAGGTTTCTCCAGAAGAAGGTGACATAGCGTGCGTGGCTTGGCTTGGCTTGTGAAAGATGCTGACCGTTCTGCTTGTCTGCAGCTCACGGCGGCCAGGGAGACATCCGATGACCCCATGTTGGAGAAAAGTGCCTCGTATGCGTCTTCGAGTGAGATCTGGGACTTCATCCACAAGCTCGGGATCAGCAAGGCATGTGAACTTCAACGTACCTGATCTTTCTGCCATCACGGTGCTAAGGGCACCACTCTAATGTTTTGTGATGTCATAACACATTTTGCCCGTCTCTTTGTATTGGTGTACTTGAGTCTTATTTGCAAATAAGACTCAAGTCTTTTAAAACCTGAATGTGGTGAATAGAAGTTCTTCAATTCTGATGCTTCAAGTGACATTTTCCTTTCATGGAAAATGTGAAGGAAAATGCCACGTGAAATGTATGAGTGCTCTCAGAGAGCACTGCAGTAACCACGTTTAAGATCATATTTTCATTGGGATTATCTCGTTGCATGCACATTTTGGCTCGCTTAATTTTTTTCAGCACTAGCAGAAATCGGTCAGCTAGTCTCTAAAAAAGCAGAAATTAGGCCTTATTTCAAAGGAGTCCGGGGGACGGTCAGAAGTACAGTTGAACCCGGGTATATCGAACTAAAAGTGTACTAGGAAATACCTTGATATAATCTACAATATAGTGCGTGAAAGGTAGAGTGGAGTGCATACAAAATTATCATCTGAACATGCAGACTGTTCGCTATAAGCAATAATTCAAAGTACCAAAGTTTGATATATCTCGGGTCGAATGCATTTTCCAATCATTTTTTGTTCTTTTTGTCTGAATGCAAGGCAGGAAAGGGAACTTGAAGAAGTTCAGAGAACACGGTGTTTAGAAAGGAAGGCGACTTACCTAGGATTAAACTTACAGATAGTGACTTACTGGAAGCTTGTTGATTGGGTTTTTGCCATTTTCCCGGGAATGGCAGAGAAACTCGCCTTTGAACTTGTTGCTGCATCCTTGCAGTGGGATGATAATTTCACTCAAAAGCTTCCCTTGCATGTTTAGCTAATACTTGTCTATCTACTTTCAATAGTTCATTAAAAATTGTTTTTATTTACATACTGCTACCCTCTATCCCAGCGGCTAGAGTTGCAATGCCTAGACAGGCAGTGGTTGGTCTCGGGTGTGAAACCCCAAACCAGAATGAATTTTTGCCAGAACTGCACAATTTGTAAAGAAGGTGTGCCACTTTTCGTTGCAGCCTTGTGTTTGGGAGTTTTTTTTTCTTTCTTTTTTTTTGCAAGCATTGTCGGCTGTGTTAGACAAACCCCTTTAACGGGATAAAATAAACCATTATGTAGTCACTTTTAGAGTCCATCATATGAGTCGCCTTTTTCTACTGGCCAGCGAAGTAGTGCCTCTTGAGTTCATTGACGCCGTACCTATAATCAGGCAGCATGACCGCCAGGAATAGATCCGCAGGCTAGTGGGTAAGCACTGTCTGTGTGGTTAGTGGCGCCCCCTACACCGGAAAGGTGTGGCTGTGACTGCAGGTCCAGCTGAGCGTGGAAGACATCGAGATGATCCTGAACACCCTGATCTACGACGGCAAGGTCGAGAGGATGGTGGTGTGCGAGTCGAGTAGCCTGGGCGGCTCTTCGGCGAGCTCCGACGAACGCTTCAAGAACCTCTACCGGGCCATTGAGCCACTGGTCGAGAGCACTGGACTGATGCGCATGCCTTGTGGGACGTGCCCCGTGAGAACGCTCTTTTTTGTCGTCTAGTCGTAGTGGTTGTCGTCTTCGTGGCTGGTTCGCTGTAGTGCATATGACATGGACAGGCGCAATATGGCATCATAAGGCCCGAGTGCCTTTGCACAATGTAAAACAAATCAGTAGTACCACTCCACTTCATGAAGGTGGATGACCAGTGGAGCTGTATAGGTTGTATTCGCTGGCGAGGCACGCATGCAGGCAACCATGTGAGTGCGCCGTCACTGGTTACGTTGGACTCCGCGGGATGGCGGTACTTGTCCGTGCTAAGCACATGATGCGTGTTGGACGTTTCAAACTGTACCCTACCGAACGCAAAGTAATGTCTCAACTCCAATGTGAGTGCGAGTAACAACATCTGTTGACGCCACCATTGAGCATAGGATTGAAACGAAGCAGACGACACACGCTGGTGTTTTTTTTTCTGCGGCATGCGGGCGCAGTGGCACAAGCCGCGCCATGTCCGTGGCATTTCGGCCATGTCAGTGGCCTTTTCCAGTGTTGCCAAGCGAAGAAATTGACAGCTAAACGTATCAGTGAATACCACCTATAGGAGTGCAACTGAGATAATGTGCCCGATGCAGTGAGTAATGTCCCCAGCCAAAGGGACACACACTGGCTATTTCCAGTTTGATATGTACAGAAGCTGACCATATTTTTGGACTCCAAAAATTCGGACTTGCTGGATATTCCGGACTTCCCCGAGGAACCGCCAGTTGTGCCATAGAAGTAATGACTCACTGGTTTTTCGGACTGCTCTTTTAGTCGGACTATTTTTTGTTCCCTTCCAGGTCCAAAAAATCGGTCGGCCACTCTAGTTCAGCATTTCATTTGTATGCAGACTTGGCTATAGTGCCATCTATGGATGCCATGCTAGTGGTACGTAGAGAGAAAGAATGCCAAGGCGAGCACTGATGATGCACAGGTGGCAAGTGGTGAGGGTACAGCATAGCTATCCTGAGCTGTATCTAGGCTATGAGGTTTCTCGGTCTACGGGCTTGGTCCGTGCAGGTATCGATTCTCCTGGAGACTAGTGTACAACCGCTCCGCTGTAAAAATTACTAGGACAACTAAGCACTCCGTATGATATGGCAATTGCAAAAGAAGTAGGAGTGTAATTGCCGAATGCGTCCTCCTCTCATTGTTGTCTTAATTTATTACCTTTTGCATCTTTTTCTTCCTCTGTCAGTTACTATGACTTGGCACATACCCGTATTTGCATTGCCAAGCAAAGAGGACATTTAACGGGGAGGCTACTCTCCTAATGGCTACCTCTGTGATTAGCCTGTTCAGGTTACCCCTCTAGGCCTCAGTATGTGTCTCAAAGCAACAACACATTCACTAGGTCCACATTTTGTCATTGGGAGTCACCAAGCTGTGGTGGTGTTGAAGATGCACGTTTTCATTCCAGACACACCCCTGGGTCAGGTCAATTATTGGGCTGAGAAAATTGGTGTCGCCCCGATTATGTATGTTTTTTTTTTTTACGTTTTTCTTTATTCTTTGAGCTGTCGACCATTTCATGTGCCGTATGTGCGCCACAGGCACAGGTTTTCAATATGCTGGGTTATCAACTAATGCTTCTGCATAAGTGCACCAAGTGGCATTGAAATTATCCTGAAATAATGATTGGAATGCGCTGGAATAATTATTAAGTGCAGAGAACTTTAGAGGTTCGCCTTGTCGTCATAGCTCACTCGCTGGACCCTAGTAGAGCCACACGGCGTTCCGTCGTTGCGGCTGTCGTCGCGGCGTAAACCAGAGGCTTTTGAAAGCCAAGCGGTTTATATAGTCATAAGCGTTTGAAACTCGTGAACTGCTGGCGCCTATCATACATCTCCCCTTTGTTTAGTGCAAAGAAAACTGCAGTTACATTTGAGGCAAAACATAAGTGATTAACCGGCACCGCCCGCATTCATTTAGTTGGGAATGCTCGTTGGGTTCCGTTTGTACGATAGTAAGTGAAAAAAAGTGGCAGTGCAATGCCAGCACGTGTGGGAGGAGAAAAGCTAGCACAAGAAGAACAGCACTCCCGCTGGCACAGTTTCAGGCATGGGGTGTGCGAGCACTGCGAAGGCGGGAAATCTGAATTGCATTGGTTGGTAGCAGTGAGAGGATGACGGCGGTACAGCCCATTATGGCGAATCACTGCTCTGCACTTTCGACAGCTTTCGCATTGAGTGGAACGACTTTAATTGTTGTGTGCATCATTTAAATGGAGCGGTCAGGCACTGCAGACTCATTGTAGAGGGGCAGATTTATGCATTTTCTGATTACTGTAATAATTATTTTTTTACGTGCCTCTAGTGGTGACGAATTCGGCTGCCTGCAATGAAAACCTAACAGCAGACGAGGAGTTTTATTCTAGTAGTGCCTAAATCCGCCACTTTTGAGCATATTACCCGCGTCTGCATCAAGGAGTATTGCATCCTTGTGTCCACAAACTATACGCTGAAGGGCAATAAATGGGGGTTACTAATCATGGCCCATTATTACCGTTTCAGTGCCAGTTGACTGTATAAGCTGCACTAAATAGAGTTGTTACCCATACTGCAAATGATTTGCAAGACAGGCTTTACATAGCATTAAATTCTGTCAGTGAATGTGTCGGAGAAGGCCTTTCCCCAGAAGTTTTCAAGCTCAGCAAGAAGCTTCAATCGTCTTGAAGTAGATTGCCGAAGGGCTCCGTTACTAGAGCAGCTCAAGTAGAGAATGCAGTAGACTTCCATTAAGCTGAACAAACATTTCTTGTAGCACGCACAGTGTAAAGAAACATCTGCTTAAAAGACAGGTTTCTGGTACAGAATACCAGCATATTTCGTCCCTCCAAGAACGCACCTTATCGGGAGTCTGCTGTAAAACAGTTACGCAAGACTTTTCTATTGTCGTGTTTTTTTTTTCCCTTGAGGTTTAAAAAAACCTTGTTAGTGCAGTTCAGAAAGCAAACATTGGTGCATGGTAGTTTTTAGCCAGTAATATCTTGAAGGTTGCACAGGTTTTTTTCATACTCTGAATTTTTCAGGTGATCCAAAATTGTTACGAGGGAGGCGCTGTCTCACCGTCTACGTGCCAGTACTTCAAGAAGTGGCTTGGCGAAGATTTTGACGAGAATGCATCATTTGACGATAGTACGTATATGCCACCGAAAAATTGTTTTTCGGGCCAGTCGTGGAGTATTTGGGTTGCCCCGAAAATGTGCTTCGCTAAGGAACCGTACAAAAAAATGCATGTCACCAGCTCGCTTAAGGAAGGTGTTTGTCAATGCTTCATCAGGACATTGGCACTTAGTAACATCGGTGGTAGATACGGTATAAACTGAAATAGAGGGCAAGATTTCTCCCAGAAAAATTCCTAAAAAGTTCCTTCTCAGCTTATAAGGAATCATTGGCCAATGCTATTTTTTATCCTCAAGTTTAGGGGTTGACCTATAATTCAGTGCGTGTGGTAGGTTACACGCATCATTTTTAAAAAGAGAAAGTTCGCTTCCTAGCTGGTGCGCGTAAAAATGGAGTAGTTGTAAATGCAAGCACTGTAAAAATGCGCAACCAGTTTATGCTAAGCACTGCCATCCAAACCACTATGGGATATGACCAAATTGTAGTTGTAGGCATGTCATTTTCTAAAAACATGACAGAACGCTTGCACCTGTTCTTTGACGTTCAAGTGCCACTACCGCGCAATCATGGTATTTCAACCCTGGCAGTTTGCCACAGCAGTTGTCTCACCGTTTGCTTCTTAAACTTCAGCACCTGTGTGGAACCCTGTCCGATGACAGTGTAAACCCAGAAACAATACAAATTACCAAAGAGTTCTGAGAGAATGACTTTCGAAACTTTGGAGGTACAAAAAAAAGCTACAGGATGGCCAAAAACTACAAAAACAGTGGCTGCATTTAATACACTGGCGGTTTTTTTCATATTATTTTATCCTTAGTTGTTACTGAACATGATTACAACTTTGAAATATTGCCACGCTCCTAAGGTTGGTGATGTGATTGTAGTTGTGATGACTTTTATTTAAACAAATATTTCCAGCAGGTGGACATTCCCACAGAACTTAATACCCCTGCTACACTAGGGTCCAAATCATTTGAACCAAATGTCATTTGACTCAAATGCCAAGTTGTGCTGCTACACTAGGTTTTCTAATGCACTTTGGCTCAAATGACATTTGAGCCAAATGAGCACCGAGAGAGACATTTGGGATTTCAAATGCCATTTCTAGCACTCTCGGACGCAGCGTCTTCGATCGGCAATAAAAAATATAATACTTCCATACGTAAAACAAACAAAATATAGTTGTTTGTGGAACTTTGGTCACTATTTATTTACTTAACATACGAAATCAACATATTTAATTTTCATACTCTCAAAACCAGTGGGTCAGTTGAAAAAAACAAAAAAAAAAACAACGTTAGCAGTTAGAGTCAAAACTGGTGTCTCTTCTAATTTGATATCATTTTACTGCCTCAGACTGCTCCTAAGTTTGATTGTTGTATTAGTGTACGAAAACGGAACGGAGCAACAACAGCGCCACTACAGCACAGCGAACAGTTGTGGAAGCTTTTAAATGCCATCGAAATAGTAGTGTAGCACGGCGGATTCTGAATGGCATTCGAAGCAACCCATTTGAGTCAATTTGGACCCTAGTGTAGCAGGGGTATTACACTAGGTGTGGCAATACAATTGTTTTTATTATAGCAATTTTGGTTTCACCTTTCAGCACTGTACTAACATTGGCATCTTCCCCTTTCTCTTTCAGTTTTCTGACACGGGGAAGGAGCTAGAGCACCTTACAAAGCTTACAATACAATACGATAAATGTGCAAATAAAACAAGCGCACAAACACTTATTCGTAACTTTGTTTTATTGACAACAACGTGTCTCTGTCACCCCCTACATCATCTCAGAAAACTTTACACCAGCTAGCTCCTAGAGCTGAGCTGTTCCAACCAACAAGTTTTGTCCACCATAGGACCGCAATTCAGTCTTGTTTTCTTTATATAAGTGCCTTTAACTTTCAGAGCACCAAGCTTGCTGGACAAAGGAGAATTCTAACCACTAACAGCAGCAGTGCAAGCTGGGAACAACCAAATGCAAACACAGGCTTTCACCTCTCGTGAGAGAGTGACCGCCTTGGATAAATAATATTGCTGCTACGAGGGCAGAAACAATGCTAAGTCAAGAAACAGAGTGTCATCGTGCTTGTAAATAAGGGGCATAAAAAAAATATACATGTCTCTTTCCCCCCCGCCCATTTCCCCAGCCCCCTCCCCCCGTCAGTTCTGGCCGTTGACGGGATGACTGCCGTGTTCAAACTGCGTCTTGTTGCGCATCAGGTAGTTGGCCAGGTATTCGATCGGGTTGGGGGGCCTGCAACAAACGCAACAGGAGACGTGAATGACATTCACACGCACAGTCGGTCTCCCACTACGTCCACAAATGCTTGATTGATTTGATTGATTGTACGGTATAACGCGCCAATTGTAGGGTTTACCGTGCCGACGCAACGCAGGCGATGAGGTGCGCTGTAGTGGAGGGCTCCGGGTTATTTTTGACCACCTGGGGACCTTTAGCGTGCGCCGAAACCTCGAACACACACACACACACACACATGGGCGTCCACCCACAATGGCACAGGGTCTCTTCTCATCTCAAATGCACCAAAGCATACCTCACCCCCGAAAAAAATTGACTAATACAGGCGTTGCCAAAGCAGTTTTGAATGTCGTAGGATGTACGAACACTCACTGTTGTAAGAGGGAGGACAGAGGAGGGTACGGCTGTCCTCATGTGTCCTTCCCCTTTTTGCAACTTTGGAAAACTGCCAGCAATGAACACCACAAAGAGCAAAAGTGTGTAACATGCACCCTGATTGAAGAATAATAATAATAAAAAAAAAACGTATTTTCGCGATTTTAAGCTCCCCCCGATTCTAAGCACCCTCCCCTATTATCAGAAAAAAAAAAAAAAAGGAAAGCTTTGCATGCAAATCTGCATCCCTTTTTCTGTGAGGAAGTGCGCGTTCCTATGCCGCCAACCGCGCTTGCTCGCTCTGTTCATTAGCCTGAGCTTCAAAGTGGCGCAGATTTCCGCGGCCAATTAGAGTGGAGGCATGCGTGCTCTCGCCCGCTGAGGTTGGCCGGCTGTGTCTCGTGTTGCTGCGTTCCAACATGACACAACAGAAAACACAACATGACGGGAAGGCTGCAGAAAGTGCCTCTGGCAACCCTCGAGGTAGATTTCAGGGACCTGAAAGCGGGTCCAAGTTGGCGTTGGAGCAATTTTGAGAAATGTTAGATTACACACCACTTCGAGGGAACAGGAGACACCCTGCTGTGGGATACCGAGAAAAACAGCTCAAGCCTTGTGACACAATCGAGTGGTAGTGAGAGTGACTGAGAGCCAGGCATAAGCACTGGGTTCACTGTCCACGGTTTTTTCAATGTGGGCTGTATACAACTTCTTTGTGCCTGTCTCACTGGTGAAAGTATGTCGCTGTGGATGTGTGTGGGGGTAATTTTATATTTCTCGAATGTAAGCACTTTAAGCACCGATATTGTGCAAAAAAAAAAAGAAAAAAAGAAATGCTTGGAATGGAGTACATACGGTAATAAAAAGGGGGAGTGGGGCTAAAAACAGGATGGGCAAAAATACATCTCGCCATAAGTAAAATAACATGCCTCTATGGATTGCTTAAAAAATATTTAAAGTGTTCAGCATCATTGGGATTGCGATATTCACGCCAATTTCGATAGGCTAGCTTTCCTCGCGGCTGCTGTAGCGCACCGCGCCTCACTCAGGTGACGGAAGTCGCTGTGGGAGTGTGCCAGTCCCCAGTGGGTTCGCCTTCGAGGGCATGGTGGCTTTGCCCTTTCTCCTTCCTGCCTTGCTCAGTCACCGGTTCTGGAACTTCACCTTTATCACTACCAATGGGCGAATGGTCGCGGGATGTTCGGGGACGAGTTGTGTGCGGACCTTTCCACCAGCTGCTCTCATAAACCCGGAGAACGCGTGGGGTACGGTGTTCCTGGGGAACTTGAGTGCATTCTCGCCACTGCTCCGGTATTCCGTTGGGGAGTCGATCCATCTTGATCTCGAGAGGGTTGTTCAAAGCCTGTTTCCTAATGTTATTGTTATGGCCCAGTCTGCAGTTGTGTATTTGATTTGTACAATGCAATAAATGCTACCCGTGATGTCCTGTTTCTGTCTGTTTCTCTGAACACCCGAGCCCACCGCAGCCAGTGCTTCCATGGCATGTTTGCTGAGCGATGGATGGCTGCGGGGTGGGGAATGACTAGCGCGTGAACATTTTAAGCCACAGCATCGACAAACGAAAAGACACCTAGAAACAGTAAAACGCATGCTGATAAGTTATGCGGTGAAATCATGTGCTTGGTGCAATGTCCCATTTCTGGCCAGGTTGTATGACACTTATGCAAGACACTGTATATGATCACTTTCAGTATGAACCTTACTGCATGCTCCTGCTGTAACATAAACCTGTGACCGGCTACTGTATTTCTTATATTGTAAGCTGACACTTCATTTTACGAATTCAGTACACAAAAGGTACCACAGAACTTGCCGAGCCTCTAGTCCAGGCTACTATTTGGCTTGGGTTAAAGAAAGATCAACATTGGATTGGGGTGGGCCACAAGGCAAGCTTATACCACTGTCACACAGCAGATCTAATGACTGAGTTCATGATGGCTACACAGAATACCGATGATTTGCGAAGGTAGCTAACGAGGTTCGAGCTCATTCAGCAGCCGAGTAGCCTCGACAGCACTGGCGTGTCACTAGAGAAGAAAGTTTAGTTATAAACCGAAGAACACTTTTTCTAAAAACTGTTAGCAAACTTATATTTTACCCTTTATATTTTTTTCAAGTAAACAAAGACCAACAAGTACTAAAAAAAGGAAAGAAAATTTCGTCCCCAATGCACGCACTACCCTAATATGAATTTTTTTGTGGACTTGTCTCGACTTGTGATGTCTACTGATGCCACCACAGATGTCACCTAAACCAATTCTTAATGTTTCAAAAAGATACTCTGTACGAGAACTTTTGTAGATGCACTTGAAATTTGGAGATTTTGCGAGGTCGCTAATCGTCAGCGATATCATATCAAATGACATTTGTTTCACCGTCTAGACCCGCACCGCCAAACTGAATGTCATTAAGAGCTAATGTCATTCACTTTGAATGACATTAGATTTGCCGTGTGACAGGGGTATTACACTCGGGTTCAGAATGGCAGCAGCTCACGTAGTGTATCCCTCTGCCAAAGCGATAGACCGGAATGTCAACGCACATGCGCACTTTGAAAGAAGATTTCACTTAATGCATAACATCGTCTACTTTTTCTCATGTAGTTAGTTTGTTGTCACTTAAAAGCAGCTTAAGTTTGAAAAAGCACAGAAACAGCTTGTGTCAAGCACAGGGGCAACTTTAGTAGTCGTTCTTTAAGATGCGCCAGAGTATACGGGATGACAACGAAAAGTCTGACCACAGGCTAGTTCAAAAAGGACAGCACTGTGAAGGCAATGGCTACATGGAAGACAGTAACAATGAATCCAGCAAAAACGCCATTCTTGTCTTTCAGCTGTCATCTTCACCTATTTTTCACCAGTTTACACGTGGAGAATTTGTTTTAAGGTTGAAGCTTATCTGGCCAGAGTTCCATGTGCTTTCCATGTCTGAACAAGAAGTCATGTGCCTATGAGGCGCGACGAATTCGAAAACGAACGTCCTGGTGTGTGTGAAATTAGCATGCAGTCAGCACTAAAGTCCCACGCCATTCAAAACGTTGATTTGGACCTCAAGCATCTGTCTCATCACTTGGATATGCATTTTGACTAGATTAGTTATCAGTAAACACCATTTACATGGTAAGCAGGGTCTCTGGTTGACAATAAAGGTTTCTCAAAGGTTTGCCACTGTGGAACATGCGTCGGCCATGTCTACATCCACACTGCCCTCTCTTTGTCGGCGTTCCAAGCGCTTATGCGTCTAGTTTCCTTTGTCTTTTTGGGGTAAGAGTCCTGTCATCAAAACAAGTTGTTCTCCACGTTGAATTTCCCTTCTCTTTTGTTGTCGTAACAAGGTAGCCCTGTAAAAGTCCAGGCTCAAGCTTCACTGAGTAAAATGGCTCATGAGTAAATGGCTCATTAATTGCCTTACATTTGGGACTGGCTTATATTCAAGTACAGACGGTACTAGCACTCCATGCAGCAACAAGCAGAACACGCATACAAGGCCAGTTCTGGGACAATTACGACTTTTTCTACCTCCAGCAAAAACTGCCTTCTAATACAGCAAGCGGTGTGTGTGGTCAACAATAACACAGCAGGTACAAATGCTGTTGCACTCAAAAATTAGACACAAACATAGTATGGCTTAGCTGATAATGTCAATGTATCAGACGGTGAGAACGTCTTATGCGCAAACACTGACAGAAACCCACAGCTACACCATATAAACGGTACGAGACATGCGTCCACACGCCTGAGAGCACGATATGACAAGCTCCAGAACCCGAAAAGCCACACATTTCAGTCTGCACTTATACATCAACACAGACCGCTGTCCTCAGCAGTACATTTGAGCGCCTTTGCAGTTTTAGGACTGAGCATAGCCGATTGCAGACTCGCACATGTTGTCATCGTGCAATTGCTGTTTGAAGCGTGCACCACCGCACTTCTAGCAACGTAAGCCTGCAAGTCAAGTCAAACCTTCGCACTGCTTTGCGCGGCCTAAGCGAAAGCTTCAAATAATACAGGACTGGCATTGCTGCAAGATATGCGAGAGCTCAGATGGACCCTCTCCTCCCCCCCTTCCCAAATTAACATTTACTTCCATTGGCTTCCACAAAAGAGATTTTAATGGACATAAGCAAAGAGTACTTGCCCAACGATTCTGTAAATTTCGGAAATTATTTTCAATCAAATCTGACAAACCTGCAAAGTGCACAAACTTTGGTGTTCATTTACTTTTAAATTGCAGGAACAATTTGGTAGCAGTAATAGTTTAATCTAATGACCCATGGTTGGAAATGTGCTTTTCATCTCACCCCGTTTCACTGAGCGCACGCTACCCGGGGTGAACGAAAAAAAAAAGTTCGACGGGCGCTCGACCCACTGAGGGATAAGCACTCGACTGATCAACACGGCCGGGTCATTGCTAGCGTTACAGCACGACCAAGCTGCTCTTCGCAGCTCGCGTACGTACCGTTCCTTAGCGAGCGTCGATAATGCCTGGAGCAAAATAGGCACCACCGTCTGGTCCAGGTACTGCCTCGTCGGTAGACTGTGGAAGTCCGAGTCCATCTTGGACTTCTTCGGTAAGCTGGCCCCGACGTTTTCCTTGTCGACGACGGTCTGCGAGTGGGAACAGACGGCCAGCGTGAACCTCGAGTCCACGCAAGGCTGGAGTTTTGGGCAGACCGTGATTAAGACTACCACAGTCTGCAATGGCGATCGTTGGTTCGAGCGATTCACCTGATTGTTTTCGGCAGCGCCGGTGGCTACTGTGTCCGTAGCGGCGCGGACTTCGTCGACCACATCTGGCTTGGAAGCGGTGTTTTGATCTGAAGCGAAAGAAAGCACGAATTTAAAGCTCGTACGCTTACTTATTTACGAGCTGGGGAAACAGTTCTCAACAGCAACAATGATAAGTGCCTCGCAAGTCGGCCATTCGGTTGTTGGTCGTTGCTGCTAGTGGGTCTAGATATTGAGGGCTCAAAAAAGGAACCTAACTGGTCCCGCTAATGCTTTTAAAACCCCAGATTGCAAGCATCAATCGAGCAACGCACTCTTTCTCAGCTAAACTTTGTTTGAATTGGAGAGTCCGATACGAAAAGGAAAGCTTACCTTCCGCCATGATCCAATATACACGGAAACTACGTCACGAAGCCGGAAGCTCTCAATTTAACGGCTTCGCCTTGGCCGATGGCTTGGCTTATGTTGGATACGCAACGGGAGTTTTGTAGACGCTGCTCTGCTGGCTGTTGCTGTTGTGGGAGTGGCGAGTAGATTGGGGTTGCATAGGGACTTCGGCCGTTTTAGCTAACGGCGAAACAGTTATTACCGTTTGTGGAAGGCTGAACGCGCGGCTAGAAAGTAGCGGAAACGTGGTAGTCGGGCCAGTGCCCAGTTTTTCGCCGGTCGTTACTGGCAGTTTCATCCGCCACAGTATGGGTTCACCATTGCTAAAAGATGGTGGCGATTTGCTTCAGCAAGTAAGCGCTGACAATCTTGAGTTGCTAGAACAGGTCAGACAGCGAGTACATTTTTTCCCCTCTCGGCCTGCTTGCGCATCCTGGCAACGGAGCGATGCATGGACTGCGTCGGCACCACATATCGTTGTTACAGCACTGCGGCTCCTGTTGCATCGGTGTCCTATACTTTCCTTTGTGTTCGCCTTTTTTTGTGATCTTTTCGTAGTTTTTCGTTGTTCGTGTTGTGTGTAGCTTGTAGCACGTCATCTTGGCGTCGCCAGCAATGGTGTTTGCATGCTCGTGCAGGTGCCGCGAGTTAGCTCAGCGAGTAGTAAATAGTCGCCTGTGCTTGCGTTCGTGTTCAATATTTCTGCTGTAAACGCGCTCGTGTTCTAAGCAAGGCCTCTTCTCACCAAACGCTGAAAGCGCATTTCGCTTCCCTCCCGCACCCGTCGCTACAGATTGGCCTGTACCTGTCTTTGGAGAAGGTAGAGCACGCAGACAAGTTCTACAAGATGGTCGTTGGCACGAGACTACTGCAACACTTCTGGAAGAAACTCACAAGGGAAGAAGAGATCGAGGCCTGCAGGGTATACACCAAGCGGCTTTCTTCCTCTCTTCAAGTAATAGTTACGAGGAGGTCACTTTAGAAGAAAAAAAAAAATCTGCATCAGCCACGGAGTACTGTGCGAAAGCAGCATACATTTCTAATTGCAAAGCAGTTTCCAATTACTCGCTGCAAATAACTGCTACTCTGTTGGGATGTAGCTCTTTGCTAGGCTTCGGAGTACAGTCCCATATGTCTGTCTCGTAACGTGCTGTGCAGATATGGGCTACAGTGCAAGTGGGTGACAGTGTTAATAGAGTTAATACTACAATTGCTAGACTAAGGCAGCAATGGTAGGGTGCACATTGGGAATTAAAAGCTGAGGCCTAACGTTGCATTCACTGGGCGATCTCCCTAGAAGATGGAGGCGAAAAGCGATAACGCCCGTGTTCGAGATTTCGGCACACATTTAAGATCCCCATGTGGTGAAAATTAATCCAGAGCCCTCCACTACGTAGCATCGGCGTGTTAAACCTCGTAATCAATCAGTTGATCTCCCTCGAAGACTGTTGATGAAAGACTGGCTGTTCCGTTTCCAAGTCAGGCAGAATGGGCACTTCCTGTTACACCTAAGGCCGTCTAGGCCACAACTCCCTTGATCAACTGCAGTGCCTCTTTCTTTTCAGATCTGGGTCAATAAAGTTTTTACCACCACCACTCCCGAAATGAACTTGCTTTCAGTCTGTAGCTTAGCAGGCAGCATTGCGGTTCTAATGCATGTGAATTGGTTTCAAGCCCCAGCAATTCTAGTTCTCATTTGTATTTCTAGGATTTTTCCTATTGGAGAAGTGCTCCTTCAGATCAGTTCTATGCATTTGTTTCGTAAATATGGGTGGTTTAGTATCTAATTAAGGTGCGAAGAGAAGCTGCATTGCACCGGAAATGATCATCCTAAACCGATTTGAAAACGGAATGCCACGCTCAGTATGGCAATGTTTGATTAAACGACAGAGCTTGTGTGTTCATGATGGTGGTGGTGATGACGGAACAGCAGGGGATTCGACAAAGGGTATGTGAGTATCGTGGGGGATTTGTTGACGTGGGGGGATTGATGAATTGACTGAGAGTTTCTGATGGCAGCTGTAATCGTCGCTGGCCAATCTTTTTGAGTGGGAATGTGACCATTCTGACGACCATTCAGAAGCAAAATCTTTATTTCATGGAGAAGACAGATACAGAAGATAGGTGAAAAGTCATAAGAGCTCCGGACAGAGAAATTACGAATTAGTATTATGGTATTGTAATAGAACCAGCCTGTCACACAAACTTTATTGTGCTGAAGTATCATCAATGAAAACCGTAATGTTTTTGCATTCAAAGCATGTAAGCCATGTTGCATGTGGTGTAGAGTAGAGAAGCTGCTTGTCTGTTGCCACGTGATACTTTTTCTGGCCACTGGCGGCAGCTGTCATATTTTCCAATTCCCTTGAGTGGGTATGAGACAACTTCGAAGACCATTCAGAACCGGTGCTGAGGTGCTGCAGGTCCATGTCACGGTAGTTTCATGAAACCAGCATGTTTTCTGCACTAACAATTGTGCAGAATGGTCTTGGGTTAAATATTTAATGATTCACAAGCACGGATACTTCCGTTGTGCATGTGGCCTATAGTGTAAAGTACTTATGGGTTACAATCGTGTGCGCTGAAACAGTCTAGGTAATTCAATACACACACATAACAGCTTTCGAGGGTTCTTTCAAACAATAACGGTTAGCACTGCAGAGCCATGGTTACAGCCCTCTTGTGCTAAAATCTATTGAAAGAGCCTGTTAACTGCATTTCCAGGTTTTGATTGTTATAATGTGTACTTGACACCAATTAAAAACTGACACCGACCACAAGTGTTTATGAAAAAACAAAAAAGGACGTTTCGGCTCCCATACAAGAGCCTTGTTCACAATGAATTGAGAACAAGGCTCCATTGTGAACAATGAAACATCATTTTTTTTTTATAAACACTTGTGGTCGGTGTCAGTTTTAATTGGTGTCATGCGTTTCTCCAACCAGACGGGCTTCCATCCAACACTCCATTTTATAATGTGTGCTTATGCTTTTGACTCGGAGCCATTTTGTGTAGTTATTTGCCTTCCACACTAATGATTTTAGGGGCTTGGGCTGTTGGTGTCTCATGTCGTTGTCGTAAGTGTCGTCTCATGTAGTCATGGTACTAAAACACCGGGACACTCGTTTACGCCTCGCGCTAGAGAGCTTCGTGCTTCAAAGACAAGAGACTTTTACAGCAAAGCTGTATACCTGTACCTCCCCAATGGTTTCATCTCCGTTGGCAAAAACTGCCAAGGCGCCAAGAGTACACTTATACACTGGATTCTTCGCTCCTCCCCAGGTTTCACGTTAGTGGAGATGGCCCGGGATTTTTTTTGTCTCCATTTCGCTCGGCAGAAAGGGGCATTTGAACTTCCTCTGTCACTTAGCAGAGCACGGACAACTTCTTGCTGAAACCATGTTGTAATCATAGGTTGGTTGCTTCAAGCAGCAAGATTGGAACACAAAAGTTGACAGCACCTTTGTACCATTGAAGCAGAACTTGCAGCTACAGTGCGAACGAAGTCAGTGGTAGAAGCGTGGGCACGGGGCAAGGCACTCTCACTGTAAAGAGGGTCGTTGCTGTAGGTGAAATGAGTCGCTTAGTATGGGGGTCGGCAACCTACGGCTTGACGTCGGAACCCTCCTCCTTGTGTCACTTCCTATCTAGCTGAAGGCTGACATGGCTATTCTAACCTCAAATGGGGTTAGACAGGAACAAAGCCAAATCGCTTCTGGTTGGCATTGCTCCCGCATCTTCTCACTTTGCCAGATAATGGCTTCACTTCGTCTGCACCAATCCTCCTTTTTCTCCGGCCCTTAACCGTGTCATGCAACTTGGCCCTCCACCTCGAAAGGTTGCCGACCCCTGGCTTAGTAGATACGCGAAAGGTTGGTACGCTTTCGGTACTGGGCACTTGATTCTACACATTGCGGTATTTAGCTGTTTTCGATTATACACCGTTAATGTTTAACACTTTGCATCCTTATCATTTGCTGCCCCAAAGGGTGCGAGCTAGCGCACTATCATTAACTGGGTCCTGTTGGAGATAAAACGTTTTGTGGCTTCTTTTTTCAGGGGCTGAATAGTTCTTTCTTTCAAGCATTTGCCAATTGAGAAATGAACTTTCCAACAAAACGTCGAGCAAGCATGAACAGCACTTTGCCGTGAACTGCTGCATGACCATCGGATCACTACATAGTGATGATGGGTAGCGTAGAATAGCTATTCTCTGCGCTAACTATAGTTAAGTTGAATAGGGAAAAGATGTTGCCTTGTTACGCCTTATTCCTCAAGTCTATTGTCACGTCTACCTAGGGGAAGTGGAATTGCATTTGTCATAGCCGATTTGCCAAATACAGCACCGCTGCAAGCACATTGCATTTGTATTGTTGAAATGTCGCCTTTTGCATTACACTTCTGCCTTGAATAAATCACCTGACAATTTTTCACTCTACAGGTTATTGTGTTGAGTGCAACTGAATGCAAATTTTTTCCTTGCATGCAGAATGAAGCCTTGCTCGCCATAGCCGACTACGTCAAGAAAAATCCCAGGGCGACGGAGGAACAGATTCTCAAAGAAGTGCAGAGCCAGATCACTGCATTTGTTGAGAAGATTCAGTAGCCGCCCCCACGGTGCCCTTCCCCCTCTTGCTGTGATATCCAAGCTCCAGCTTTGTTTTTGGTCTACCCGGATGTAGTTTGGTAAGGAAAACGTGCCGATACGCATGAAATCACTGCTAAGGCTTTTATTCTCTGCATTCCAAAAACGTCACAGTACACAGACCCTTGCATACGTGATTCGCTTTTCCTGCAAAACAACCCCCCCCAGGTCTAAGTTAGCTGCAGATTTATCAATGAACAGCTGATGTTGCTGAAAAAAAGTATAACACCCAAACATTTTCCTCTTCTGAATTACGGAGGACATAAGAGATGAAAACAGAAAATTCCGTCGTAGCTGTGACCCCAAGACAGACAGAAAAAGAAAAATCTGCAGCTAACTTAATAAGGCACGTTCGTTACGTATACACTCGTTTCGTACATGTGACACTGGCAATGTATAGCATCTATCTGAAAGTGGTAGTAAAAAAAAGTGCATGGGAACAAGCTTAGACTCTGCGGTACCACCGTAACATGCAACAAATATACACCGTCATCTGCTATAAGGCACAAATCTTGCGTGTGGCACACTTCTACGCATTATAGATACTGGGGGGAAAAATGTATAGGTGTGCTCGCTTTTTGATTATGTACAGATTTGAACATCATACTCAACAAGAAGGCCGCGGCAGTCTGAATTGTCGCTTATAGTGTTGTTGCCTTGTGAATGTTACGCCTGCCAAATTTGGGTTTGAGCTGGGGTGTCATTAATGGCTGTAATGTTTTGAAATTCAAGTTTTTAAGATCAACCATGTCTTTTTGCTTGCTGAGTGTCTAGCATTAAAACTGTACTGTTCTGCTTATTTTATTGTATGCTACTGCTGGTGACATATATGTATGCAAAAAATAAAAAGAAGACAATGGCATTGATGGGATGCAGTTGTCATTCCTATAAACTTTAAAATGTCTCAACTACACAATTTACTTTTAAGTTCCTTAGCACTTGAGCACAGACATACAAAGGCATTTGTTAAAACACTTTGCACATTTTCTTAACTTTACATTAAGGCACGTACCACAATAGCAGCATTCTTTTTTTTTTTATAAATGAGCGATAAGAGTGCTGAAGTCTGGCAAAATACTGAATGCTCATTACAATAAATTTTTTAGCAGCATTAAAGCATGTGTGTTAAAGCTAAATTGTGCTGAATTAATGCATGGATTGAAGAAATGGTATCTGTTTGATGACGCTGCCTTGATACTTTGATGCCACTTAAAATAAACTCGTCTTTGTGTGCAATATGACACTCGTTTGTACAGCGTGGAATACTCCAACCAGTCACAACTGGCAAAAGAAAAAAAACACACCGGATACACTTGCCAGAAAAACACAGGCATGCCTTTGGCATTCACAAGTGTTGATGTCTCCTTAAAATCGGCTCCAAAACTTGATGCTAAACTACATCCGAGTTGTTCCCTCGTCACGCACCAACAGTACAGGCAAAGTCGTCGGCTTACAAAACACTGTGCTGATGCTCACAGCGCCGAGACAAACATGCCTCTGTACAGCACAGCTCCCTTTCCATGGCACTCCTGAGGGATTTGAAGGCACTTTTAAGCGTTCTATGTAAAATGAGTTGCGCTACCTTCAGTCTGCGGTTGTAACAGCCACACCTTACCAAGCATTTGATTCCCCGACCGCCTTTCGCGCCTCGACGCTGTTTCTAGCCGAGCTTCTGATATTAAAACCGTTCATCAAAACTGTATTGGATTGCCGCTGGATACGAGAGTTCACCAGCCGTTACAACCGCGACCTCGGGCTACATAGCCTTGCGATACAACACGACACGCTACAAATACCCTGGTGGTTTCTCGCTGTGACCTCTCGACACAAAACTAAGTTCACAACCTATTTATTTACAAGGGATCTAGTTACTGGGCCCAGGCTGAGAAAGGAAATCTAACAAAAAAACGAGGGCAATAGACCCCCACCAAAAATGCACCTCCAGGGTCGAGTCACGGGGATAGAAGTGGAAGGGAAAAACCACAACACAAAAACTAGGAGAACGCGACAAAGAGAGATTTAAAATTCATTGTAGCTTACAATCGAACAAAAGATTCCATAAAAGCACAGTTGCAAGGCTGAATGTCGAGATTTAAATGCAGTTTGACACGCTAGAGATCTCTCCGCACAGCCGTAAAATGCCAACAGCACGATTTAATTAAAACCTTGTTTGTGACACACTAACAATAAAAACTACAGGACGGCACGTTTTGGGTGGGATTTGAGAGGCGGTTTACAATTTGCCTCAAGCACACACTAAAATGGCATTGTATGATCACATGAACTGTTGTTGAACTAAATGTCGATTGCATCGTGACTCACTTCGCACCCGAGTGAATTTTTACGAAAATAAAACAGATGCGACGACGGAATGCAGTGAAAAAAATAACAAGGTGCAAAGGTGTAAATAGGAAGAAAGGAATCAATATTGATTCGATTTTGATTCTTTGAGTTGCACATTGCCGCTTCAAGCACAAAAAAAAAAAAAGGCAACGCAAGTAAAGAAAATGGGTGGATAAAAAGGCAACAAGATCGTAATAAAATACTGCTTTGAAAAATAAATCGGAATGGGTTTTCCAACCATATTTGCACAATGCTGTCAGTCACACCAGATTGCAACATCTTTCTGGCACTGACCAAGAAATGGAATGAAACAAAAGGAGCACATATGAAAACGCGTGCACAACAAATAAAAGCACTTTCTTTTTTCAATCTGTCTTCTACAAGATTCCGTAAACAGATCTGTTGGTGAGAGAAGTTTCAAGTACCCTCCACACTAGAATAGCTCGTAAGTGAGCTTATCCTGGAACTTAAACAAAAAATGAAGTACGGTCTGGCCTTTCGCGAGTTCAAACCAAATAATTTTGATTAATTTTGATCTGTTATACTTTCTCTCTATATCCAGTAATTAAAAAAAAAAAAGTCAACTAAGTTAACTACGCAAGCCCACTAGACACTAAAGAAGCGGTGAGTTGAACACTATGTGAATAGTGGGCTGAATTCGGTTGTACATTATTACCATAACGCTGTTGGTACTAAAGGGACCATAATGACAAAATACAAAGTAAATTCCATTCAGGCCTGTAAGGATGACATTCATTTGAAGTGTGCTTTAACTGGCATTATTGATACTGAGAAAAAGGTGTCTTGAATGAACCAAATTCTTATTTTGTTCTACGGTTCCTTCAAATACTGATGTTGCAAAAAAAAAAAAGGGGGTAAAAAAAAATATTTGCCAAGTAAGAGTTTTGGGAAATACTTTACAAATGCTCCTTTTTCTACTTTGCGAAGCACACAATTTGCGCTCTCACGGTTGAGCTCGCAGTGATTGTATGTAGCTTCACAAAGCGAGGAGGTTCAGCCTACTGATCTTCTCGGCCTCCACCACCCCCAATATTGTGTCCCCTCTAGGCGGCGATAAAACTTTGTAAGAGTGTTCTATGATACTCTGTGCAAGTCAGAGCGGATACGTACAAAACTGACCTGAGATTTCAGCGAGCGCCTGCCCAAAGCACACCAGTTACAAAAACAAACAAACACCGAGTAGGGGAGTGGCTGTCTCCAATGTTCTTCAGACAACGGTGGTTGCGCCGGCGACCTCCTTGGGTCAGGCAGCAGGCCCATCTTCAAGCTTCCGCCAGACGACCTGCTCAAAAATCAAAACATTGCGGATGGCCGTTTAGAACAATGCGACCGTGCGAGTTTAAGTAGACGGTGCAACAAAGTGGAGTCTTCATTTGAGGATATGAGAATGAAAAGTTGTTGAACAGTGCGTGTAGTAGGCTCTCGTGCTCACATGTGTGCATGCATCTTTTGACAGTGCTTGTGGAAGGCAAAACATTTCAACAAAATTGAAACTGCAACAACACCTACTGCGTAAGCTCAGGAATCATATTTTGTGTTTGTTAGCTGAGGTTTGTGTTTTTGGAAAAGTGCATGACCAGCAAAATGTTCCTGCATACACTGACTTTACATTTACATGTCCCTGCCTCAGTGTTTCTTTCAAAGAAGGACTTGGGAGAGCCCCACCAATCACGTTTCACTATGCATTCACGATTTGTGACACAGCGTAGGCCGCCTATACAGTCAAACCAGACTATATCGAACCTATTTACATCGAATTGCTCTTCCTATCGAACTATTTCTGGACACGGTACATTTACAATGAGAATATATAGCAAAAACTACGCCTATATGAAACAAAATACCAGCGACAACCGATATATCTTCTAAGAACCTATATATCTTCACGTATTTTCTGAGCTGAGTCAAGCAGAGGCAGTTGTGGTTATCACATGAGTACGAACGGAACATATGAACTAAAGGATGCTCATTTTTTTCTTTGTATGTCGAAGCTAGAGGAGAGCAGGGAGCGTGCCTTGTGTCAGATGGCTGATTCCATCTTTCTTTTTTTCTTTCTCACGGCCTCAAAACTATGCCCCAGCTGTGCCGGTCGATCAACGGGCCCGCTAAAAAACCGCACTATAAGTGGTACAGTTAAACCTTGATGTAACGAAGTCGGTAAAATTCGCAATTTACTTCGTTACATTGAAATTCGCGGTTGTAATGAAGTGTTCATCCCGTGAAGCATTGCCTGCAAAAGAGAACGTGGCGCACACGGCTGGCGCACTGCTTTTGTTTCTATCGGAGCTCAATCGTCTACACGGGCATCAGCGTGAACCGCATAGAGCATTTTCTCCCCGCAAAAACGCGCCCCGCAAGCCACAGGCGCGCTGACGCAGCCGCGGAGACCACCCGCGCGATGTGGGTAGCTCCAGCGACCACTTCTAACCACTCGCTGAAACGCAACTCGAGGCGCAAACGAGAGGGGCATTCGAGAAAAAAAAGCGGATAACGTGGGCAAAATTTTCACTGTAAAACGTCATACGCGCCGCTTACGAAAGCGCCCATCAAATATCCTCCGCGGCGGTAAGCCTAATCGTCTGGCCAGACGGCATCGCCGAGCGCTTCGAAGCTCCCACCAAGGGTGCGCGCTTCCCCATTGGCAAAACTGGTCAGGCTCCTCCCACTGCTGCGTGCAGCGCGAGTCACCAGAAGCCGCCGCCAGCGCGCAATCGCAGACGCGGGTGTGAAAAAAACTTGCGCAGAGGGCTCAAAGATTCACAAATGCTTGCTGGAACGATGAAACCCAACAAGCATGAGCGAACTCGAACGAACAAAGCGGCGGCGGCGGCCCCGCCAGAGGTGATTAGGCTTACCACCGTGGAGGATATTTGATTGGCGATTTAGTAAGCGGCGTGTACGCGTGATATGACGTTTTACTGTGAAAATTTCGCCCACGTTATCCGCAATTTTTTCTCGTTTGCCCCTCGAGTTGCGTTTCAGCGAGCGGTTAAAGCGGTCGCTGGAGCTACCCACAACGCGCGGGTCGTCTCCGCGGCTGTGTCAGTGCGCCTGTGGCTTGCGGGGTGCGTTTTGCGTTTTTGCGGGGAGAAAACGCTCTATGCGGTTCATGCTGATGCCCGCATAGACGATTAAGCTCCGACAGAAACAGAAACAGTGCGCCAGCCGTGTATGCACACCACGCAGTTTGTAGGCAATGGACTCGCTGACAGACTCCGTGGCTCGGTGCATCCCCGGCATTGGGCAGCCCGTGTTGCCGTTCGCGTTTTATTGAGACCCCATTTCGGCGCTTGCGTCTCCCAAAATATACCTCTACAACTTAAATTTCGTGCCTGGTTCTCCATGAAACTTCGTTACATTGAAATTACCGCAAACAGGACTTGGTTACATAGAGGGTGAAAATACATGGTGTGCATACACACTCGAACTTACGAAAAATCCTGTGGTTCGTTAAATCGAGGGTTTCGTTACGATGAAGGTCGTTACATCGAGGTTTAACTGTATTGTCCTTTCGACAACTGCATTTTAAATGGCATGCTTACGCACCGAGTTCTATGGGAGGCAAACTGGGCGTCACAAAAATCCGCGTTATATCTGGTCCCACACTATGTTGCTATGTTTCCATCAACAAACCCTTCGAGGATCGCGTGCGAAGAGAGTACGAGGAGTGGCTGGCCGAGAATAACAAGGCGCTCACACCGACGGGACGCGTCAAGCGGGCGTTGATCTCGCAAGTCGCCCAGTGGATCGCGAACGCATGGGAGGCTATGCCGCGCTCAGTTGTGTCGGGCGCCTTCCTCAAGTGTTGCATCTCCAACAACATTGATGGCACGAACGACGACGCGATCTTCACGGACAGTGACAAGGAGATCAGCAGCGACGACGAGTAGAATAAAAACGAAAAACGTACGTCGACTTTCGGTCTCTTTTCACTTTTTTGTGTTCTCAAGAGTTCGTGTTATAATAGTAATAATATTTTTTTTTCTTATTTATCCCATCAAAATCTACCCTCGCGTTATATTCGTGCAAATATGGTATGTTAACTAAGTTAGAAATCCTTGCGTGAAGAATGGGGAATATGAAGAAAACTGCTCCTCAATACTCACGTTGCACATTTCGCGTACAAGTGCCTTTTCCCCCTCGGCAAGCTCTTCGAACTCCAGCTCGCTGTCGGTGGCCTTGTCGAGCTGTTCGTGCACTTCCAGGACCTGCACAGTTGTAAAGCGAAAGCCTTCTTAGTGGGAACACTGGCGTCCTGTCAAAAGACTAAGGCATTTCCCCATAGACCGGTTGGTCGAACGAAAAGCTCTGATGTCAAAGATCCCTGGACACACAACGCATGCGTGAAGAAACCGGGCCTCCATTGGGTCAAAACAGTTGCTTGAAAATTGCGAAAAAGGAAAAAGGAATACACGCATCGATTATGAAGAAGGAGTAGAAAAGGAGTACAATCTTTATTTCATAAACCAAGAGTTGATGTACATTTAGGTCGTTCATAGATGTGTTTACACAATGTGCAAAAAATCTTCACATGGGTTCGTTCTTAGTTTGCGATTTGGGTTTTTGAAGGCTTGACAATCAATCGGAAGCACTACCCGCGAGATGCTTTGGATGCGTTTGACATGATTACGTTGTTCTCAGGCACGCATGCGGCACGACGACTAGCAATGAACCACTTCTCGTAGTGTGAAAGCTGAGCTGTGAAATTGCTTCAAGGTAAGGCTCGCCAAAGTGATACAACAAACTTTCAGAAATAAATTTTCGGTTTAAGCGATTTTCCTGTCATTTATGTTTCATTCTTGCAGCACCGAAATTCCCGCAAAAGTGAATTTTTTGGCTTCCCTTGGCAGTTTCATTATTGCGGGGTTCGATGGTAGTATGTTAATGGTCTGTGAGTAACCTGTCACCAACTGTCATCAGCTGTGCCATCATCCCAAGCAGTCAATGGTACAGTAATGGGCCTATCACATGCCAACGACCACGTGTGCACTAACAACACACACCATGAGGCATATTCTGTTGAACAGGCAGAGGGAGATGACAAAACGGTGTCAACGAATGCAGACTGAATCCTCCACACTAAATTGCCCTCTCCAGACTGCGTATTCGTAGTCAAAGCACTTTTGTCGTCAGTTTTCATAGTCAGTCGCCGTCAGTATTCGTAGCCAAAACCCACACTTGAAAACTCTAGTGAAAAATAATGGGGAAAGAGGGCATGGGAGGATGGCCATCCACTCACCTTCATGGCATACACCACTGCCTCTGGCCTGGCTACACCAACATATGGCTCCTGGGGGGGAAAATGAACACTTGTACATTTTACCCTTAAAAAAAAAAAAAAAAAAAAAAAAAAAAAAAAAAAGGCAAATTGCTGCTCTATTTGCACTGATAAGTGCTTTCTGGAAGCATTAAAGATCATGCACTATCAGGTAAGAAAACGAGTGATAAATGGACACTCCTTGGTACTGCCTTCCTGTTACAGGACCTATTTCCGTTTCCCTTAATCCTAGAATTGCCAAGTCAGCCCGACGCACCCGACATACAAAGCAATCCCAGCATGACGTCTTCCACACCATTGTACAGTGTTTCTGACAACAAATCACAACACAGCTATGGGAATGGTGCACGAGACGATGCATTCGGTGTTCCGACTCCAGCCCAGCAATTGGAAACGGTTCCTGGGATACCTATTTTCGCAGGTCTAACCCACACCAGTGTATATGTAATCCACATTCACTGTAACCCCCCCCCCCCCCAAAAAAAAAACCTACACATATTTCTCATGAAACTTACTGCAGGACACAAACGTTTAGTCTTCATAACAAAGGATACTACACAACTGCATTGTGTTTACCTGTGCTTCTTAAACTGTATTTTTTTTAACTGGCGCTTTCAGAGCGCATCACCCAAGGAAAAAAAAAAAAAAAAAAAAAGAAAAGAAAAGAAAGAGACAGAGAGGGAACGAAATGCAGTCAAAAAACCATATTTCTGCATAGCCAGGCACACATGCCAAGCTGAGTACAGTTGAACCTCGTTATAAGAGACACTGATGTAAGAGACAAATGGGTATAAGAGACACTATTCACCCACATGGTTGGCTGCCCTATCTTTCCCATTAAATCGACCTCTTTTATAACAGACATTGGATGTAGAAGATTGGTTATAAGGGACAAGTAATCCTTGAACTTTAACCAAGTCTCGCTTGTAACAGACATTTTAGCTTCAGATGCAGTGCCACCAGCCACTAATTGCAGTTGTTTCCATTGTGGAAACACAGGTGGACAACAGACGCCTGCAGTCGCTATTTATTATAACTTCAGCAAAAAACACAGTGGTTCAGTCAGCTATGAAATGATGATGAGAAGCCCTGCCGATGGAAATGTAACTGACAGAAGCGGTTGAAGCTTACTGCCATCCATTGGAGCGCAAACCCCACCTGCGGGGTCTCCCACTCGCGTAGCTTCAATCAAGAAGCATCGCAGATGTTGAGTCCTGCAAGCGTAATGAATAGCCTGGGCACACAGGGGAAGAAGCTGTGTGCTCTGGCTATTCATCAGGCTTGTAAACTCAACATCTACGATTCATCTTCCACAAACAAGGAAAAGGGAAAAAAAACTTGTAGAATCGGTTGTAAAAACAGTGTAAATACAGTCCTGAAGCAAACAAAGTTTCATAAATTTTGGGGCCAAACATTAATTAGAATTCATCTTTTGAAACATGCTGTACGTTCTTTTAGCTTATTTTAGTCATACGGTGCCCATATTCAAATAGGGTCTGATTAGTAAGTGAAAACATGGTTCCCTGCTTATAAGAGACATCTCTATAAGAGACAGAAACTGCTCCCCCGGGACGTGTCTCTTATAAAGGGGTTCAACTGTACCTGCAGTTGGCTTCTGGGTCAAGGATTCTCGCAGCTGGTTCCTAGGCAGGGTTTTCTTGATTCAGCAGTGGTTCGGGGTTGCTCGAGCACCTCTATTTTTAAATCCCTCCCCAGTTCCGCATTGTTAAAAAGTACCGTACTTACCCGATTCTAACGCGCACTTTTTTTCCGTAAAAAATAGGCCAAGAAATGGCATGCGCATTAGAATCGGATACAAAACCGAAACTGCTGAAACAGCTGAAATTTCGTCCCACCCATCACCATGACCATCTCAAGATAACACCAAAGCTTTTAGCACTTTTAGCAACAATTTTTCGGACCTAGGTGCCTAGGCTATGCCACCATACTTAGGCTTTTCTATTGGTGTTCACACAAATCGTCAAATTGCTGCACTTGCGCGCTTCATAACAGCAATGGCAGCAGCGGCAACGCAGGTGTGCCGCTTACACGGCTTACGAGCGGCTCCCACATGTTCACAACGAGCGGTTGGCTGAAGCATGCGCCTCTGGAGAAGCTCGCGAGATGGGCGTGCAAGGCGTGGGCCACGATCCCATCGACCATGGTTGAACGCTCGTTCAGAAATGTGGCATCGCGAACGTGCTTGTAGGCCCCGATGACAAGATGTTGTGGTCAGATGTTGTGTGTGTTGCGGAAGGTGACAAGGAGCTCTCACAGAGCGACGAGGAGTGAGATAAGTGAGATTACTTCGGAAAATAAATTGCCCGTTTCTCTCGCAATCGTTTTTCTTGCTCACAAAGTTCCGTGCACGTTACAATCGGAGGTGCAAGTTTTTTCGGTTTTCTGCCTCCTGGAAGATCTGTTGCGCGTTAGAATCGGGGGCGCGTCAGAATCGGGTAAGTATGGTAATTTAAGGAAGAATGAAGTGTTTTTTAACGCAAAAAAATGGCATTGAACTTAGGTGGATTTACTAGCAGATGTGAGGCTTGCTGTAAGAGAGGCGGATCCTTGCATTAACCCACTGCTGCAAGCCAAGCAAGTTCACCCATCTCTACAATGTACATGCTTTCTCGTGCATTAACGGTGCAATAAACTTTTGAGTGGAAATGCAGCACCTTTAGTATAGTACGCAGAAGTCTAGTAAACAACCCCATACAGTTGGGAGGCAGAGTGTGGGTTCTTCAACAGCTTACCAGCAGTTGTGAGGGTTAAATTCAGGCCATAATGGCACAGAAAGCCCCTGCACAACGTAGCAATAAGCTCCCCTTCTAAGATGCACCAAAAAATCCACTTCAGGGCGTCACTGCACTAACGTGCAAAAATGCACACGTCTTCCCCGGGATATACGAAGTGCACCTACGGAACTTTCCAAGTTTCCCTTGCCCATTGAGTGCAGCGTTGTTGCTGGCGGCAGGATGTGGCTTGTGTCGTCCGGTTTCCGATAATGCGGGGCACGAGGGATTCCGCTCTGGTGTTTCTTCTCGACGTTTCCCTGTGGCTTGTGTGGAACATCCTCGGGGTGCTGCGTGGCAAGAGAACAACGAAACGTGTCAAGCAAGTGTTGAATATATGCAGGATTTCGCTTCGTTGGGCATCACACCAGGAGGGGGGGGGGAGAGAACATAAAAACGCAAATAAAGGTAGAGAGGAACAAAACAAACCAAGGAGAAAGTCTAAACACGGACGGATGCAAGTTACAATTAAAATTAAAACCCGCCATGGTGGCATATCAAATGTTTGTTCATTATTTTTATTCGGAGGTACAGTCGAACTCGACTACATCGAACCCGTTTACATCGAATTATACTGTATATCGAACTATTTCTCGACACGGTATATCTATAATGGGAAAATATGGCGAAAATTACGCTGATACTGAACAAAAATACTAGGCACTTCCGATGTATCAAACGACAAATGCCACAGCAGTAACCTCCAAGTTGGCTTTCCCACGCAGTGAAGGAGAAATTCTTTGGGCACAAAAGTGGTTTAGCCCCGCTGCTCATCGGCAGTAGGCAGCTCTTTCCCCTCACCCTTTTTATTGTGATGATGATGATGATGGTTGGTGTTTTATGGCGCAAGGCCAACGAGGGCAAAGAGCGCCAAAACGGTTTTTTTATTGTGACTGTGCCGCTAGACCGTGTAGGGTGAGCCACCCCCATGAGAAAATGATCCTGGCCTGCCTGCCGCGCGTGCTCAGACAGCCAATCACAAGCGAGTTGTTTCCATGCTATTCTTGTTTGTTGCTTTTCCGTTGTTCGCGCTTTTTTATCAAAAAGTAGCTGAGGGCATAGAGTTTCTCAGTAAGTACAGCTACGGCTGTGGTGGCCTGGTGGTGACAAGCGCTAGATGAAGGCTCATTTAGAGGCTCTAGCTAGCGAGAGGCTGCGCAATTCCTTTCGGCATCAAGCTGGCCATCATAAATCGAGCTGAACGCGGTGCGAAGTAGGACGTTCCAGGGGTGCACGAGAATCCACGGCAGATGTTACAAAAGAAACCATCTGAAACTGCTCACGACGTGCCTGTTTGCGCGTGTTAGCGATGACTTCGACAACGAAGCCAGCCGGTGTTGAGGAAGTGAGGAGTGAGCTGTCGGAATTTCTGGCCGCCATTGCCAGATCAACAGTCAGCAAGTTTGGGAATCTGGATGACGGCGCCAGGAACATGGGAGGGTTTGGAAGACTACACCGCCAACTTTGTACTGAGTGCAAGTGAAAGCAGGCGCAACGAGAGAAGCTTCTTCGACGATCCTTTGCTCACAGCCCTTGAAGTGATTGGTGCACTCGCACTAGTCCGGCGCTTCTCCGCGAATGTGAAAGGTTGCGGCCTCAGCTGCTCCGGCCCTTCAGACAATGTGGAGAAGTGCGTACTGTTGTCTCGGGAGCAAGGTTGTTCAAGCAGAAGAACACGACTATTTCATGCGAAAGTAAGGCAGTTAAAGTGGTTTTATAAATTATATGCATTTTTATGACGTCCAATTCCTTAGCTTGTTATATAGAATTATCCCCTATATCGAACTGATTCTTTGCGAGTTCGATATAGCCGGGTTTGGCTGCATACAGTTAGAAATGGTTAATTGTTGTACCTTGATATCACCCCATCATATAGATTTGTAGCAGCAGAGCTCACTGACGAGCATAGCTACACACAGACCAAAGGCATCTTTGTAATGCAGCCGGCCGTCACGGACCTAGCAATCTGCATACTTTTCGATGTCGGCAGCAAGCGGTGATGCGCCGTTTGGCAGCATATGCACTGCACCAACCGCCACAGTTCCACCGAGCATTACACTGTGCGCAAAATCTGCTTAATTCATTCGTGCTCATATTCGGGTGCTTACTTGGTCTACCGACTTTCAGCTGTTCACCAAGCCACCACCAAAGCTGCTGGGTAGCAGCCAGTCACTGCTACAACAAATTGAATTCTGCATAAAAACCTGCCAAGCTAAGCCAGGGCTCCAACAATGTTTTGCACTAGTGCAAGCTCAATCTAAATTATTGTCACTGCAGTCTCTGTTGACAGGTGAGTGGTCAGTAGCACAAGCTGCTCAGCTAATAACATTGGATGAGCTCTGTAACAAACATGAAGGAATATCTAGATAATTTATTTTCGTCGTGTTGACATAGAAAGCAAGAAAATACTCTGGTAATTTAACTATATTCACGACATCCCGCTGATTTTGCTGGCTACAGCAAATGCGATGTGCATGCTCTATTCTTTTCCCAAAAAGCATCTATTATGTCAACCATTAAGCATCTTAGTAAAGAATCTCTAATGTGGCCTATACTACGGTGGATTACAAGGAGTTAAGAAGCAGGATGAACACCATTTCCAGCAGCGTGTAAAGCGAAATCTTGTTCCATCTTCTCAAGAGCTGGCAACAAGTGTGTGTGCGTGTGCATGTAATAAATAGATTGTCATCACAGTCTGTTCCTGTTGCATTTCACTGAGTAGTAAGGACTGCCTGTCAACAATGGCAGCTTGCTGAGACACTCGTGCACAAACCACTAGAGGGAAATGGCTAGAGTATTACTCACAGGGTCCCTGGTGATGCCCTTCTCGGACTCCAAAAGCTCAATGCGTTTCTCCAGATTCCGAATGTAGCGCAGGACTTGCTCTGTTGAGGAAATAAAGAGCGTGCCCACGTTTACCACCCGCTTGAGTGCCACATTAAGAGCAGTTTACACAGGTGTCATTACGAAAAATCTAGTGCAAGTTTAACAAGCTGTATGGTCGTCCACAGGCATAGAATAACGTCAGTGTGCTTGCACACTTTCTTGGCTGTAAAGAGAAATTAAAAGCCACCACAGAAGTGGTACAGCTGCATTTCAAAGAAGGCAGCCATTGACGTTTTATCTACGTTGCGCTCCATACAGCTTCGGCGACAAGCCCAGCTTGTCTCCTACAAGACTTTACTAACCCTAACCTGCAAACGAAAAGACCAGCACACCATAGAGTTTCTTAGTAAGTATACTATAGAGGAAACTGCACCTGGTAATCCATGTCGTCGTGAGGGTTTATGAAAAGACCCCCCTTTTCGGCTTGGACTTGGCATGACAATTGGTTTCTGAAGCGGTTTTGGGGATTTGCTTTCTTCACTATGCATTAACACGTCTATGAGCTACGAGGAAGCCGAAATTCCTCCTGTTCTGTGGTAGCCGCGTTCGGTGAAACAGCAGGCAGTGCGTGATCGCACCTGACGTTGGCCATGCCGCAGTCGAAGGACGCATGACTGAGCGGGTAATATGCCACCTCGAAGTTTGTAGCCGACGAAAAAAAGAAACAAAACGTACTTCGACGAAGACAAGATACGACAGATACGGGCGTGAGAATCCGCCCTATTTTGTCATCGCCCACGACTGTTTAATGCCACATTTTCTTTTTTCTTGTTAAACTGTAGTTGTCTGTCGGTGCACCGGTTCACCACGAAGGCAAAGTTTTAATAGGCAGGCTCAAAAAACTTTCCAAACTCTTCAAACAACTTAATATTTTAGATAAGGGTAAATTTAATAAAATAAGAGTCTCTAATCAGTCCCCCCCTCCAAATATTAATCTTGTCCGTAACTACAACCTTGGCCTGCGGAATAGCAGGCACAACCGTTCCGGCAAAAATACGCTTTACTTCCTTTTTTTCTTAGTTTTAAAACAGGCTGTTTTATTTTCCACTTACATAATTGCACACTATTCTTCGCTCCGCATTTTTGTGGCACTTTGTTTAAATTTGCGGTCACTAAAACGTTTCAATCCAAGCCAATGATGAAACTAAGGCGAGCGCGATGTATAATGGCGGCCCATGACGACACAGACGACTTTGATGTGAGCCGCAGAGACGCTAGAGCCGGATTTCTCTCTAGTGTATATTGTAAGAAACTCTATGCAGCACACAATTGACAGGACGCTGGTTACAACTTGTGCAGCAGGTTGCAAATTCCTTTCTAGCCCACATTTTTCCGTGCTTCAAAATTTTGCGTGGTATACACAAGCCACAATTAACTACCACTAAGCTTAGCTGCCAAAAACTGCCCTGCGCAGATTGCAACCATTGCTACATTGGCGAGAGCGGCAACTTCGAAAGAAAACTGCACGAACGCGAGAACGACGTCAAGAACGAGAAGATTGCATTGGGTGCGCTTGCAGAACACGTGGAAGCCACGACACATAAAATGGGAGGGGAAGGTGCATCAGTTATCGCCAGAGAAAAGAAATGGCTGTCAGATATCTTGAGTTCCTGATGAT